>JASTWF010000040.1:1826802-1955139 GCA_030390025.1 Squalus acanthias
CCCCTTGTTACTGACCCTCAGTCTGTGCCCCTTGTTACTGACCCTCAGTCTGTGCCCCTTGTTACTGACCCTCAGTCTGTGCCCCTTGTTACTGACCCTCAGTCTGTGCCCCTTGTTACTGACCCTCAGTCTGTGCCCCTTGTTACTGACCCTCAGTCTGTGCCCCTTGTTACTGACCCTCAGTCTGTGCCCCTTGTTACTGACCCTCAGTCTGTGCCCCTTGTTACTGACCCTCAGTCTGTGCCCCTTGTTACTGACCCTCAGTCTGTGCCCCTTGTTACTGACCCTCAGTCTGTGCCCCTTGTTACTGACCCTCAGTCTGTGCCCCTTGTTACTGACCCTCAGTCTGTGCCCCTTGTTACTGACCCTCAGTCTGTGCCCCTTGTTACTGACCCTCAGTCTGTGCCCCTTGTTACTGACCCTCAGTCTGTGCCCCTTGTTACTGACCCTCAGTCTGTGCCCCTTGTTACTGACCCTCAGTCTGTGCCCCTTGTTACTGACCCTCAGTCTGTGCCCCTTGTTACTGACCCTCAGTCTGTGCCCCTTGTTACTGACCCTCAGTCTGTGCCCCTTGTTACTGACCCTCAGTCTGTGCCCCTTGTTACTGACCCTCAGTCTGTGCCCCTTGTTACTGACCCTCAGTCTGTGCCCCTTGTTACTGACCCTCAGTCTGTGCCCCTTGTTACTGACCCTCAGTCTGTGCCCCTTGTTACTGACCCTCAGTCTGTGCCCCTTGTTACTGACCCTCAGTCTGTGCCCCTTGTTACTGACCCTCAGTCTGTGCCCCTTGTTACTGACCCTCAGTCTGTGCCCCTTGTTACTGACCCTCAGTCTGTGCCCCTTGTTACTGACCCTCAGTCTGTGCCCCTTGTTACTGACCCTCAGTCTGTGCCCCTTGTTACTGACCCTCAGTCTGTGCCCCTTGTTACTGACCCTCAGTCTGTGCCCCTTGTTACTGACCCTCAGTCTGTGCCCCTTGTTACTGACCCTCAGTCTGTGCCCCTTGTTACTGACCCTCAGTCTGTGCCCCTTGTTACTGACCCTCAGTCTGTGCCCCTTGTTACTGACCCTCAGTCTGTGCCCCTTGTTACT
The DNA here is from genome assembly GCA_030390025.1 of Squalus acanthias. Taxonomy (NCBI): domain Eukaryota; kingdom Metazoa; phylum Chordata; class Chondrichthyes; order Squaliformes; family Squalidae; genus Squalus; species Squalus acanthias. The sequence continues at coordinate 1,827,895 of JASTWF010000040.1, forward strand.
GACCCTCAGTCTGTGCCCCTTGTTACTGACCCTCAGTCTGTGCCCCTTGTTACTGACCCTCAGTCTGTGCCCCTTGTTACTGACCCTCAGTCTGTGCCCCTTGTTACTGACCCTCAGTCTGTGCCCCTTGTTACTGACCCTCAGTCTGTGCCCCTTGTTACTGACCCTCAGTCTGTGCCCCTTGTTACTGACCCTCAGTCTGTGCCCCTTGTTACTGACCCTCAGTCTGTGCCCCTTGTTACTGACCCTCAGTCTGTGCCCCTTGTTACTGACCCTCAGTCTGTGCCCCTTGTTACTGACCCTCAGTCTGTGCCCCTTGTTACTGACCCTCAGTCTGTGCCCCTTGTTACTGACCCTCAGTCTGTGCCCCTTGTTACTGACCCTCAGTCTGTGCCCCTTGTTACTGACCCTCAGTCTGTGCCCCTTGTTACTGACCCTCAGTCTGTGCCCCTTGTTACTGACCCTCAGTCTGTGCCCCTTGTTACTGACCCTCAGTCTGTGCCCCTTGTTACTGACCCTCAGTCTGTGCCCCTTGTTACTGACCCTCAGTCTGTGCCCCTTGTTACTGACCCTCAGTCTGTGCCCCTTGTTACTGACCCTCAGTCTGTGCCCCTTGTTACTGACCCTCAGTCTGTGCCCCTTGTTACTGACCCTCAGTCTGTGCCCCTTGTTACTGACCCTCAGTCTGTGCCCCTTGTTACTGACCCTCAGTCTGTGCCCCTTGTTACTGACCCTCAGTCTGTGCCCCTTGTTACTGACCCTCAGTCTGTGCCCCTTGTTACTGACCCTCAGTCTGTGCCCCTTGTTACTGACCCTCAGTCTGTGCCCCTTGTTACTGACCCTCAGTCTGTGCCCCTTGTTACTGACCCTCAGTCTGTGCCCCTTGTTACTGACCCTCAGTCTGTGCCCCTTGTTACTGACCCTCAGTCTGTGCCCCTTGTTACTGACCCTCAGTCTGTGCCCCTTGTTACTGACCCTCAGTCTGTGCCCCTTGTTACTGACCCTCAGTCTGTGCCCCTTGTTACTGACCCTCAGTCTGTGCCCCTTGTTACTGACCCTCAGTCTGTGCCCCTTGTTACTGACCCTCAGTCTGTGCCCCTTGTTACTGACCCTCAGTCTGTGCCCCTTGTTACTGACCCTCAGTCTGTGCCCCTTGTTACTGACCCTCAGTCTGTGCCCCTTGTTACTGACCCTCAGTCTGTGCCCCTTGTTACTGACCCTCAGTCTGTGCCCCTTGTTACTGACCCTCAGTCTGTGCCCCTTGTTACTGACCCTCAGTCTGTGCCCCTTGTTACTGATCCTCAGTCTGTGCCCCTTGTTACTGACCCTCAGTCTGTGCCCGTTCTGCTGACCCTCAGTCTGTGCCCCTTGTTACTGACCGTCAGTCTGTGCCCCTTGTTACTGACCCTCAGTCTGTGCCCCTTGTTACTGACCCTCAGTCTGTGCCCCTTGTTACTGACCCTCAGTCTGTGCCCCTTGTTACTGACCCTCAGTCTGTGCCCCTTGTTACTGACCCTCAGTCTGTGCCCCTTGTTACTGACCCTCAGTCTGTGCCCCTTGTTACTGACCCTCAGTCTGTGCCCCTTGTTACTGACCTCAGTCTGTGTCCTTGTTACTGACCCTCAGTCTGTGCCCCTTGTTACTGACCCTCAGTCTGTGCCCCTTGTTACTGACCCTCAGTCTGTGCCCCTTGTTACTGACCCTCAGTCTGTGCCCCTTGTTACTGACCCTCAGTCTGTGCCCCTTGTTACTGACCCTCAGTCTGTGCCTCTTGTTACTGACCCTCAGTCTGTGCCCCTTGTTACTGACCCTCAGTCTGTGCCCCTTGTTACTGACCCTCAGTCTGTGCCCCTTGTTACTGACCCTCAGTCTGTGCCCTTGTTACTGACCCTCAGTCTGTGCCCCTTGTTACTGACCCTCAGTCTGTGCCCCTTGTTACTGACGCTCAGTCTGTGCCCCTTGTTACTGACCCTCAGTCTGTGCCCCTTGTTACTGACCCTCAGTCTGTGCCCCTTGTTACTGACCCTCAGTCTGTGCCCCTTGTTACTGACCCTCAGTCTGTGCCCCTTGTTACTGACCCTCAGTCTGTGCCCCTTGTTACTGACCCTCAGTCTGTGCCCCTTGTTACTGACCCTCAGTCTGTGCCCCTTGTTACTGACCCTCAGTCTGTGCCCCTTGTTACTGACCCTCAGTCTGTGCCCCTTGTTACTGACCCTCAGTCTGTGCCCCTTGTTACTGACCCTCAGTCTGTGCCCCTTGTTACTGACCCTCAGTCTGTGCCCCTTGTTACTGACCCTCAGTCTGTGCCCCTTGTTACTGACCCTCAGTCTGTGCCCCTTGTTACTGACCCTCAGTCTGTGCCCCTTGTTACTGACCCTCAGTCTGTGCCCCTTGTTACTGACCCTCAGTCTGTGCCCCTTGTTACTGACCCTCAGTCTGTGCCCCTTGTTACTGACCCTCAGTCTGTGCCCCTTGTTACTGACCCTCAGTCTGTGCCCCTTGTTACTGACCCTCAGTCTGTGCCCCTTGTTACTGACCCTCAGTCTGTGCCCCTTGTACTGACCCTCAGTCTGTGCCCCTTGTTACTGACCCTCAGTCTGTGCCCCTTGTTACTGACCCTCAGTCTGTGCCCCTTGTTACTGACCCTCAGTCTGTGCCCCTTGTTACTGACCCTCAGTCTGTGCCCCTTGTTACTGACCCTCAGTCTGTGCCCCTTGTTACTGACCTCAGTCTGTGCCCCTTGTTACTGACCCTCAGTCTGTGCCCCTTGTTACTGACCCTCAGTCTGTGCCCCTTGTTACTGACCCTCAGTCTGTGCCCCTTGTTACTGACCCTCAGTCTGTGCCCCTTGTTACTGACCCTCAGTCTGTGCCCCTTGTTACTGACCCTCAGTCTGTGCCCCTTGTTACTGACCCTCAGTCTGTGCCCCTTGTTACTGACCCTCAGTCTGTGCCCCTTGTTACTGACCCTCAGTCTGTGCCCCTTGTTACTGACCCTCAGTCTGTGCCCCTTGTTACTGACCCTCAGTCTGTGCCCCTTGTTACTGACCCTCAGTCTGTGCCCCTTGTTACTGACCCTCAGTCTGTGCCCCTTGTTACTGACCCTCAGTCTGTGCCCTTGTTACTGACCCTCAGTCTGTGCCCCTTGTTACTGACCCTCAGTCTGTGCCCCTTGTTACTGACCCTCAGTCTGTGCCCCTTGTTACTGACCCTCAGTCTGTGCCCTTGTTACTGACCCTCAGTCTGTGCCCCTTGTTACTGACCCTCAGTCTGTGCCCCTTGTTACTGACCCTCAGTCTGTGCCCCTTGTTACTGACCCTCAGTCTGTGCCCCTTGTTACTGACCCTCAGTCTGTGCCCCTTGTTACTGACCCTCAGTCTGTGCCCCTTGTTACTGACCCTCAGTCTGTGCCCCTTGTTACTGACCCTCAGTCTGTGCCCCTTGTTACTGACCCTCAGTCTGTGCCCCTTGTTACTGACCCTCAGTCTGTGCCCCTTGTTACTGACCCTCAGTCTGTGCCCCTTGTTACTGACCCTCAGTCTGTGCCCCTTGTTACTGACCCTCAGTCTGTGCCCTTGTTACTGACCCTCAGTCTGTGCCCCTTGTTACTGACCCTCAGTCTGTGCCCCTTGTTACTGACCCTCAGTCTGTGCCCCTTGTTACTGACCCTCAGTCTGTGCCCCTTGTTACTGACCCTCAGTCTGTGCCCCTTGTTACTGACCCTCAGTCTGTGCCCTTGTTACTGACCCTCAGTCTGTGCCCCTTGTTACTGACCCTCAGTCTGTGCCCCTTGTTACTGACCCTCAGTCTGTGCCCCTTGTTACTGACCCTCAGTCTGTGCCCCTTGTTACTGACCTCAGTCTGTGCCCCTTGTTACTGACCCTCAGTCTGTGCCCCTTGTTACTGACCCTCAGTCTGTGCCCCTTGTTACTGACCCTCAGTCTGTGCCCCTTGTTACTGACCCTCAGTCTGTGCCCCTTGTTACTGACCCTCAGTCTGTGCCCCTTGTTACTGACCCTCAGTCTGTGCCCCTTGTTACTGACCCTCAGTCTGTGCCCCTTGTTACTGACCCTCAGTCTGTGCCCCTTGTTACTGACCCTCAGTCTGTGCCCCTTGTTACTGACCCTCAGTCTGTGCCCCTTGTTACTGACCCTCAGTCTGTGCCCCTTGTTACTGACCCTCAGTCTGTGCCCCTTGTTACTGACCCTCAGTCTGTGCCCCTTGTTACTGACCCTCAGTCTGTGCCCCTTGTTACTGACCCTCAGTCTGTGCCCCTTGTTACTGACCCTCAGTCTGTGCCCCTTGTTACTGACCCTCAGTCTGTGCCCCTTGTTACTGACCCTCAGTCTGTGCCCCTTGTTACTGACCCTCAGTCTGTGCCCTTGTTACTGACCCTCAGTCTGTGCCCCTTGTTACTGACCCTCAGTCTGTGCCCCTTGTTACTGACCCTCAGTCTGTGCCCCTTGTTACTGACCCTCAGTCTGTGCCCCTTGTTACTGACCCTCAGTCTGTGCCCCTTGTTACTGACCCTCAGTCTGTGCCCCTTGTTACTGACCCTCAGTCTGTGCCCCTTGTTACTGACCCTCAGTCTGTGCCCCTTGTTACTGACCCTCAGTCTGTGCCCCTTGTTACTGACCCTCAGTCTGTGCCCCTTGTTACTGACCCTCAGTCTGTGCCCCTTGTTACTGACCCTCAGTCTGTGCCCCTTGTTACTGACCCTCAGTCTGTGCCCCTTGTTACTGACCCTCAGTCTGTGCCCCTTGTTACTGACCCTCAGTCTGTGCCCCTTGTTACTGACCCTCAGTCTGTGCCCCTTGTTACTGACCCTCAGTCTGTGCCCCTTGTTACTGACCCTCAGTCTGTGCCCCTTGTTACTGACCCTCAGTCTGTGCCCCTTGTTACTGACCCTCAGTCTGTGCCCCTTGTTACTGACCCTCAGTCTGTGCCCCTTGTTACTGACCCTCAGTCTGTGCCCCTTGTTACTGACCCTCAGTCTGTGCCCCTTGTTACTGACCCTCAGTCTGTGCCCCTTGTTACTGACCCTCAGTCTGTGCCCTTGTTACTGACCCTCAGTCTGTGCCCCTTGTTACTGACCCTCAGTCTGTGCCCTTGTTACTGACCCTCAGTCTGTGCCCCTTGTTACTGACCCTCAGTCTGTGCCCCTTGTTACTGACCCTCAGTCTGTGCCCCTTGTTACTGACCCTCAGTCTGTGCCCCTTGTTACTGACCCTCAGTCTGTGCCCCTTGTTACTGACCCTCAGTCTGTGCCCCTTGTTACTGACCCTCAGTCTGTGCCCCTTGTTACTGACCCTCAGTCTGTGCCCCTTGTTACTGACCCTCAGTCTGTGCCCCTTGTTACTGACCCTCAGTCTGTGCCCCTTGTTACTGACCCTCAGTCTGTGCCCCTTGTTACTGACCCTCAGTCTGTGCCCCTTGTTACTGACCCTCAGTCTGTGCCCCTTGTTACTGACCCTCAGTCTGTGCCCCTTGTTACTGACCCTCAGTCTGTGCCCCTTGTTACTGACCCTCAGTCTGTGCCCCTTGTTACTGACCCTCAGTCTGTGCCCCTTGTTACTGACCCTCAGTCTGTGCCCCTTGTTACTGACCCTCAGTCTGTGCCCCTTGTTACTGACCCTCAGTCTGTGCCCCTTGTTACTGACCCTCAGTCTGTGCCCCTTGTTACTGACCCTCAGTCTGTGCCCCTTGTTACTGACCCTCAGTCTGTGCCCCTTGTTACTGACCCTCAGTCTGTGCCCCTTGTTACTGACCCTCAGTCTGTGCCCCTTGTTACTGACCCTCAGTCTGTGCCCCTTGTTACTGACCCTCAGTCTGTGCCCCTTGTTACTGACCCTCAGTCTGTGCCCCTTGTTACTGACCCTCAGTCTGTGCCCCTTGTTACTGACCCTCAGTCTGTGCCCCTTGTTACTGACCCTCAGTCTGTGCCCCTTGTTACTGACCCTCAGTCTGTGCCCCTTGTTACTGACCCTCAGTCTGTGCCCCTTGTTACTGACCCTCAGTCTGTGCCCCTTGTTACTGACCCTCAGTCTGTGCCCCTTGTTACTGACCCTCAGTCTGTGCCCCTTGTTACTGACCCTCAGTCTGTGCCCCTTGTTACTGACCCTCAGTCTGTGCCCCTTGTTACTGACCCTCAGTCTGTGCCCCTTGTTACTGACCCTCAGTCTGTGCCCCTTGTTACTGACCCTCAGTCTGTGCCCCTTGTTACTGACCCTCAGTCTGTGCCCCTTGTTACTGACCCTCAGTCTGTGCCCCTTGTTACTGACCCTCAGTCTGTGCCCCTTGTTACTGACCCTCAGTCTGTGCCCCTTGTTACTGACCCTCAGTCTGTGCCCCTTGTTACTGACCCTCAGTCTGTGCCCCTTGTTACTGACCCTCAGTCTGTGCCCCTTGTTACTGACCCTCAGTCTGTGCCCCTTGTTACTGACCCTCAGTCTGTGCCCCTTGTTACTGACCCTCAGTCTGTGCCCCTTGTTACTGACCCTCAGTCTGTGCCCCTTGTTACTGACCCTCAGTCTGTGCCCCTTGTTACTGACCCTCAGTCTGTGCCCCTTGTTACTGACCCTCAGTCTGTGCCCCTTGTTACTGACCCTCAGTCTGTGCCCCTTGTTACTGACCCTCAGTCTGTGCCCTTGTTACTGACCCTCAGTCTGTGCCCCTTGTTACTGACCCTCAGTCTGTGCCCCTTGTTACTGACCCTCAGTCTGTGCCCCTTGTTACTGACCCTCAGTCTGTGCCCCTTGTTACTGACCCTCAGTCTGTGCCCCTTGTTACTGACCCTCAGTCTGTGCCCCTTGTTACTGACCCTCAGTCTGTGCCCCTTGTTACTGACCCTCAGTCTGTGCCCCTTGTTACTGACCCTCAGTCTGTGCCCCTTGTTACTGACCCTCAGTCTGTGCCCCTTGTTACTGACCCTCAGTCTGTGCCCCTTGTTACTGACCCTCAGTCTGTGCCCCTTGTTACTGACCCTCAGTCTGTGCCCCTTGTTACTGACCCTCAGTCTGTGCCCCTTGTTACTGACCCTCAGTCTGTGCCCCTTGTTACTGACCCTCAGTCTGTGCCCCTTGTTACTGACCCTCAGTCTGTGCCCCTTGTTACTGACCCTCAGTCTGTGCCCCTTGTTACTGACCCTCAGTCTGTGCCCCTTGTTACTGACCCTCAGTCTGTGCCCCTTGTTACTGACCCTCAGTCTGTGCCCCTTGTTACTGACCCTCAGTCTGTGCCCCTTGTTACTGACCCTCAGTCTGTGCCCCTTGTTACTGACCCTCAGTCTGTGCCCCTTGTTACTGACCCTCAGTCTGTGCCCCTTGTTACTGACCCTCAGTCTGTGCCCCTTGTTACTGACCCTCAGTCTGTGCCCCTTGTTACTGACCCTCAGTCTGTGCCCCTTGTTACTGACCCTCAGTCTGTGCCCCTTGTTACTGACCCTCAGTCTGTGCCCCTTGTTACTGACCCTCAGTCTGTGCCCCTTGTTACTGACCCTCAGTCTGTGCCCCTTGTTACTGACCCTCAGTCTGTGCCCCTTGTTACTGACCCTCAGTCTGTGCCCCTTGTTACTGACCCTCAGTCTGTGCCCCTTGTTACTGACCCTCAGTCTGTGCCCCTTGTTACTGACCCTCAGTCTGTGCCCCTTGTTACTGACCCTCAGTCTGTGCCCTTGTTACTGACCCTCAGTCTGTGCCCCTTGTTACTGACCCTCAGTCTGTGCCCCTTGTTACTGACCCTCAGTCTGTGCCCCTTGTTACTGACCCTCAGTCTGTGCCCCTTGTTACTGACCCTCAGTCTGTGCCCCTTGTTACTGACCCTCAGTCTGTGCCCCTTGTTACTGACCCTCAGTCTGTGCCCCTTGTTACTGACCCTCAGTCTGTGCCCCTTGTTACTGACCCTCAGTCTGTGCCCCTTGTTACTGACCCTCAGTCTGTGCCCCTTGTTACTGACCCTCAGTCTGTGCCCCTTGTTACTGACCCTCAGTCTGTGCCCCTTGTTACTGACCCTCAGTCTGTGCCCCTTGTTACTGACCCTCAGTCTGTGCCCCTTGTTACTGACCCTCAGTCTGTGCCCCTTGTTACTGACCCTCAGTCTGTGCCCCTTGTTACTGACCCTCAGTCTGTGCCCCTTGTTACTGACCCTCAGTCTGTGCCCCTTGTTACTGACCCTCAGTCTGTGCCCCTTGTTACTGACCCTCAGTCTGTGCCCCTTGTTACTGACCCTCAGTCTGTGCCCCTTGTTACTGACCCTCAGTCTGTGCCCCTTGTTACTGACCCTCAGTCTGTGCCCCTTGTTACTGACCCTCAGTCTGTGCCCCTTGTTACTGACCCTCAGTCTGTGCCCCTTGTTACTGACCCTCAGTCTGTGCCCCTTGTTACTGACCCTCAGTCTGTGCCCCTTGTTACTGACCCTCAGTCTGTGCCCCTTGTTACTGACCCTCAGTCTGTGCCCCTTGTTACTGACCCTCAGTCTGTGCCCCTTGTTACTGACCCTCAGTCTGTGCCCCTTGTTACTGACCCTCAGTCTGTGCCCTTGTTACTGACCCTCAGTCTGTGCCCCTTGTTACTGACCCTCAGTCTGTGCCCCTTGTTACTGACCCTCAGTCTGTGCCCCTTGTTACTGACCCTCAGTCTGTGCCCCTTGTTACTGACCCTCAGTCTGTGCCCCTTGTTACTGACCCTCAGTCTGTGCCCCTTGTTACTGACCCTCAGTCTGTGCCCCTTGTTACTGACCCTCAGTCTGTGCCCCTTGTTACTGACCCTCAGTCTGTGCCCCTTGTTACTGACCCTCAGTCTGTGCCCCTTGTTACTGACCCTCAGTCTGTGCCCCTTGTTACTGACCCTCAGTCTGTGCCCCTTGTTACTGACCCTCAGTCTGTGCCCCTTGTTACTGACCCTCAGTCTGTGCCCCTTGTTACTGACCCTCAGTCTGTGCCCCTTGTTACTGACCCTCAGTCTGTGCCCCTTGTTACTGACCCTCAGTCTGTGCCCCTTGTTACTGACCCTCAGTCTGTGCCCCTTGTTACTGACCCTCAGTCTGTGCCCCTTGTTACTGACCCTCAGTCTGTGCCCCTTGTTACTGACCCTCAGTCTGTGCCCCTTGTTACTGACCCTCAGTCTGTGCCCTTGTTACTGACCCTCAGTCTGTGCCCCTTGTTACTGACCCTCAGTCTGTGCCCCTTGTTACTGACCCTCAGTCTGTGCCCCTTGTTACTGACCCTCAGTCTGTGCCCCTTGTTACTGACCCTCAGTCTGTGCCCCTTGTTACTGACCCTCAGTCTGTGCCCCTTGTTACTGACCCTCAGTCTGTGCCCTTGTTACTGACCCTCAGTCTGTGCCCCTTGTTACTGACCCTCAGTCTGTGCCCCTTGTTACTGACCCTCAGTCTGTGCCCCTTGTTACTGACCCTCAGTCTGTGCCCCTTGTTACTGACCCTCAGTCTGTGCCCCTTGTTACTGACCCTCAGTCTGTGCCCCTTGTTACTGACCCTCAGTCTGTGCCCCTTGTTACTGACCCTCAGTCTGTGCCCCTTGTTACTGACCCTCAGTCTGTGCCCCTTGTTACTGACCCTCAGTCTGTGCCCCTTGTTACTGACCCTCAGTCTGTGCCCTTGTTACTGACCCTCAGTCTGTGCCCCTTGTTACTGACCCTCAGTCTGTGCCCCTTGTTACTGACCCTCAGTCTGTGCCCCTTGTTACTGACCCTCAGTCTGTGCCCCTTGTTACTGACCCTCAGTCTGTGCCCCTTGTTACTGACCCTCAGTCTGTGCCCCTTGTTACTGACCCTCAGTCTGTGCCCCTTGTTACTGACCCTCAGTCTGTGCCCCTTGTTACTGACCCTCAGTCTGTGCCCCTTGTTACTGACCCTCAGTCTGTGCCCCTTGTTACTGACCCTCAGTCTGTGCCCCTTGTTACTGACCCTCAGTCTGTGCCCCTTGTTACTGACCCTCAGTCTGTGCCCCTTGTTACTGACCCTCAGTCTGTGCCCCTTGTTACTGACCCTCAGTCTGTGCCCCTTGTTACTGACCCTCAGTCTGTGCCCCTTGTTACTGACCCTCAGTCTGTGCCCCTTGTTACTGACCCTCAGTCTGTGCCCCTTGTTACTGACCCTCAGTCTGTGCCCCTTGTTACTGACCCTCAGTCTGTGCCCCTTGTTACTGACCCTCAGTCTGTGCCCCTTGTTACTGACCCTCAGTCTGTGCCCCTTGTTACTGACCCTCAGTCTGTGCCCCTTGTTACTGACCCTCAGTCTGTGCCCCTTGTTACTGACCCTCAGTCTGTGCCCCTTGTTACTGACCCTCAGTCTGTGCCCCTTGTTACTGACCCTCAGTCTGTGCCCCTTGTTACTGACCCTCAGTCTGTGCCCCTTGTTACTGACCCTCAGTCTGTGCCCCTTGTTACTGACCCTCAGTCTGTGCCCCTTGTTACTGACCCTCAGTCTGTGCCCCTTGTTACTGACCCTCAGTCTGTGCCCCTTGTTACTGACCCTCAGTCTGTGCCCCTTGTTACTGACCCTCAGTCTGTGCCCCTTGTTACTGACCCTCAGTCTGTGCCCCTTGTTACTGACCCTCAGTCTGTGCCCCTTGTTACTGACCCTCAGTCTGTGCCCCTTGTTACTGACCCTCAGTCTGTGCCCCTTGTTACTGACCCTCAGTCTGTGCCCTTGTTACTGACCCTCAGTCTGTGCCCCTTGTTACTGACCCTCAGTCTGTGCCCCTTGTTACTGACCCTCAGTCTGTGCCCCTTGTTACTGACCCTCAGTCTGTGCCCCTTGTTACTGACCCTCAGTCTGTGCCCCTTGTTACTGACCCTCAGTCTGTGCCCCTTGTTACTGACCCTCAGTCTGTGCCCCTTGTTACTGACCCTCAGTCTGTGCCCCTTGTTACTGACCCTCAGTCTGTGCCCCTTGTTACTGACCCTCAGTCTGTGCCCCTTGTTACTGACCCTCAGTCTGTGCCCCTTGTTACTGACCCTCAGTCTGTGCCCCTTGTTACTGACCCTCAGTCTGTGCCCCTTGTTACTGACCCTCAGTCTGTGCCCCTTGTTACTGACCCTCAGTCTGTGCCCTTGTTACTGACCCTCAGTCTGTGCCCCTTGTTACTGACCCTCAGTCTGTGCCCCTTGTTACTGACCCTCAGTCTGTGCCCCTTGTTACTGACCCTCAGTCTGTGCCCCTTGTTACTGACCCTCAGTCTGTGCCCCTTGTTACTGACCCTCAGTCTGTGCCCCTTGTTACTGACCCTCAGTCTGTGCCCCTTGTTACTGACCCTCAGTCTGTGCCCCTTGTTACTGACCCTCAGTCTGTGCCCCTTGTTACTGACCCTCAGTCTGTGCCCCTTGTTACTGACCCTCAGTCTGTGCCCCTTGTTACTGACCCTCAGTCTGTGCCCCTTGTTACTGACCCTCAGTCTGTGCCCCTTGTTACTGACCCTCAGTCTGTGCCCTTGTTACTGACCCTCAGTCTGTGCCCCTTGTTACTGACCCTCAGTCTGTGCCCCTTGTTACTGACCCTCAGTCTGTGCCCCTTGTTACTGACCCTCAGTCTGTGCCCCTTGTTACTGACCCTCAGTCTGTGCCCCTTGTTACTGACCCTCAGTCTGTGCCCCTTGTTACTGACCCTCAGTCTGTGCCCCTTGTTACTGACCCTCAGTCTGTGCCCCTTGTTACTGACCCTCAGTCTGTGCCCCTTGTTACTGACCCTCAGTCTGTGCCCCTTGTTACTGACCCTCAGTCTGTGCCCCTTGTTACTGACCCTCAGTCTGTGCCCCTTGTTACTGACCCTCAGTCTGTGCCCCTTGTTACTGACCCTCAGTCTGTGCCCTTGTTACTGATCCTCAGTCTGTGCCCCTTGTTACTGATCCTTGTCTGTGCCCGTTCTGCTGACCCTCAGTCTGTGCCCCTTGTTACTGACCCTCAGTCTGTGCCCCTTGTTACTGACCCTCAGTCTGTGCCCCTTGTTACTGACCCTCAGTCTGTGCCCCTTGTTACTGACCCTCAGTCTGTGCCCCTTGTTACTGACCCTCAGTCTGTGCCCCTTGTTACTGACCCTCAGTCTGTGCCCCTTGTTACTGACTCCTCAGTCTGTGCCCCTTGTTACTGACCCTCAGTCTGTGCCCCTTGTTACTGACCCTCAGTCTGTGCCCCTTGTTACTGACCCTCAGTCTGTGCCCCTTGTTACTGACCCTCAGTCTGTGCCCCTTGTTACTGACCCTCAGTCTGTGCCCCTTGTTACTGACCCTCAGTCTGTGCCCCTTGTTACTGACCCTCAGTCTGTGCCCCTTGTTACTGACCCTCAGTCTGTGCCCTTGTTACTGACCCTCAGTCTGTGCCCCTTGTTACTGACCCTCAGTCTGTGCCCCTGTTACTGACCCTCAGTCTGTGCCCCTTGTTACTGACCCTCAGTCTGTGCCCTTGTTACTGACCCTCAGTCTGTGCCCCTTGTTACTGACCCTCAGTCTGTGCCCCTTGTTACTGACCCTCAGTCTGTGCCCCTTGTTACTGACCCTCAGTCTGTGCCCCTTGTTACTGACCCTCAGTCTGTGCCCCTTGTTACTGACCCTCAGTCTGTGCCCCTTGTTACTGACCCTCAGTCTGTGCCCCTTGTTACTGACCCTCAGTCTGTGCCCTTGTTACTGACCCTCAGTCTGTGCCCCTTGTTACTGACCCTCAGTCTGTGCCCCTTGTTACTGACCTCAGTTCTGACCCTCAGTCTGTGCCCCTTGTTACTGACCCTCAGTCTGTGCCCCTTGTTACTGACCCTCAGTCTGTGCCCCTTGTTACTGACCCTCAGTCTGTGCCCCTTGTTACTGACCCTCAGTCTGTGCCCCTTGTTACTGACCCTCAGTCTGTGCCCCTTGTTACTGACCCTCAGTCTGTGCCCTTGTTACTGACCCTCAGTCTGTGCCCCTTGTTACTGACCCTCAGTCTGTGCCCCTTGTTACTGACCCTCAGTCTGTGCCCCTTGTTACTGACCCTCAGTCTGTGCCCCTTGTTACTGACCCTCAGTCTGTGCCCCTTGTTACTGACCCTCAGTCTGTGCCCCTTGTTACTGACCCTCAGTCTGTGCCCCTTGTTACTGACCCTCAGTCTGTGCCCCTTGTTACTGACCCTCAGTCTGTGCCCCTTGTTACTGACCCTCAGTCTGTGCCCCTTGTTACTGACCCTCAGTCTGTGCCCCTTGTTACTGACCCTCAGTCTGTGCCCCTTGTTACTGACCCTCAGTCTGTGCCCCTTGTTACTGACCCTCAGTCTGTGCCCCTTGTTACTGACCCTCAGTCTGTGCCCCTTGTTACTGACCCTCAGTCTGTGCCCCTTGTTACTGACCCTCAGTCTGTGCCCCTTGTTACTGACCCTCAGTCTGTGCCCCTTGTTACTGACCCTCAGTCTGTGCCCCTTGTTACTGACCCTCAGTCTGTGCCCCTTGTTACTGACCCTCAGTCTGTGCCCCTTGTTACTGACCCTCAGTCTGTGCCCCTTGTTACTGACCCTCAGTCTGTGCCCCTTGTTACTGACCCTCAGTCTGTGCCCCTTGTTACTGACCCTCAGTCTGTGCCCCTTGTTACTGACCCTCAGTCTGTGCCCCTTGTTACTGACCCTCAGTCTGTGCCCCTTGTTACTGACCCTCAGTCTGTGCCCCTTGTTACTGACCCTCAGTCTGTGCCCCTTGTTACTGACCCTCAGTCTGTGCCCCTTGTTACTGACCCTCAGTCTGTGCCCCTTGTTACTGACCCTCAGTCTGTGCCCCTTGTTACTGACCCTCAGTCTGTGCCCCTTGTTACTGACCCTCAGTCTGTGCCCCTTGTTACTGACCCTCAGTCTGTGCCCCTTGTTACTGACCCTCAGTCTGTGCCCCTTGTTACTGACCCTCAGTCTGTGCCCCTTGTTACTGACCCTCAGTCTGTGCCCCTTGTTACTGACCCTCAGTCTGTGCCCCTTGTTACTGACCCTCAGTCTGTGCCCCTTGTTACTGACCCTCAGTCTGTGCCCCTTGTTACTGACCCTCAGTCTGTGCCCCTTGTTACTGACCCTCAGTCTGTGCCCCTTGTTACTGACCCTCAGTCTGTGCCCCTTGTTACTGACCCTCAGTCTGTGCCCCTTGTTACTGACCCTCAGTCTGTGCCCCTTGTTACTGACCCTCAGTCTGTGCCCCTTGTTACTGACCCTCAGTCTGTGCCCCTTGTTACTGACCCTCAGTCTGTGCCCCTTGTTACTGACCCTCAGTCTGTGCCCCTTGTTACTGACCCTCAGTCTGTGCCCCTTGTTACTGACCCTCAGTCTGTGCCCCTTGTTACTGACCCTCAGTCTGTGCCCCTTGTTACTGACCCTCAGTCTGTGCCCCTTGTTACTGACCCTCAGTCTGTGCCCCTTGTTACTGACCCTCAGTCTGTGCCCCTTGTTACTGACCCTCAGTCTGTGCCCCTTGTTACTGACCCTCAGTCTGTGCCCCTTGTTACTGACCCTCAGTCTGTGCCCCTTGTTACTGACCCTCAGTCTGTGCCCCTTGTTACTGACCCTCAGTCTGTGCCCCTTGTTACTGACCCTCAGTCTGTGCCCCTTGTTACTGACCCTCAGTCTGTGCCCCTTGTTACTGACCCTCAGTCTGTGCCCCTTGTTACTGACCCTCAGTCTGTGCCCCTTGTTACTGACCCTCAGTCTGTGCCCCTTGTTACTGACCCTCAGTCTGTGCCCCTTGTTACTGACCCTCAGTCTGTGCCCCTTGTTACTGACCCTCAGTCTGTGCCCTTGTTACTGACCCTCAGTCTGTGCCCCTTGTTACTGACCCTCAGTCTGTGCCCCTTGTTACTGACCCTCAGTCTGTGCCCCTTGTTACTGACCCTCAGTCTGTGCCCCTTGTTACTGACCCTCAGTCTGTGCCCCTTGTTACTGACCCTCAGTCTGTGCCCCTTGTTACTGACCCTCAGTCTGTGCCCCTTGTTACTGACCCTCAGTCTGTGCCCCTTGTTACTGACCCTCAGTCTGTGCCCCTTGTTACTGACCCTCAGTCTGTGCCCCTTGTTACTGACCCTCAGTCTGTGCCCCTTGTTACTGACCTCAGTCTGTGCCCCTTGTTACTGACCCTCAGTCTGTGCCCCTTGTTACTGACCCTCAGTCTGTGCCCCTTGTTACTGACCCTCAGTCTGTGCCCCTTGTTACTGACCCTCAGTCTGTGCCCCTTGTTACTGACCCTCAGTCTGTGCCCCTTGTTACTGACCCTCAGTCTGTGCCCCTTGTTACTGACCCTCAGTCTGTGCCCCTTGTTACTGACCCTCAGTCTGTGCCCCTTGTTACTGACCCTCAGTCTGTGCCCCTTGTTACTGACCCTCAGTCTGTGCCCCTTGTTACTGACCCTCAGTCTGTGCCCCTTGTTACTGACCCTCAGTCTGTGCCCCTTGTTACTGACCCTCAGTCTGTGCCCCTTGTTACTGACCCTCAGTCTGTGCCCCTTGTTACTGACCCTCAGTCTGTGCCCCTTGTTACTGACCCTCAGTCTGTGCCCCTTGTTACTGACCCTCAGTCTGTGCCCCTTGTTACTGACCCTCAGTCTGTGCCCCTTGTTACTGACCCTCAGTCTGTGCCCCTTGTTACTGACCCTCAGTCTGTGCCCCTTGTTACTGACCCTCAGTCTGTGCCCCTTGTTACTGACCCTCAGTCTGTGCCCCTTGTTACTGACCCTCAGTCTGTGCCCCTTGTTACTGACCCTCAGTCTGTGCCCCTTGTTACTGACCCTCAGTCTGTGCCCCTTGTTACTGACCCTCAGTCTGTGCCCCTTGTTACTGACCCTCAGTCTGTGCCCTTGTTACTGACCCTCAGTCTGTGCCCCTTGTTACTGACCCTCAGTCTGTGCCCCTTGTTACTGACCCTCAGTCTGTGCCCCTTGTTACTGACCCTCAGTCTGTGCCCCTTGTTACTGACCCTCAGTCTGTGCCCCTTGTTACTGACCTCAGTCTGTGCCCCTTGTTACTGACCCTCAGTCTGTGCCCCTTGTTACTGACCCTCAGTCTGTGCCCCTTGTTACTGACCCTCAGTCTGTGCCCCTTGTTACTGACCCTCAGTCTGTGCCCCTTGTTACTGACCCTCAGTCTGTGCCCCTTGTTACTGACCCTCAGTCTGTGCCCCTTGTTACTGACCCTCAGTCTGTGCCCCTTGTTACTGACCCTCAGTCTGTGCCCCTTGTTACTGACCCTCAGTCTGTGCCCCTTGTTACTGACCCTCAGTCTGTGCCCCTTGTTACTGACCCTCAGTCTGTGCCCCTTGTTACTGACCCTCAGTCTGTGCCCCTTGTTACTGACCCTCAGTCTGTGCCCCTTGTTACTGACCCTCAGTCTGTGCCCCTTGTTACTGACCCTCAGTCTGTGCCCCTTGTTACTGACCCTCAGTCTGTGCCCCTTGTTACTGACCCTCAGTCTGTGCCCCTTGTTACTGACCCTCAGTCTGTGCCCCTTGTTACTGACCCTCAGTCTGTGCCCCTTGTTACTGACCCTCAGTCTGTGCCCCTTGTTACTGACCCTCAGTCTGTGCCCCTTGTTACTGACCCTCAGTCTGTGCCCCTTGTTACTGACCCTCAGTCTGTGCCCCTTGTTACTGACCCTCAGTCTGTGCCCCTTGTTACTGACCCTCAGTCTGTGCCCCTTGTTACTGACCCTCAGTCTGTGCCCCTTGTTACTGACCCTCAGTCTGTGCCCCTTGTTACTGACCCTCAGTCTGTGCCCCTTGTTACTGACCCTCAGTCTGTGCCCCTTGTTACTGACCCTCAGTCTGTGCCCCTTGTTACTGACCCTCAGTCTGTGCCCCTTGTTACTGACCCTCAGTCTGTGCCCCTTGTTACTGACCCTCAGTCTGTGCCCCTTGTTACTGACCCTCAGTCTGTGCCCCTTGTTACTGACCCTCAGTCTGTGCCCCTTGTTACTGACCCTCAGTCTGTGCCCCTTGTTACTGACCCTCAGTCTGTGCCCCTTGTTACTGACCCTCAGTCTGTGCCCCTGTTACTGACCCTCAGTCTGTGCCCCTTGTTACTGACCCTCAGTCTGTGCCCCTTGTTACTGACCCTCAGTCTGTGCCCCTTGTTACTGACCCTCAGTCTGTGCCCCTTGTTACTGACCCTCAGTCTGTGCCCCTTGTTACTGACCCTCAGTCTGTGCCCCTTGTTACTGACCCTCAGTCTGTGCCCCTTGTTACTGACCCTCAGTCTGTGCCCCTTGTTACTGACCCTCAGTCTGTGCCCCTTGTTACTGACCCTCAGTCTGTGCCCCTTGTTACTGACCCTCAGTCTGTGCCCCTTGTTACTGACCCTCAGTCTGTGCCCCTTGTTACTGACCCTCAGTCTGTGCCCCTTGTTACTGACCCTCAGTCTGTGCCCCTTGTTACTGACCCTCAGTCTGTGCCCCTTGTTACTGACCCTCAGTCTGTGCCCCTTGTTACTGACCCTCAGTCTGTGCCCCTTGTTACTGACCCTCAGTCTGTGCCCCTTGTTACTGACCCTCAGTCTGTGCCCCTTGTTACTGACCCTCAGTCTGTGCCCCTTGTTACTGACCCTCAGTCTGTGCCCCTTGTTACTGACCCTCAGTCTGTGCCCCTTGTTACTGACCCTCAGTCTGTGCCCCTTGTTACTGACCCTCAGTCTGTGCCCCTTGTTACTGACCCTCAGTCTGTGCCCCTTGTTACTGACCCTCAGTCTGTGCCCCTTGTTACTGACCCTCAGTCTGTGCCCTTGTTACTGACCCTCAGTCTGTGCCCCTTGTTACTGACCCTCAGTCTGTGCCCCTTGTTACTGACCCTCAGTCTGTGCCCCTTGTTACTGACCCTCAGTCTGTGCCCCTTGTTACTGACCCTCAGTCTGTGCCCCTTGTTACTGACCCTCAGTCTGTGCCCCTTGTTACTGACCCTCAGTCTGTGCCCCTTGTTACTGACCCTCAGTCTGTGCCCCTTGTTACTGACCCTCAGTCTGTGCCCCTTGTTACTGACCCTCAGTCTGTGCCCCTTGTTACTGACCCTCAGTCTGTGCCCCTTGTTACTGACCCTCAGTCTGTGCCCCTTGTTACTGACCCTCAGTCTGTGCCCCTTGTTACTGACCCTCAGTCTGTGCCCCTTGTTACTGACCCTCAGTCTGTGCCCCTTGTTACTGACCCTCAGTCTGTGCCCCTTGTTACTGACCCTCAGTCTGTGCCCCTTGTTACTGACCCTCAGTCTGTGCCCCTTGTTACTGACCCTCAGTCTGTGCCCCTTGTTACTGACCCTCAGTCTGTGCCCCTTGTTACTGACCCTCAGTCTGTGCCCCTTGTTACTGACCCTCAGTCTGTGCCCCTTGTTACTGACCCTCAGTCTGTGCCCCTTGTTACTGACCCTCAGTCTGTGCCCCTTGTTACTGACCCTCAGTCTGTGCCCCTTGTTACTGACCCTCAGTCTGTGCCCCTTGTTACTGACCCTCAGTCTGTGCCCCTTGTTACTGACCCTCAGTCTGTGCCCCTTGTTACTGACCCTCAGTCTGTGCCCTTGTTACTGACCCTCAGTCTGTGCCCCTTGTTACTGACCCTCAGTCTGTGCCCCTTGTTACTGACCCTCAGTCTGTGCCCCTTGTTACTGACCCTCAGTCTGTGCCCCTTGTTACTGACCCTCAGTCTGTGTCCCTTGTTGCTGATCCTCAGTCTGTGCCCCTTGTTACTGACCCTCAGTCTGTGCCCCTTGTTACTGACTCTCAGTCTGTGTCCCCTTGTTAATGACCCTCAGTCTGTGCCCCTTGTTACTGACAGCTCAGTCTAGTGCCCCTTGTTACTGACTCACAGTCTTTTTGCCTCTTGTTACTGATCCTCATTCTTGTGTCCTGTTACTGACCCTCAGTCTGTGCCCTTGTTACTGATACACAGTCTGTGCCCCTTGTTACTGACCCTCATTCTGTGCCCTTGTTACTGATCCTCAGTCAGTGCCCTTGATACTGACCTCATTTCTGTGCCCCCTTGTTACTGACCCTCATCTGTGCCTCATGTAAATGAACCTCATCAGTGCCCCTTGATTACTGATCCTCGTCCTGTGCCCCTTGTAACGACCCTCAATCAGGCCCCTGTTTACTGACCCTCAGTCTGTGCCCTTGTTACTGACCCTCATCTGTGCCCCTTGTTACTGACGCCTCAATCTGTGCTCTTGTTACTGACCCTCAATCTGTGCCCCTTGTTACTGACCCTCAGTCTGTGCCCCTTGTTACTGACCCTCAGTCTGTGCCCCTTGTTACTGACCCTCAGTCTGTGCCCCTTGTTACTGACCCTCAGTCTGTGCCCCTTGTTACTGACCCTCAGTCTGTGCCCCTTGTTACTGACCCTCAGTCTGTGCCCCTTGTTACTGACCCTCAGTCTGTGCCCCTTGTTACTGACCCTCAGTCTGTGCCCCTTGTTACTGACCCTCAGTCTGTGCCCCTTGTTACTGACCCTCAGTCTGTGCCCCTTGTTACTGACCCTCAGTCTGTGCCCCTTGTTACTGACCCTCAGTCTGTGCCCCTTGTTACTGACCCTCAGTCTGTGCCCCTTGTTACTGACCCTCAGTCTGTGCCCCTTGTTACTGACCCTCAGTCTGTGCCCCTTGTTACTGACCCTCAGTCTGTGCCCCTTGTTACTGACCCTCAGTCTGTGCCCCTTGTTACTGACCCTCAGTCTGTGCCCCTTGTTACTGACCCTCAGTCCTGTGCCCCTTGTTACTGACCCTCAGTCTGTGCCCTTGTTACTGACCCTCAGTCTGTGCCCCTTGTTACTGACCTCAGTCTGTGCCCCTTGTTACTGGACCCTCAGTCTGTGCCCCTTGTTACTGATCCTCAGTCTGTGCCCTGGTACTGACCCACAGTCTGTGCCCCTTGTTACTGACCCTCAGGTCTGTGCCCCATGGTTAATGATCCTCAGTCTGTGCCCCTGTTACTGACCCTCAGTCTGTGCCCCTTGTTACTGACCCTCAGTCTGTGCCCCTTGTTACTGACCCTCAGTCTGTGCCCCTTGTTACTGACCCTCAGTCTGTGCCCCTTGTTACTGACCCTCAGTCTGTGCCCCTTGTTACTGACCCTCAGTCTGTGCCCCTTGTTACTGACCCTCAGTCTGTGCCCCTTGTTACTGACCCTCAGTCTGTGCCCCTTGTTACTGACCCTCAGTCTGTGCCCCTTGTTACTGACCCTCAGTCTGTGCCCCTTGTTACTGACCCTCAGTCTGTGCCCCTTGTTACTGACCCTCAGTCTGTGCCCCTTGTTACTGACCCTCAGTCTGTGCCCCTTGTTACTGACCCTCAGTCTGTGCCCCTTGTTACTGACCCTCAGTCTGTGCCCCTTGTTACTGACCCTCAGTCTGTGCCCCTTGTTACTGACCCTCAGTCTGTGCCCCTTGTTACTGACCCTCAGTCTGTGCCCCTTGTTACTGACCCTCAGTCTGTGCCCCTTGTTACTGACCCTCAGTCTGTGCCCCTTGTTACTGACCCTCAGTCTGTGCCCCTTGTTACTGACCCTCAGTCTGTGCCCCTTGTTACTGACCCTCAGTCTGTGCCCCTTGTTACTGACCCTCAGTCTGTGCCCCTTGTTACTGACCCTCAGTCTGTGCCCCTTGTTACTGACCCTCAGTCTGTGCCCCTTGTTACTGACCCTCAGTCTGTGCCCCTTGTTACTGACCCTCAGTCTGTGCCCCTTGTTACTGACCCTCAGTCTGTGCCCCTTGTTACTGACCCTCAGTCTGTGCCCCTTGTTACTGACCCTCAGTCTGTGCCCCTTGTTACTGACCCTCAGTCTGTGCCCCTTGTTACTGACCCTCAGTCTGTGCCCCTTGTTACTGACCCTCAGTCTGTGCCCCTTGTTACTGACCCTCAGTCTGTGCCCCTTGTTACTGACCCTCAGTCTGTGCCCCTTGTTACTGACCCTCAGTCTGTGCCCCTTGTTACTGACCCTCAGTCTGTGCCCCTTGTTACTGACCCTCAGTCTGTGCCCCTTGTTACTGACCCTCAGTCTGTGCCCCTTGTTACTGACCCTCAGTCTGTGCCCCTTGTTACTGACCCTCAGTCTGTGCCCCTTGTTACTGACCCTCAGTCTGTGCCCCTTGTTACTGACCCTCAGTCTGTGCCCCTTGTTACTGACCCTCAGTCTGTGCCCCTTGTTACTGACCCTCAGTCTGTGCCCCTTGTTACTGACCCTCAGTCTGTGCCCCTTGTTACTGACCCTCAGTCTGTGCCCCTTGTTACTGACCCTCAGTCTGTGCCCCTTGTTACTGACCCTCAGTCTGTGCCCCTTGTTACTGACCCTCAGTCTGTGCCCCTTGTTACTGACCCTCAGTCTGTGCCCCTTGTTACTGACCCTCAGTCTGTGCCCCTTGTTACTGACCCTCAGTCTGTGCCCCTTGTTACTGACCCTCAGTCTGTGCCCCTTGTTACTGACCCTCAGTCTGTGCCCCTTGTTACTGACCCTCAGTCTGTGCCCCTTGTTACTGACCCTCAGTCTGTGCCCCTTGTTACTGACCCTCAGTCTGTGCCCCTTGTTACTGACCCTCAGTCTGTGCCCCTTGTTACTGACCCTCAGTCTGTGCCCCTTGTTACTGACCCTCAGTCTGTGCCCCTTGTTACTGACCCTCAGTCTGTGCCCCTTGTTACTGACCCTCAGTCTGTGCCCCTTGTTACTGACCCTCAGTCTGTGCCCCTTGTTACTGACCCTCAGTCTGTGCCCCTTGTTACTGACCCTCAGTCTGTGCCCCTTGTTACTGACCCTCAGTCTGTGCCCCTTGTTACTGACCCTCAGTCTGTGCCCCTTGTTACTGACCCTCAGTCTGTGCCCCTTGTTACTGACCCTCAGTCTGTGCCCCTTGTTACTGACCCTCAGTCTGTGCCCCTTGTTACTGACCCTCAGTCTGTGCCCCTTGTTACTGACCCTCAGTCTGTGCCCCTTGTTACTGACCCTCAGTCTGTGCCCCTTGTTACTGACCCTCAGTCTGTGCCCCTTGTTACTGACCCTCAGTCTGTGCCCCTTGTTACTGACCCTCAGTCTGTGCCCCTTGTTACTGACCCTCAGTCTGTGCCCCTTGTTACTGACCCTCAGTCTGTGCCCCTTGTTACTGACCCTCAGTCTGTGCCCCTTGTTACTGACCCTCAGTCTGTGCCCCTTGTTACTGACCCTCAGTCTGTGCCCCTTGTTACTGACCCTCAGTCTGTGCCCCTTGTTACTGACCCTCAGTCTGTGCCCCTTGTTACTGACCCTCAGTCTGTGCCCCTTGTTACTGACCCTCAGTCTGTGCCCCTTGTTACTGACCCTCAGTCTGTGCCCCTTGTTACTGACCCTCAGTCTGTGCCCCTTGTTACTGACCCTCAGTCTGTGCCCCTTGTTACTGACCCTCAGTCTGTGCCCCTTGTTACTGACCCTCAGTCTGTGCCCCTTGTTACTGACCCTCAGTCTGTGCCCCTTGTTACTGACCCTCAGTCTGTGCCCCTTGTTACTGACCCTCAGTCTGTGCCCCTTGTTACTGACCCTCAGTCTGTGCCCCTTGTTACTGACCCTCAGTCTGTGCCCCTTGTTACTGACCCTCAGTCTGTGCCCCTTGTTACTGACCCTCAGTCTGTGCCCCTTGTTACTGACCCTCAGTCTGTGCCCCTTGTTACTGACCCTCAGTCTGTGCCCCTTGTTACTGACCCTCAGTCTGTGCCCCTTGTTACTGACCCTCAGTCTGTGCCCCTTGTTACTGACCCTCAGTCTGTGCCCCTTGTTACTGACCCTCAGTCTGTGCCCCTTGTTACTGACCCTCAGTCTGTGCCCCTTGTTACTGACCCTCAGTCTGTGCCCCTTGTTACTGACCCTCAGTCTGTGCCCCTTGTTACTGACCCTCAGTCTGTGCCCCTTGTTACTGACCCTCAGTCTGTGCCCCTTGTTACTGACCCTCAGTCTGTGCCCCTTGTTACTGACCCTCAGTCTGTGCCCCTTGTTACTGACCCTCAGTCTGTGCCCCTTGTTACTGACCCTCAGTCTGTGCCCCTTGTTACTGACCCTCAGTCTGTGCCCCTTGTTACTGACCCTCAGTCTGTGCCCCTTGTTACTGACCCTCAGTCTGTGCCCCTTGTTACTGACCCTCAGTCTGTGCCCCTTGTTACTGACCCTCAGTCTGTGCCCCTTGTTACTGACCCTCAGTCTGTGCCCCTTGTTACTGACCCTCAGTCTGTGCCCCTTGTTACTGACCCTCAGTCTGTGCCCCTTGTTACTGACCCTCAGTCTGTGCCCCTTGTTACTGACCCTCAGTCTGTGCCCCTTGTTACTGACCCTCAGTCTGTGCCCCTTGTTACTGACCCTCAGTCTGTGCCCCTTGTTACTGACCCTCAGTCTGTGCCCCTTGTTACTGACCCTCAGTCTGTGCCCCTTGTTACTGACCCTCAGTCTGTGCCCCTTGTTACTGACCCTCAGTCTGTGCCCCTTGTTACTGACCCTCAGTCTGTGCCCCTTGTTACTGACCCTCAGTCTGTGCCCCTTGTTACTGACCCTCAGTCTGTGCCCCTTGTTACTGACCCTCAGTCTGTGCCCCTTGTTACTGACCCTCAGTCTGTGCCCCTTGTTACTGACCCTCAGTCTGTGCCCCTTGTTACTGACCCTCAGTCTGTGCCCCTTGTTACTGACCCTCAGTCTGTGCCCCTTGTTACTGACCCTCAGTCTGTGCCCCTTGTTACTGACCCTCAGTCTGTGCCCCTTGTTACTGACCCTCAGTCTGTGCCCCTTGTTACTGACCCTCAGTCTGTGCCCCTTGTTACTGACCCTCAGTCTGTGCCCTTGTTACTGACCCTCAGTCTGTGCCCCTTGTTACTGACCCTCAGTCTGTGCCCCTTGTTACTGACCCTCAGTCTGTGCCCCTTGTTACTGACCCTCAGTCTGTGCCCCTTGTTACTGACCCTCAGTCTGTGCCCCTTGTTACTGACCCTCAGTCTGTGCCCCTTGTTACTGACCCTCAGTCTGTGCCCCTTGTTACTGACCCTCAGTCTGTGCCCCTTGTTACTGACCCTCAGTCTGTGCCCCTTGTTACTGACCCTCAGTCTGTGCCCCTTGTTACTGACCCTCAGTCTGTGCCCCTTGTTACTGACCCTCAGTCTGTGCCCCTTGTTACTGACCCTCAGTCTGTGCCCCTTGTTACTGACCCTCAGTCTGTGCCCCTTGTTACTGACCCTCAGTCTGTGCCCCTTGTTACTGACCCTCAGTCTGTGCCCCTTGTTACTGACCCTCAGTCTGTGCCCCTTGTTACTGACCCTCAGTCTGTGCCCCTTGTTACTGACCCTCAGTCTGTGCCCCTTGTTACTGACCCTCAGTCTGTGCCCCTTGTTACTGACCCTCAGTCTGTGCCCCTTGTTACTGACCCTCAGTCTGTGCCCCTTGTTACTGACCCTCAGTCTGTGCCCCTTGTTACTGACCCTCAGTCTGTGCCCCTTGTTACTGACCCTCAGTCTGTGCCCCTTGTTACTGACCCTCAGTCTGTGCCCCTTGTTACTGACCCTCAGTCTGTGCCCCTTGTTACTGACCCTCAGTCTGTGCCCCTTGTTACTGACCCTCAGTCTGTGCCCCTTGTTACTGACCCTCAGTCTGTGCCCCTTGTTACTGACCCTCAGTCTGTGCCCCTTGTTACTGACCCTCAGTCTGTGCCCCTTGTTACTGACCCTCAGTCTGTGCCCCTTGTTACTGACCCTCAGTCTGTGCCCCTTGTTACTGACCCTCAGTCTGTGCCCCTTGTTACTGACCCTCAGTCTGTGCCCCTTGTTACTGACCCTCAGTCTGTGCCCCTTGTTACTGACCCTCAGTCTGTGCCCCTTGTTACTGACCCTCAGTCTGTGCCCCTTGTTACTGACCCTCAGTCTGTGCCCCTTGTTACTGACCCTCAGTCTGTGCCCCTTGTTACTGACCCTCAGTCTGTGCCCCTTGTTACTGACCCTCAGTCTGTGCCCCTTGTTACTGACCCTCAGTCTGTGCCCCTTGTTACTGACCCTCAGTCTGTGCCCCTTGTTACTGACCCTCAGTCTGTGCCCCTTGTTACTGACCCTCAGTCTGTGCCCCTTGTTACTGACCCTCAGTCTGTGCCCCTTGTTACTGACCCTCAGTCTGTGCCCTTGTTACTGACCCTCAGTCTGTGCCCCTTGTTACTGACCCTCAGTCTGTGCCCCTTGTTACTGACCCTCAGTCTGTGCCCCTTGTTACTGACCCTCAGTCTGTGCCCTTGTTACTGACCCTCAGTCTGTGCCCCTTGTTACTGACCCTCAGTCTGTGCCCCTTGTTACTGACCCTCAGTCTGTGCCCCTTGTTACTGACCCTCAGTCTGTGCCCCTTGTTACTGACCCTCAGTCTGTGCCCCTTGTTACTGACCCTCAGTCTGTGCCCCTTGTTACTGACCCTCAGTCTGTGCCCCTTGTTACTGACCCTCAGTCTGTGCCCCTTGTTACTGACCCTCAGTCTGTGCCCCTTGTTACTGACCCTCAGTCTGTGCCCCTTGTTACTGACCCTCAGTCTGTGCCCCTTGTTACTGACCCTCAGTCTGTGCCCCTTGTTACTGACCCTCAGTCTGTGCCCCTTGTTACTGACCCTCAGTCTGTGCCCCTTGTTACTGACCCTCAGTCTGTGCCCCTTGTTACTGACCCTCAGTCTGTGCCCCTTGTTACTGACCCTCAGTCTGTGCCCCTTGTTACTGACCCTCAGTCTGTGCCCCTTGTTACTGACCCTCAGTCTGTGCCCCTTGTTACTGACCCTCAGTCTGTGCCCCTTGTTACTGACCCTCAGTCTGTGCCCCTTGTTACTGACCCTCAGTCTGTGCCCCTTGTTACTGACCCTCAGTCTGTGCCCCTTGTTACTGACCCTCAGTCTGTGCCCCTTGTTACTGACCCTCAGTCTGTGCCCCTTGTTACTGACCCTCAGTCTGTGCCCCTTGTTACTGACCCTCAGTCTGTGCCCCTTGTTACTGACCCTCAGTCTGTGCCCCTTGTTACTGACCCTCAGTCTGTGCCCCTTGTTACTGACCCTCAGTCTGTGCCCTTGTTACTGACCCTCAGTCTGTGCCCCTTGTTACTGACCCTCAGTCTGTGCCCCTTGTTACTGACCCTCAGTCTGTGCCCCTTGTTACTGACCCTCAGTCTGTGCCCCTTGTTACTGACCCTCAGTCTGTGCCCCTTGTTACTGACCCTCAGTCTGTGCCCCTTGTTACTGACCCTCAGTCTGTGCCCCTTGTTACTGACCCTCAGTCTGTGCCCCTTGTTACTGACCCTCAGTCTGTGCCCCTTGTTACTGACCCTCAGTCTGTGCCCCTTGTTACTGACCCTCAGTCTGTGCCCCTTGTTACTGACCCTCAGTCTGTGCCCCTTGTTACTGACCCTCAGTCTGTGCCCCTTGTTACTGACCCTCAGTCTGTGCCCCTTGTTACTGACCCTCAGTCTGTGCCCCTTGTTACTGACCCTCAGTCTGTGCCCCTTGTTACTGACCCTCAGTCTGTGCCCCTTGTTACTGACCCTCAGTCTGTGCCCTTGTTACTGACCCTCAGTCTGTGCCCCTTGTTACTGACCCTCAGTCTGTGCCCCTTGTTACTGACCCTCAGTCTGTGCCCCTTGTTACTGACCCTCAGTCTGTGCCCCTTGTTACTGACCCTCAGTCTGTGCCCCTTGTTACTGACCCTCAGTCTGTGCCCCTTGTTACTGACCCTCAGTCTGTGCCCCTTGTTACTGACCCTCAGTCTGTGCCCCTTGTTACTGACCCTCAGTCTGTGCCCCTTGTTACTGACCCTCAGTCTGTGCCCCTTGTTACTGACCCTCAGTCTGTGCCCCTTGTTACTGACCCTCAGTCTGTGCCCCTTGTTACTGACCCTCAGTCTGTGCCCCTTGTTACTGACCCTCAGTCTGTGCCCCTTGTTACTGACCCTCAGTCTGTGCCCCTTGTTACTGACCCTCAGTCTGTGCCCCTTGTTACTGACCCTCAGTCTGTGCCCCTTGTTACTGACCCTCAGTCTGTGCCCCTTGTTACTGACCCTCAGTCTGTGCCCCTTGTTACTGACCCTCAGTCTGTGCCCCTTGTTACTGACCCTCAGTCTGTGCCCCTTGTTACTGACCCTCAGTCTGTGCCCCTTGTTACTGACCCTCAGTCTGTGCCCCTTGTTACTGACCCTCAGTCTGTGCCCCTTGTTACTGACCCTCAGTCTGTGCCCCTTGTTACTGACCCTCAGTCTGTGCCCCTTGTTACTGACCCTCAGTCTGTGCCCCTTGTTACTGACCCTCAGTCTGTGCCCCTTGTTACTGACCCTCAGTCTGTGCCCCTTGTTACTGACCCTCAGTCTGTGCCCCTTGTTACTGACCCTCAGTCTGTGCCCCTTGTTACTGACCCTCAGTCTGTGCCCCTTGTTACTGACCCTCAGTCTGTGCCCCTTGTTACTGACCCTCAGTCTGTGCCCCTTGTTACTGACCCTCAGTCTGTGCCCCTTGTTACTGACCCTCAGTCTGTGCCCCTTGTTACTGACCCTCAGTCTGTGCCCCTTGTTACTGACCCTCAGTCTGTGCCCCTTGTTACTGACCCTCAGTCTGTGCCCCTTGTTACTGACCCTCAGTCTGTGCCCCTTGTTACTGACCCTCAGTCTGTGCCCCTTGTTACTGACCCTCAGTCTGTGCCCCTTGTTACTGACCCTCAGTCTGTGCCCCTTGTTACTGACCCTCAGTCTGTGCCCCTTGTTACTGACCCTCAGTCTGTGCCCCTTGTTACTGACCCTCAGTCTGTGCCCCTTGTTACTGACCCTCAGTCTGTGCCCCTTGTTACTGACCCTCAGTCTGTGCCCCTTGTTACTGACCCTCAGTCTGTGCCCCTTGTTACTGACCCTCAGTCTGTGCCCCTTGTTACTGACCCTCAGTCTGTGCCCCTTGTTACTGACCCTCAGTCTGTGCCCCTTGTTACTGACCCTCAGTCTGTGCCCCTTGTTACTGACCCTCAGTCTGTGCCCCTTGTTACTGACCCTCAGTCTGTGCCCCTTGTTACTGACCCTCAGTCTGTGCCCCTTGTTACTGACCCTCAGTCTGTGCCCCTTGTTACTGACCCTCAGTCTGTGCCCCTTGTTACTGACCCTCAGTCTGTGCCCCTTGTTACTGACCCTCAGTCTGTGCCCCTTGTTACTGACCCTCAGTCTGTGCCCCTTGTTACTGACCCTCAGTCTGTGCCCCTTGTTACTGACCCTCAGTCTGTGCCCCTTGTTACTGACCCTCAGTCTGTGCCCCTTGTTACTGACCCTCAGTCTGTGCCCCTTGTTACTGACCCTCAGTCTGTGCCCCTTGTTACTGACCCTCAGTCTGTGCCCCTTGTTACTGACCCTCAGTCTGTGCCCCTTGTTACTGACCCTCAGTCTGTGCCCCTTGTTACTGACCCTCAGTCTGTGCCCCTTGTTACTGACCCTCAGTCTGTGCCCCTTGTTACTGACCCTCAGTCTGTGCCCCTTGTTACTGACCCTCAGTCTGTGCCCCTTGTTACTGACCCTCAGTCTGTGCCCCTTGTTACTGACCCTCAGTCTGTGCCCCTTGTTACTGACCCTCAGTCTGTGCCCCTTGTTACTGACCCTCAGTCTGTGCCCCTTGTTACTGACCCTCAGTCTGTGCCCCTTGTTACTGACCCTCAGTCTGTGCCCCTTGTTACTGACCCTCAGTCTGTGCCCCTTGTTACTGACCCTCAGTCTGTGCCCCTTGTTACTGACCCTCAGTCTGTGCCCCTTGTTACTGACCCTCAGTCTGTGCCCCTTGTTACTGACCCTCAGTCTGTGCCCCTTGTTACTGACCCTCAGTCTGTGCCCCTTGTTACTGACCCTCAGTCTGTGCCCCTTGTTACTGACCCTCAGTCTGTGCCCCTTGTTACTGACCCTCAGTCTGTGCCCCTTGTTACTGACCCTCAGTCTGTGCCCCTTGTTACTGACCCTCAGTCTGTGCCCCTTGTTACTGACCCTCAGTCTGTGCCCCTTGTTACTGACCCTCAGTCTGTGCCCCTTGTTACTGACCCTCAGTCTGTGCCCCTTGTTACTGACCCTCAGTCTGTGCCCCTTGTTACTGACCCTCAGTCTGTGCCCCTTGTTACTGACCCTCAGTCTGTGCCCCTTGTTACTGACCCTCAGTCTGTGCCCCTTGTTACTGACCCTCAGTCTGTGCCCCTTGTTACTGACCCTCAGTCTGTGCCCCTTGTTACTGACCCTCAGTCTGTGCCCCTTGTTACTGACCCTCAGTCTGTGCCCCTTGTTACTGACCCTCAGTCTGTGCCCCTTGTTACTGACCCTCAGTCTGTGCCCCTTGTTACTGACCCTCAGTCTGTGCCCCTTGTTACTGACCCTCAGTCTGTGCCCCTTGTTACTGACCCTCAGTCTGTGCCCCTTGTTACTGACCCTCAGTCTGTGCCCCTTGTTACTGACCCTCAGTCTGTGCCCCTTGTTACTGACCCTCAGTCTGTGCCCCTTGTTACTGACCCTCAGTCTGTGCCCCTTGTTACTGACCCTCAGTCTGTGCCCCTTGTTACTGACCCTCAGTCTGTGCCCCTTGTTACTGACCCTCAGTCTGTGCCCCTTGTTACTGACCCTCAGTCTGTGCCCCTTGTTACTGACCCTCAGTCTGTGCCCCTTGTTACTGACCCTCAGTCTGTGCCCCTTGTTACTGACCCTCAGTCTGTGCCCCTTGTTACTGACCCTCAGTCTGTGCCCCTTGTTACTGACCCTCAGTCTGTGCCCCTTGTTACTGACCCTCAGTCTGTGCCCCTTGTTACTGACCCTCAGTCTGTGCCCCTTGTTACTGACCCTCAGTCTGTGCCCCTTGTTACTGACCCTCAGTCTGTGCCCCTTGTTACTGACCCTCAGTCTGTGCCCCTTGTTACTGACCCTCAGTCTGTGCCCCTTGTTACTGACCCTCAGTCTGTGCCCCTTGTTACTGACCCTCAGTCTGTGCCCCTTGTTACTGACCCTCAGTCTGTGCCCCTTGTTACTGACCCTCAGTCTGTGCCCCTTGTTACTGACCCTCAGTCTGTGCCCCTTGTTACTGACCCTCAGTCTGTGCCCCTTGTTACTGACCCTCAGTCTGTGCCCCTTGTTACTGACCCTCAGTCTGTGCCCCTTGTTACTGACCCTCAGTCTGTGCCCCTTGTTACTGACCCTCAGTCTGTGCCCCTTGTTACTGACCCTCAGTCTGTGCCCCTTGTTACTGACCCTCAGTCTGTGCCCCTTGTTACTGACCCTCAGTCTGTGCCCCTTGTTACTGACCCTCAGTCTGTGCCCCTTGTTACTGACCCTCAGTCTGTGCCCCTTGTTACTGACCCTCAGTCTGTGCCCCTTGTTACTGACCCTCAGTCTGTGCCCCTTGTTACTGACCCTCAGTCTGTGCCCCTTGTTACTGACCCTCAGTCTGTGCCCCTTGTTACTGACCCTCAGTCTGTGCCCCTTGTTACTGACCCTCAGTCTGTGCCCCTTGTTACTGACCCTCAGTCTGTGCCCCTTGTTACTGACCCTCAGTCTGTGCCCCTTGTTACTGACCCTCAGTCTGTGCCCCTTGTTACTGACCCTCAGTCTGTGCCCCTTGTTACTGACCCTCAGTCTGTGCCCCTTGTTACTGACCCTCAGTCTGTGCCCCTTGTTACTGACCCTCAGTCTGTGCCCTTGTTACTGACCCTCAGTCTGTGCCCCTTGTTACTGACCCTCAGTCTGTGCCCCTTGTTACTGACCCTCAGTCTGTGCCCCTTGTTACTGACCCTCAGTCTGTGCCCCTTGTTACTGACCCTCAGTCTGTGCCCCTTGTTACTGACCCTCAGTCTGTGCCCCTTGTTACTGACCCTCAGTCTGTGCCCCTTGTTACTGACCCTCAGTCTGTGCCCCTTGTTACTGACCCTCAGTCTGTGCCCCTTGTTACTGACCCTCAGTCTGTGCCCCTTGTTACTGACCCTCAGTCTGTGCCCCTTGTTACTGACCCTCAGTCTGTGCCCCTTGTTACTGACCCTCAGTCTGTGCCCCTTGTTACTGACCCTCAGTCTGTGCCCCTTGTTACTGACCCTCAGTCTGTGCCCCTTGTTACTGACCCTCAGTCTGTGCCCCTTGTTACTGACCCTCAGTCTGTGCCCCTTGTTACTGACCCTCAGTCTGTGCCCCTTGTTACTGACCCTCAGTCTGTGCCCCTTGTTACTGACCCTCAGTCTGTGCCCCTTGTTACTGACCCTCAGTCTGTGCCCCTTGTTACTGACCCTCAGTCTGTGCCCCTTGTTACTGACCCTCAGTCTGTGCCCCTTGTTACTGACCCTCAGTCTGTGCCCCTTGTTACTGACCCTCAGTCTGTGCCCCTTGTTACTGACCCTCAGTCTGTGCCCCTTGTTACTGACCCTCAGTCTGTGCCCCTTGTTACTGACCCTCAGTCTGTGCCCCTTGTTACTGACCCTCAGTCTGTGCCCCTTGTTACTGACCCTCAGTCTGTGCCCCTTGTTACTGACCCTCAGTCTGTGCCCCTTGTTACTGACCCTCAGTCTGTGCCCCTTGTTACTGACCCTCAGTCTGTGCCCCTTGTTACTGACCCTCAGTCTGTGCCCCTTGTTACTGACCCTCAGTCTGTGCCCCTTGTTACTGACCCTCAGTCTGTGCCCCTTGTTACTGACCCTCAGTCTGTGCCCCTTGTTACTGACCCTCAGTCTGTGCCCCTTGTTACTGACCCTCAGTCTGTGCCCCTTGTTACTGACCCTCAGTCTGTGCCCCTTGTTACTGACCCTCAGTCTGTGCCCCTTGTTACTGACCCTCAGTCTGTGCCCCTTGTTACTGACCCTCAGTCTGTGCCCCTTGTTACTGACCCTCAGTCTGTGCCCCTTGTTACTGACCCTCAGTCTGTGCCCCTTGTTACTGACCCTCAGTCTGTGCCCCTTGTTACTGACCCTCAGTCTGTGCCCCTTGTTACTGACCCTCAGTCTGTGCCCCTTGTTACTGACCCTCAGTCTGTGCCCCTTGTTACTGACCCTCAGTCTGTGCCCCTTGTTACTGACCCTCAGTCTGTGCCCCTTGTTACTGACCCTCAGTCTGTGCCCCTTGTTACTGACCCTCAGTCTGTGCCCCTTGTTACTGACCCTCAGTCTGTGCCCCTTGTTACTGACCCTCAGTCTGTGCCCCTTGTTACTGACCCTCAGTCTGTGCCCCTTGTTACTGACCCTCAGTCTGTGCCCCTTGTTACTGACCCTCAGTCTGTGCCCCTTGTTACTGACCCTCAGTCTGTGCCCCTTGTTACTGACCCTCAGTCTGTGCCCCTTGTTACTGACCCTCAGTCTGTGCCCCTTGTTACTGACCCTCAGTCTGTGCCCCTTGTTACTGACCCTCAGTCTGTGCCCCTTGTTACTGACCCTCAGTCTGTGCCCCTTGTTACTGACCCTCAGTCTGTGCCCCTTGTTACTGACCCTCAGTCTGTGCCCCTTGTTACTGACCCTCAGTCTGTGCCCCTTGTTACTGACCCTCAGTCTGTGCCCCTTGTTACTGACCCTCAGTCTGTGCCCCTTGTTACTGACCCTCAGTCTGTGCCCCTTGTTACTGACCCTCAGTCTGTGCCCCTTGTTACTGACCCTCAGTCTGTGCCCCTTGTTACTGACCCTCAGTCTGTGCCCCTTGTTACTGACCCTCAGTCTGTGCCCCTTGTTACTGACCCTCAGTCTGTGCCCCTTGTTACTGACCCTCAGTCTGTGCCCCTTGTTACTGACCCTCAGTCTGTGCCCCTTGTTACTGACCCTCAGTCTGTGCCCCTTGTTACTGACCCTCAGTCTGTGCCCCTTGTTACTGACCCTCAGTCTGTGCCCCTTGTTACTGACCCTCAGTCTGTGCCCCTTGTTACTGACCCTCAGTCTGTGCCCCTTGTTACTGACCCTCAGTCTGTGCCCCTTGTTACTGACCCTCAGTCTGTGCCCCTTGTTACTGACCCTCAGTCTGTGCCCCTTGTTACTGACCCTCAGTCTGTGCCCCTTGTTACTGACCCTCAGTCTGTGCCCCTTGTTACTGACCCTCAGTCTGTGCCCCTTGTTACTGACCCTCAGTCTGTGCCCCTTGTTACTGACCCTCAGTCTGTGCCCCTTGTTACTGACCCTCAGTCTGTGCCCCTTGTTACTGACCCTCAGTCTGTGCCCCTTGTTACTGACCCTCAGTCTGTGCCCCTTGTTACTGACCCTCAGTCTGTGCCCCTTGTTACTGACCCTCAGTCTGTGCCCCTTGTTACTGACCCTCAGTCTGTGCCCCTTGTTACTGACCCTCAGTCTGTGCCCCTTGTTACTGACCCTCAGTCTGTGCCCCTTGTTACTGACCCTCAGTCTGTGCCCCTTGTTACTGACCCTCAGTCTGTGCCCCTTGTTACTGACCCTCAGTCTGTGCCCCTTGTTACTGACCCTCAGTCTGTGCCCCTTGTTACTGACCCTCAGTCTGTGCCCCTTGTTACTGACCCTCAGTCTGTGCCCCTTGTTACTGACCCTCAGTCTGTGCCCCTTGTTACTGACCCTCAGTCTGTGCCCCTTGTTACTGACCCTCAGTCTGTGCCCCTTGTTACTGACCCTCAGTCTGTGCCCCTTGTTACTGACCCTCAGTCTGTGCCCCTTGTTACTGACCCTCAGTCTGTGCCCCTTGTTACTGACCCTCAGTCTGTGCCCCTTGTTACTGACCCTCAGTCTGTGCCCCTTGTTACTGACCCTCAGTCTGTGCCCCTTGTTACTGACCCTCAGTCTGTGCCCCTTGTTACTGACCCTCAGTCTGTGCCCCTTGTTACTGACCCTCAGTCTGTGCCCCTTGTTACTGACCCTCAGTCTGTGCCCCTTGTTACTGACCCTCAGTCTGTGCCCCTTGTTACTGACCCTCAGTCTGTGCCCCTTGTTACTGACCCTCAGTCTGTGCCCCTTGTTACTGACCCTCAGTCTGTGCCCCTTGTTACTGACCCTCAGTCTGTGCCCCTTGTTACTGACCCTCAGTCTGTGCCCCTTGTTACTGACCCTCAGTCTGTGCCCCTTGTTACTGACCCTCAGTCTGTGCCCCTTGTTACTGACCCTCAGTCTGTGCCCCTTGTTACTGACCCTCAGTCTGTGCCCCTTGTTACTGACCCTCAGTCTGTGCCCCTTGTTACTGACCCTCAGTCTGTGCCCCTTGTTACTGACCCTCAGTCTGTGCCCCTTGTTACTGACCCTCAGTCTGTGCCCCTTGTTACTGACCCTCAGTCTGTGCCCCTTGTTACTGACCCTCAGTCTGTGCCCCTTGTTACTGACCCTCAGTCTGTGCCCCTTGTTACTGACCCTCAGTCTGTGCCCCTTGTTACTGACCCTCAGTCTGTGCCCCTTGTTACTGACCCTCAGTCTGTGCCCCTTGTTACTGACCCTCAGTCTGTGCCCCTTGTTACTGACCCTCAGTCTGTGCCCCTTGTTACTGACCCTCAGTCTGTGCCCCTTGTTACTGACCCTCAGTCTGTGCCCCTTGTTACTGACCCTCAGTCTGTGCCCCTTGTTACTGACCCTCAGTCTGTGCCCCTTGTTACTGACCCTCAGTCTGTGCCCCTTGTTACTGACCCTCAGTCTGTGCCCCTTGTTACTGACCCTCAGTCTGTGCCCCTTGTTACTGACCCTCAGTCTGTGCCCCTTGTTACTGACCCTCAGTCTGTGCCCCTTGTTACTGACCCTCAGTCTGTGCCCCTTGTTACTGACCCTCAGTCTGTGCCCCTTACTGACCCTCAGTCTGTGCCCCTTGTTACTGACCCTCAGTCTGTGCCCCTTGTTACTGACCCTCAGTCTGTGCCCCTTGTTACTGACCCTCAGTCTGTGCCCCTTGTTACTGACCCTCAGTCTGTGCCCCTTGTTACTGACCCTCAGTCTGTGCCCCTTGTTACTGACCCTCAGTCTGTGCCCCTTGTTACTGACCCTCAGTCTGTGCCCCTTGTTACTGACCCTCAGTCTGTGCCCCTTGTTACTGACCCTCAGTCTGTGCCCCTTGTTACTGACCCTCAGTCTGTGCCCCTTGTTACTGACCCTCAGTCTGTGCCCCTTGTTACTGACCCTCAGTCTGTGCCCCTTGTTACTGACCCTCAGTCTGTGCCCCTTGTTACTGACCCTCAGTCTGTGCCCCTTGTTACTGACCCTCAGTCTGTGCCCCTTGTTACTGACCCTCAGTCTGTGCCCCTTGTTACTGACCCTCAGTCTGTGCCCCTTGTTACTGACCCTCAGTCTGTGCCCCTTGTTACTGACCCTCAGTCTGTGCCCCTTGTTACTGACCCTCAGTCTGTGCCCCTTGTTACTGACCCTCAGTCTGTGCCCCTTGTTACTGACCCTCAGTCTGTGCCCCTTGTTACTGACCCTCAGTCTGTGCCCCTTGTTACTGACCCTCAGTCTGTGCCCCTTGTTACTGACCCTCAGTCTGTGCCCCTTGTTACTGACCCTCAGTCTGTGCCCCTTGTTACTGACCCTCAGTCTGTGCCCCTTGTTACTGACCCTCAGTCTGTGCCCCTTGTTACTGACCCTCAGTCTGTGCCCCTTGTTACTGACCCTCAGTCTGTGCCCCTTGTTACTGACCCTCAGTCTGTGCCCCTTGTTACTGACCCTCAGTCTGTGCCCCTTGTTACTGACCCTCAGTCTGTGCCCCTTGTTACTGACCCTCAGTCTGTGCCCCTTGTTACTGACCCTCAGTCTGTGCCCCTTGTTACTGACCCTCAGTCTGTGCCCCTTGTTACTGACCCTCAGTCTGTGCCCCTTGTTACTGACCCTCAGTCTGTGCCCCTTGTTACTGACCCTCAGTCTGTGCCCCTTGTTACTGACCCTCAGTCTGTGCCCCTTGTTACTGACCCTCAGTCTGTGCCCCTTGTTACTGACCCTCAGTCTGTGCCCCTTGTTACTGACCCTCAGTCTGTGCCCCTTGTTACTGACCCTCAGTCTGTGCCCCTTGTTACTGACCCTCAGTCTGTGCCCCTTGTTACTGACCCTCAGTCTGTGCCCCTTGTTACTGACCCTCAGTCTGTGCCCCTTGTTACTGACCCTCAGTCTGTGCCCCTTGTTACTGACCCTCAGTCTGTGCCCCTTGTTACTGACCCTCAGTCTGTGCCCCTTGTTACTGACCCTCAGTCTGTGCCCCTTGTTACTGACCCTCAGTCTGTGCCCCTTGTTACTGACCCTCAGTCTGTGCCCCTTGTTACTGACCCTCAGTCTGTGCCCCTTGTTACTGACCCTCAGTCTGTGCCCCTTGTTACTGACCCTCAGTCTGTGCCCCTTGTTACTGACCCTCAGTCTGTGCCCCTTGTTACTGACCCTCAGTCTGTGCCCCTTGTTACTGACCCTCAGTCTGTGCCCCTTGTTACTGACCCTCAGTCTGTGCCCCTTGTTACTGACCCTCAGTCTGTGCCCCTTGTTACTGACCCTCAGTCTGTGCCCCTTGTTACTGACCCTCAGTCTGTGCCCCTGTTACTGACCCTCAGTCTGTGCCCCTTGTTACTGACCCTCAGTCTGTGCCCCTTGTTACTGACCCTCAGTCTGTGCCCCTTGTTACTGACCCTCAGTCTGTGCCCCTTGTTACTGACCCTCAGTCTGTGCCCCTTGTTACTGACCCTCAGTCTGTGCCCCTTGTTACTGACCCTCAGTCTGTGCCCCTTGTTACTGACCCTCAGTCTGTGCCCCTTGTTACTGACCCTCAGTCTGTGCCCCTTGTTACTGACCCTCAGTCTGTGCCCCTTGTTACTGACCCTCAGTCTGTGCCCCTTGTTACTGACCCTCAGTCTGTGCCCCTTGTTACTGACCCTCAGTCTGTGCCCCTTGTTACTGACCCTCAGTCTGTGCCCCTTGTTACTGACCCTCAGTCTGTGCCCCTTGTTACTGACCCTCAGTCTGTGCCCCTTGTTACTGACCCTCAGTCTGTGCCCCTTGTTACTGACCCTCAGTCTGTGCCCCTTGTTACTGACCCTCAGTCTGTGCCCCTTGTTACTGACCCTCAGTCTGTGCCCCTTGTTACTGACCCTCAGTCTGTGCCCCTTGTTACTGACCCTCAGTCTGTGCCCCTTGTTACTGACCCTCAGTCTGTGCCCCTTGTTACTGACCCTCAGTCTGTGCCCCTTGTTACTGACCCTCAGTCTGTGCCCCTTGTTACTGACCCTCAGTCTGTGCCCTTGTTACTGACCCTCAGTCTGTGCCCCTTGTTACTGACCCTCAGTCTGTGCCCCTTGTTACTGACCCTCAGTCTGTGCCCCTTGTTACTGACCCTCAGTCTGTGCCCCTTGTTACTGACCCTCAGTCTGTGCCCCTTGTTACTGACCCTCAGTCTGTGCCCCTTGTTACTGACCCTCAGTCTGTGCCCCTTGTTACTGACCCTCAGTCTGTGCCCCTTGTTACTGACCCTCAGTCTGTGCCCCTTGTTACTGACCCTCAGTCTGTGCCCCTTGTTACTGACCCTCAGTCTGTGCCCCTTGTTACTGACCCTCAGTCTGTGCCCCTTGTTACTGACCCTCAGTCTGTGCCCCTTGTTACTGACCCTCAGTCTGTGCCCCTTGTTACTGACCCTCAGTCTGTGCCCCTTGTTACTGACCCTCAGTCTGTGCCCCTTGTTACTGACCCTCAGTCTGTGCCCCTTGTTACTGACCCTCAGTCTGTGCCCCTTGTTACTGACCCTCAGTCTGTGCCCCTTGTTACTGACCCTCAGTCTGTGCCCCTTGTTACTGACCCTCAGTCTGTGCCCCTTGTTACTGACCCTCAGTCTGTGCCCCTTGTTACTGACCCTCAGTCTGTGCCCCTTGTTACTGACCCTCAGTCTGTGCCCCTTGTTACTGACCCTCAGTCTGTGCCCCTTGTTACTGACCCTCAGTCTGTGCCCCTTGTTACTGACCCTCAGTCTGTGCCCCTTGTTACTGACCCTCAGTCTGTGCCCCTTGTTACTGACCCTCAGTCTGTGCCCCTTGTTACTGACCCTCA
Source organism: Squalus acanthias (assembly GCA_030390025.1). Lineage (NCBI taxonomy): Eukaryota > Metazoa > Chordata > Chondrichthyes > Squaliformes > Squalidae > Squalus > Squalus acanthias. Next base: position 1,865,771 of record JASTWF010000040.1, read on the forward strand.
GTCTGTGCCCCTTGTTACTGACCCTCAGTCTGTGCCCCTTGTTACTGACCCTCAGTCTGTGCCCCTTGTTACTGACCCTCAGTCTGTGCCCCTTGTTACTGACCCTCAGTCTGTGCCCCTTGTTACTGACCCTCAGTCTGTGCCCCTTGTTACTGACCCTCAGTCTGTGCCCCTTGTTACTGACCCTCAGTCTGTGCCCCTTGTTACTGACCCTCAGTCTGTGCCCCTTGTTACTGACCCTCAGTCTGTGCCCCTTGTTACTGACCCTCAGTCTGTGCCCCTTGTTACTGACCCTCAGTCTGTGCCCCTTGTTACTGACCCTCAGTCTGTGCCCCTTGTTACTGACCCTCAGTCTGTGCCCCTTGTTACTGACCCTCAGTCTGTGCCCCTTGTTACTGACCCTCAGTCTGTGCCCCTTGTTACTGACCCTCAGTCTGTGCCCCTTGTTACTGACCCTCAGTCTGTGCCCCTTGTTACTGACCCTCAGTCTGTGCCCCTTGTTACTGACCCTCAGTCTGTGCCCCTTGTTACTGACCCTCAGTCTGTGCCCCTTGTTACTGACCCTCAGTCTGTGCCCCTTGTTACTGACCCTCAGTCTGTGCCCCTTGTTACTGACCCTCAGTCTGTGCCCCTTGTTACTGACCCTCAGTCTGTGCCCCTTGTTACTGACCCTCAGTCTGTGCCCCTTGTTACTGACCCTCAGTCTGTGCCCCTTGTTACTGACCCTCAGTCTGTGCCCCTTGTTACTGACCCTCAGTCTGTGCCCCTTGTTACTGACCCTCAGTCTGTGCCCCTTGTTACTGACCCTCAGTCTGTGCCCCTTGTTACTGACCCTCAGTCTGTGCCCCTTGTTACTGACCCTCAGTCTGTGCCCCTTGTTACTGACCCTCAGTCTGTGCCCCTTGTTACTGACCCTCAGTCTGTGCCCCTTGTTACTGACCCTCAGTCTGTGCCCCTTGTTACTGACCCTCAGTCTGTGCCCCTTGTTACTGACCCTCAGTCTGTGCCCCTTGTTACTGACCCTCAGTCTGTGCCCCTTGTTACTGACCCTCAGTCTGTGCCCCTTGTTACTGACCCTCAGTCTGTGCCCCTTGTTACTGACCCTCAGTCTGTGCCCCTTGTTACTGACCCTCAGTCTGTGCCCCTTGTTACTGACCCTCAGTCTGTGCCCCTTGTTACTGACCCTCAGTCTGTGCCCCTTGTTACTGACCCTCAGTCTGTGCCCCTTGTTACTGACCCTCAGTCTGTGCCCCTTGTTACTGACCCTCAGTCTGTGCCCCTTGTTACTGACCCTCAGTCTGTGCCCCTTGTTACTGACCCTCAGTCTGTGCCCCTTGTTACTGACCCTCAGTCTGTGCCCCTTGTTACTGACCCTCAGTCTGTGCCCCTTGTTACTGACCCTCAGTCTGTGCCCCTTGTTACTGACCCTCAGTCTGTGCCCCTTGTTACTGACCCTCAGTCTGTGCCCTTGTTACTGACCCTCAGTCTGTGCCCCTTGTTACTGACCCTCAGTCTGTGCCCCTTGTTACTGACCCTCAGTCTGTGCCCCTTGTTACTGACCCTCAGTCTGTGCCCCTTGTTACTGACCCTCAGTCTGTGCCCCTTGTTACTGACCCTCAGTCTGTGCCCCTTGTTACTGACCCTCAGTCTGTGCCCCTTGTTACTGACCCTCAGTCTGTGCCCCTTGTTACTGACCCTCAGTCTGTGCCCCTTGTTACTGACCCTCAGTCTGTGCCCCTTGTTACTGACCCTCAGTCTGTGCCCCTTGTTACTGACCCTCAGTCTGTGCCCCTTGTTACTGACCCTCAGTCTGTGCCCCTTGTTACTGACCCTCAGTCTGTGCCCCTTGTTACTGACCCTCAGTCTGTGCCCCTTGTTACTGACCCTCAGTCTGTGCCCCTTGTTACTGACCCTCAGTCTGTGCCCCTTGTTACTGACCCTCAGTCTGTGCCCCTTGTTACTGACCCTCAGTCTGTGCCCCTTGTTACTGACCCTCAGTCTGTGCCCCTTGTTACTGACCCTCAGTCTGTGCCCCTTGTTACTGACCCTCAGTCTGTGCCCCTTGTTACTGACCCTCAGTCTGTGCCCCTTGTTACTGACCCTCAGTCTGTGCCCCTTGTTACTGACCCTCAGTCTGTGCCCCTTGTTACTGACCCTCAGTCTGTGCCCCTTGTTACTGACCCTCAGTCTGTGCCCCTTGTTACTGACCCTCAGTCTGTGCCCCTTGTTACTGACCCTCAGTCTGTGCCCCTTGTTACTGACCCTCAGTCTGTGCCCCTTGTTACTGACCCTCAGTCTGTGCCCCTTGTTACTGACCCTCAGTCTGTGCCCCTTGTTACTGACCCTCAGTCTGTGCCCCTTGTTACTGACCCTCAGTCTGTGCCCCTTGTTACTGACCCTCAGTCTGTGCCCCTTGTTACTGACCCTCAGTCTGTGCCCCTTGTTACTGACCCTCAGTCTGTGCCCCTTGTTACTGACCCTCAGTCTGTGCCCCTTGTTACTGACCCTCAGTCTGTGCCCCTTGTTACTGACCCTCAGTCTGTGCCCCTTGTTACTGACCCTCAGTCTGTGCCCCTTGTTACTGACCCTCAGTCTGTGCCCCTTGTTACTGACCCTCAGTCTGTGCCCCTTGTTACTGACCCTCAGTCTGTGCCCCTTGTTACTGACCCTCAGTCTGTGCCCCTTGTTACTGACCCTCAGTCTGTGCCCCTTGTTACTGACCCTCAGTCTGTGCCCCTTGTTACTGACCCTCAGTCTGTGCCCCTTGTTACTGACCCTCAGTCTGTGCCCCTTGTTACTGACCCTCAGTCTGTGCCCCTTGTTACTGACCCTCAGTCTGTGCCCCTTGTTACTGACCCTCAGTCTGTGCCCCTTGTTACTGACCCTCAGTCTGTGCCCCTTGTTACTGACCCTCAGTCTGTGCCCCTTGTTACTGACCCTCAGTCTGTGCCCCTTGTTACTGACCCTCAGTCTGTGCCCCTTGTTACTGACCCTCAGTCTGTGCCCCTTGTTACTGACCCTCAGTCTGTGCCCCTTGTTACTGACCCTCAGTCTGTGCCCCTTGTTACTGACCCTCAGTCTGTGCCCCTTGTTACTGACCCTCAGTCTGTGCCCCTTGTTACTGACCCTCAGTCTGTGCCCCTTGTTACTGACCCTCAGTCTGTGCCCCTTGTTACTGACCCTCAGTCTGTGCCCCTTGTTACTGACCCTCAGTCTGTGCCCCTTGTTACTGACCCTCAGTCTGTGCCCCTTGTTACTGACCCTCAGTCTGTGCCCCTTGTTACTGACCCTCAGTCTGTGCCCCTTGTTACTGACCCTCAGTCTGTGCCCCTTGTTACTGACCCTCAGTCTGTGCCCCTTGTTACTGACCCTCAGTCTGTGCCCCTTGTTACTGACCCTCAGTCTGTGCCCCTTGTTACTGACCCTCAGTCTGTGCCCCTTGTTACTGACCCTCAGTCTGTGCCCCTTGTTACTGACCCTCAGTCTGTGCCCCTTGTTACTGACCCTCAGTCTGTGCCCCTTGTTACTGACCCTCAGTCTGTGCCCCTTGTTACTGACCCTCAGTCTGTGCCCCTTGTTACTGACCCTCAGTCTGTGCCCCTTGTTACTGACCCTCAGTCTGTGCCCCTTGTTACTGACCCTCAGTCTGTGCCCCTTGTTACTGACCCTCAGTCTGTGCCCCTTGTTACTGACCCTCAGTCTGTGCCCCTTGTTACTGACCCTCAGTCTGTGCCCCTTGTTACTGACCCTCAGTCTGTGCCCCTTGTTACTGACCCTCAGTCTGTGCCCCTTGTTACTGACCCTCAGTCTGTGCCCCTTGTTACTGACCCTCAGTCTGTGCCCCTTGTTACTGACCCTCAGTCTGTGCCCCTTGTTACTGACCCTCAGTCTGTGCCCCTTGTTACTGACCCTCAGTCTGTGCCCCTTGTTACTGACCCTCAGTCTGTGCCCCTTGTTACTGACCCTCAGTCTGTGCCCCTTGTTACTGACCCTCAGTCTGTGCCCCTTGTTACTGACCCTCAGTCTGTGCCCCTTGTTACTGACCCTCAGTCTGTGCCCCTTGTTACTGACCCTCAGTCTGTGCCCCTTGTTACTGACCCTCAGTCTGTGCCCCTTGTTACTGACCCTCAGTCTGTGCCCCTTGTTACTGACCCTCAGTCTGTGCCCCTTGTTACTGACCCTCAGTCTGTGCCCCTTGTTACTGACCCTCAGTCTGTGCCCCTTGTTACTGACCCTCAGTCTGTGCCCCTTGTTACTGACCCTCAGTCTGTGCCCCTTGTTACTGACCCTCAGTCTGTGCCCCTTGTTACTGACCCTCAGTCTGTGCCCCTTGTTACTGACCCTCAGTCTGTGCCCCTTGTTACTGACCCTCAGTCTGTGCCCCTTGTTACTGACCCTCAGTCTGTGCCCCTTGTTACTGACCCTCAGTCTGTGCCCCTTGTTACTGACCCTCAGTCTGTGCCCCTTGTTACTGACCCTCAGTCTGTGCCCCTTGTTACTGACCCTCAGTCTGTGCCCCTTGTTACTGACCCTCAGTCTGTGCCCCTTGTTACTGACCCTCAGTCTGTGCCCCTTGTTACTGACCCTCAGTCTGTGCCCCTTGTTACTGACCCTCAGTCTGTGCCCCTTGTTACTGACCCTCAGTCTGTGCCCCTTGTTACTGACCCTCAGTCTGTGCCCCTTGTTACTGACCCTCAGTCTGTGCCCCTTGTTACTGACCCTCAGTCTGTGCCCCTTGTTACTGACCCTCAGTCTGTGCCCCTTGTTACTGACCCTCAGTCTGTGCCCCTTGTTACTGACCCTCAGTCTGTGCCCCTTGTTACTGACCCTCAGTCTGTGCCCCTTGTTACTGACCCTCAGTCTGTGCCCCTTGTTACTGACCCTCAGTCTGTGCCCCTTGTTACTGACCCTCAGTCTGTGCCCCTTGTTACTGACCCTCAGTCTGTGCCCCTTGTTACTGACCCTCAGTCTGTGCCCCTTGTTACTGACCCTCAGTCTGTGCCCCTTGTTACTGACCCTCAGTCTGTGCCCCTTGTTACTGACCCTCAGTCTGTGCCCCTTGTTACTGACCCTCAGTCTGTGCCCCTTGTTACTGACCCTCAGTCTGTGCCCCTTGTTACTGACGCTCAGTCTGTGCCCCTTGTTACTGACTCTCAGTCTTTGCCTCTTGTTACTGATCCTCAGTCTGTGTCCTTGTTACTGACCCTCAGTCTGTGCCCCTTGTTACTGATCCTCAGTCTGTGCCCCTTGTTACTGACCCTCAGTCTGTGCCCCTTGTTACTGATCCTCAGTCTGTGCCTCTTGTTACTGACCCTCAGTCTGTGCCCCTTGTTACTGACCCTCAGTCTGTGCCTCTTGTTAATGACCCTCAGTCTGTGCCCCTTGTTACTGATCCTCGGTCTCTGCCCCTTGTTACTGACCCTCAGTCTGTGCCCCTTGTTACTGACCCTCAGTCTGTGCCCCTTGTTACTGACCCTCAGTCTGTGCCCCTTGTTACTGACCCTCAGTCTGTGCCTCTTGTTACTGACCCTCAATCTGTGCCCCTTGTTACTGACCCTCAGTCTGTGCCTCTTGTTACTGACCCTCAGTCTGTGCCCCTTGTTACTGACGCTCAGTCAGTGCCCCTTGTTACTGACCCTCAGTCTGTGCCACCTGTTACTGATCCTCGGTCTGTGCCCCTTGTTACTGACCCTCAGTCTGTGCCCCTTGTTACTGACCCTCAGTCTGTGCCCCTTGTTACTGACCCTCAGTCTGTGCCCCTTGTTACTGACCCTCAGTCTGTGCCCCTTGTTACTGACCCTCAGTCTGTGCCCCTTGTTACTGACCTCAGTCTGTGCCCCTTGTTACTGACCCTCAGTCTGTGCCCCTTGTTACTGACCCTCAGTCTGTGCCCCTTGTTACTGACCCTCAGTCTGTGCCCCTTGTTACTGACCCTCAGTCTGTGCCCCTTGTTACTGACCCTCAGTCTGTGCCCCTTGTTACTGACCCTCAGTCTGTGCCCCTTGTTACTGACCCTCAGTCTGTGCCCCTTGTTACTGACCCTCAGTCTGTGCCCCTTGTTACTGACCCTCAGTCTGTGCCCCTTGTTACTGACCCTCAGTCTGTGCCCCTTGTTACTGACCCTCAGTCTGTGCCCCTTGTTACTGACCCTCAGTCTGTGCCCCTTGTTACTGACCCTCAGTCTGTGCCCCTTGTTACTGACCCTCAGTCTGTGCCCCTTGTTACTGACCCTCAGTCTGTGCCCTTGTTACTGACCCTCAGTCTGTGCCCCTTGTTACTGACCCTCAGTCTGTGCCCCTTGTTACTGACCCTCAGTCTGTGCCCCTTGTTACTGACCCTCAGTCTGTGCCCCTTGTTACTGACCCTCAGTCTGTGCCCCTTGTTACTGACCCTCAGTCTGTGCCCCTTGTTACTGACCCTCAGTCTGTGCCCCTTGTTACTGACCCTCAGTCTGTGCCCCTTGTTACTGACCCTCAGTCTGTGCCCCTTGTTACTGACCCTCAGTCTGTGCCCCTTGTTACTGACCCTCAGTCTGTGCCCCTTGTTACTGACCCTCAGTCTGTGCCCCTTGTTACTGACCCTCAGTCTGTGCCCCTTGTTACTGACCCTCAGTCTGTGCCCCTTGTTACTGACCCTCAGTCTGTGCCCCTTGTTACTGACCCTCAGTCTGTGCCCCTTGTTACTGACCCTCAGTCTGTGCCCCTTGTTACTGACCCTCAGTCTGTGCCCCTTGTTACTGACCCTCAGTCTGTGCCCCTTGTTACTGACCCTCAGTCTGTGCCCCTTGTTACTGACCCTCAGTCTGTGCCCCTTGTTACTGACCCTCAGTCTGTGCCCCTTGTTACTGACCCTCAGTCTGTGCCCCTTGTTACTGACCCTCAGTCTGTGCCCCTTGTTACTGACCCTCAGTCTGTGCCCCTTGTTACTGACCCTCAGTCTGTGCCCCTTGTTACTGACCCTCAGTCTGTGCCCCTTGTTACTGACCCTCAGTCTGTGCCCCTTGTTACTGACCCTCAGTCTGTGCCCCTTGTTACTGACCCTCAGTCTGTGCCCCTTGTTACTGACCCTCAGTCTGTGCCCCTTGTTACTGACCCTCAGTCTGTGCCCCTTGTTACTGACCCTCAGTCTGTGCCCCTTGTTACTGACCCTCAGTCTGTGCCCCTTGTTACTGACCCTCAGTCTGTGCCCCTTGTTACTGACCCTCAGTCTGTGCCCCTTGTTACTGACCCTCAGTCTGTGCCCCTTGTTACTGACCCTCAGTCTGTGCCCCTTGTTACTGACCCTCAGTCTGTGCCCCTTGTTACTGACCCTCAGTCTGTGCCCCTTGTTACTGACCCTCAGTCTGTGCCCCTTGTTACTGACCCTCAGTCTGTGCCCCTTGTTACTGACCCTCAGTCTGTGCCCCTTGTTACTGACCCTCAGTCTGTGCCCCTTGTTACTGACCCTCAGTCTGTGCCCCTTGTTACTGACCCTCAGTCTGTGCCCCTTGTTACTGACCCTCAGTCTGTGCCCCTTGTTACTGACCCTCAGTCTGTGCCCCTTGTTACTGACCCTCAGTCTGTGCCCCTTGTTACTGACCCTCAGTCTGTGCCCCTTGTTACTGACCCTCAGTCTGTGCCCCTTGTTACTGACCCTCAGTCTGTGCCCCTTGTTACTGACCCTCAGTCTGTGCCCCTTGTTACTGACCCTCAGTCTGTGCCCCTTGTTACTGACCCTCAGTCTGTGCCCCTTGTTACTGACCCTCAGTCTGTGCCCCTTGTTACTGACCCTCAGTCTGTGCCCCTTGTTACTGACCCTCAGTCTGTGCCCCTTGTTACTGACCCTCAGTCTGTGCCCCTTGTTACTGACCCTCAGTCTGTGCCCCTTGTTACTGACCCTCAGTCTGTGCCCCTTGTTACTGACCCTCAGTCTGTGCCCCTTGTTACTGACCCTCAGTCTGTGCCCCTTGTTACTGACCCTCAGTCTGTGCCCCTTGTTACTGACCCTCAGTCTGTGCCCCTTGTTACTGACCCTCAGTCTGTGCCCCTTGTTACTGACCCTCAGTCTGTGCCCCTTGTTACTGACCCTCAGTCTGTGCCCCTTGTTACTGACCCTCAGTCTGTGCCCCTTGTTACTGACCCTCAGTCTGTGCCCCTTGTTACTGACCCTCAGTCTGTGCCCCTTGTTACTGACCCTCAGTCTGTGCCCCTTGTTACTGACCCTCAGTCTGTGCCCCTTGTTACTGACCCTCAGTCTGTGCCCCTTGTTACTGACCCTCAGTCTGTGCCCCTTGTTACTGACCCTCAGTCTGTGCCCCTTGTTACTGACCCTCAGTCTGTGCCCCTTGTTACTGACCCTCAGTCTGTGCCCCTTGTTACTGACCCTCAGTCTGTGCCCCTTGTTACTGACCCTCAGTCTGTGCCCCTTGTTACTGACCCTCAGTCTGTGCCCCTTGTTACTGACCCTCAGTCTGTGCCCCTTGTTACTGACCCTCAGTCTGTGCCCCTTGTTACTGACCCTCAGTCTGTGCCCCTTGTTACTGACCCTCAGTCTGTGCCCCTTGTTACTGACCCTCAGTCTGTGCCCCTTGTTACTGACCCTCAGTCTGTGCCCCTTGTTACTGACCCTCAGTCTGTGCCCCTTGTTACTGACCCTCAGTCTGTGCCCCTTGTTACTGACCCTCAGTCTGTGCCCCTTGTTACTGACCCTCAGTCTGTGCCCCTTGTTACTGACCCTCAGTCTGTGCCCCTTGTTACTGACCCTCAGTCTGTGCCCCTTGTTACTGACCCTCAGTCTGTGCCCCTTGTTACTGACCCTCAGTCTGTGCCCCTTGTTACTGACCCTCAGTCTGTGCCCCTTGTTACTGACCCTCAGTCTGTGCCCCTTGTTACTGACCCTCAGTCTGTGCCCCTTGTTACTGACCCTCAGTCTGTGCCCCTTGTTACTGACCCTCAGTCTGTGCCCCTTGTTACTGACCCTCAGTCTGTGCCCCTTGTTACTGACCCTCAGTCTGTGCCCCTTGTTACTGACCCTCAGTCTGTGCCCCTTGTTACTGACCCTCAGTCTGTGCCCCTTGTTACTGACCCTCAGTCTGTGCCCCTTGTTACTGACCCTCAGTCTGTGCCCCTTGTTACTGACCCTCAGTCTGTGCCCCTTGTTACTGACCCTCAGTCTGTGCCCCTTGTTACTGACCCTCAGTCTGTGCCCCTTGTTACTGACCCTCAGTCTGTGCCCCTTGTTACTGACCCTCAGTCTGTGCCCCTTGTTACTGACCCTCAGTCTGTGCCCCTTGTTACTGACCCTCAGTCTGTGCCCCTTGTTACTGACCCTCAGTCTGTGCCCCTTGTTACTGACCCTCAGTCTGTGCCCCTTGTTACTGACCCTCAGTCTGTGCCCCTTGTTACTGACCCTCAGTCTGTGCCCCTTGTTACTGACCCTCAGTCTGTGCCCCTTGTTACTGACCCTCAGTCTGTGCCCCTTGTTACTGACCCTCAGTCTGTGCCCCTTGTTACTGACCCTCAGTCTGTGCCCCTTGTTACTGACCCTCAGTCTGTGCCCCTTGTTACTGACCCTCAGTCTGTGCCCCTTGTTACTGACCCTCAGTCTGTGCCCCTTGTTACTGACCCTCAGTCTGTGCCCCTTGTTACTGACCCTCAGTCTGTGCCCCTTGTTACTGACCCTCAGTCTGTGCCCCTTGTTACTGACCCTCAGTCTGTGCCCCTTGTTACTGACCCTCAGTCTGTGCCCCTTGTTACTGACCCTCAGTCTGTGCCCCTTGTTACTGACCCTCAGTCTGTGCCCCTTGTTACTGACCCTCAGTCTGTGCCCCTTGTTACTGACCCTCAGTCTGTGCCCCTTGTTACTGACCCTCAGTCTGTGCCCCTTGTTACTGACCCTCAGTCTGTGCCCCTTGTTACTGACCCTCAGTCTGTGCCCCTTGTTACTGACCCTCAGTCTGTGCCCCTTGTTACTGACCCTCAGTCTGTGCCCCTTGTTACTGACCCTCAGTCTGTGCCCCTTGTTACTGACCCTCAGTCTGTGCCCCTTGTTACTGACCCTCAGTCTGTGCCCCTTGTTACTGACCCTCAGTCTGTGCCCCTTGTTACTGACCCTCAGTCTGTGCCCTTGTTACTGACCCTCAGTCTGTGCCCCTTGTTACTGACCCTCAGTCTGTGCCCCTTGTTACTGACCCTCAGTCTGTGCCCCTTGTTACTGACCCTCAGTCTGTGCCCCTTGTTACTGACCCTCAGTCTGTGCCCCTTGTTACTGACCCTCAGTCTGTGCCCCTTGTTACTGACCCTCAGTCTGTGCCCCTTGTTACTGACCCTCAGTCTGTGCCCCTTGTTACTGACCCTCAGTCTGTGCCCCTTGTTACTGACCCTCAGTCTGTGCCCCTTGTTACTGACCCTCAGTCTGTGCCCCTTGTTACTGACCCTCAGTCTGTGCCCCTTGTTACTGACCCTCAGTCTGTGCCCCTTGTTACTGACCCTCAGTCTGTGCCCCTTGTTACTGACCCTCAGTCTGTGCCCCTTGTTACTGACCCTCAGTCTGTGCCCCTTGTTACTGACCCTCAGTCTGTGTCCTTGTTACTGACCCTCAGTCTGTGCCCCTTGTTACTGACCCTCAGTCTGTGCCCCTTGTTACTGACCCTCAGTCTGTGCCCCTTGTTACTGACCCTCAGTCTGTGCCCCTTGTTACTGACCCTCAGTCTGTGCCTCTTGTTACTGACCCTCAGTCTGTGCCCCTTGTTACTGACCCTCAGTCTGTGCCCCTTGTTACTGACCCTCAGTCTGTGCCCCTTGTTACTGACCCTCAGTCTGTGCCCCTTGTTACTGACCCTCAGTCTGTGTCCCTTGTTGCTGATCCTCAGTCTGTGCCCCTTGTTACTGACCCTTGTCTGTGCCCGTTATGCTGACCCTCAGTCTGTGCCCCTTGTTATTGACCGTCAGTCTGTGCCCCTTGTTACAGACGCTCAATCTGTGCCCCTTGTTACTGACCCTCAGCCTGTGCCCCTTGTTATTGACCCTCAGACTGTGCCCCTTGTTACTGACCCTCAGTCTGTGCCCCTTGTTACTGACCCTCAGTCTGTGCCCCTTGTTACTGACCCTCAGTCTGTGCCTCTTGTTACTGACCCTCAGTCTGTGCCCCTTGTTACTAACCCTCAGTCTGTGCCCCTTGTTGCTGACCCTCAGTCTGTGCCCCTTGTTACTGATCCTCAGTCTGTGACTCTTGTTACTGACCCTCAGTCTGTGCCCCTTGTTACTGACCCTCAGTCTGTGCCCCTTGTTACTGACCCTCAGTCTGTGCCTCTTGTTACTGACCCTCAGTCTGTGCCCCTTTTTACTGACCCTCAGTCTGTGACCCTTGTTACTGACCCTCAGTCTGTGCCCCTTGTTACTGACCCTCAGTCTGTGCCCCTTGTTACTGACTCTCAGTCTGTGCCTCTTGTTACTGATCCTCAGTCTGTGCCCCTTGTTACTGACCCTCAGTCTGTGCCCCTTGTTACTGACCCTCAGTCTGTGCCTCTTGTTACTGATCCTCGGTCTGTGCCCCTTGTTACTGACCCTCAGTCTGTGCCCCTTTTTACTGACCCTCAGTCTGTGACCCTTGTTACTGACCCTCAGTCTGTGCCCCTTGTTACTGACCCTCAGTCTGTGCCCCTTGTTACTGACCCTCAGTCTGTGCCCCTTGTTACTGACCCTCAGTCTGTGCCCCTTGTTACTGATCCTCAGTCTGTGCCTCTTGTTACTGACCCTCAGTCTGTGCCCCTTGTTACTGAACATCAGTCTGTGCATCTTGTTACTGACCCTCAGTCTGTGCCACCTGTTACTGACCCTCAGTCTGTGCCCCTTGTTACTGACCCTCAGTCTGTGCCTCTTGTTACTGACCCTCAGTCTGTGCCCCTTGTTACTGACCCTCAGTCTGTGCCCCTTGTTACTGACCCTCAGTCTGTGCCCCTTGTTACTGACCCTCAGTCTGTGCCCCTTGTTACTGACCCTCAGTCTGTGCCCCTTGTTACTGACCCTCAGTCTGTGCCCCTTGTTACTGACCCTCAGTCTGTGCCCCTTGTTACTGACCCTCAGTCTGTGCCCCTTGTTACTGACCCTCAGTCTGTGCCCCTTGTTACTGACCCTCAGTCTGTGCCCCTTGTTACTGACCCTCAGTCTGTGCCCCTTGTTACTGACCCTCAGTCTGTGCCCCTTGTTACTGACCCTCAGTCTGTGCCCCTTGTTACTGACCCTCAGTCTGTGCCCCTTGTTACTGACCCTCAGTCTGTGCCCCTTGTTACTGAACCTTGTCTGTGCCCGTTCTGCTGACCCTCAGTCTGTGCCCCTTGTTACAGACGCTCAGTCTGTGCCCCTTGTTACTGACCCTCAGTCTGTGCCCCTTGTTACTGACCCTCCGCCCTGTACCCCTTGCACTGACCCTTAGTCTGTGCCCCTTGTTACTGACCCTCAGTCTGTGCCTCTTGTTACTGACCCTCAGTCTGTGCCCCTTGTTACTGACACTCGGTCTGTGCCCCTTGTTACTGACCCTCGGTCTGTGCCCCTTGTTACTGACCTTCAGTCTGTGCCCCTTGTTACTGACCCTCAGTCTGTGCCCCTTGTTACTGACCCTCAGTCTGTGTCCCTTGTTGCTGATCCTCAGTCTGTGCCCCTTGTTACTGACCCTTGTCTGTGCCCGTTCTGCTGACCCTCAGTCTGTGCCCCTTGTTATTGACCGTCAGTCTGTGCCCCTTGTTACAGACGCTCAATCTGTGCCCCTTGTTACTGACCCTCAGCCTGTGCCCCTTGTTATTGACCCTCAGACTGTGCCCCTTGTTACTGACCCTCAGTCTGTGCCCCTTGTTACTGACCCTCAGTCTGTGCCCCTTGTTACTGACCCTCAGTCTGTGCCCCTGTTACTGACCCTCAGTCTGTGCCCCTTGTTACTGACCCTCAGTCTGTGCCCCTTGTACTGACCCTCAGTCTGTGCCCCTTGTTACTGACCCTCAGTCTGTGCCCCTTGTTACTGACCCTCAGTCTGTGCCCCTTGTTACTGACCCTCAGTCTGTGCCCCTTGTTACTGACCCTCAGTCTGTGCCCCTTGTTACTGACCCTCAGTCTGTGCCCCTTGTTACTGACCCTCAGTCTGTGCCCCTTGTTACTGACCCTCAGTCTGTGCCCTTGTTACTGATCCTCAGTCTGTGCCCCTTGTTACTGACCCTCAGTCTGTGCCCCTTGTTACTGACCCTCAGTCTGTGCCCCTTGTTACTGACCCTCAGTCTGTGCCCCTTGTTACTGACCCTCAGTCTGTGCCCCTTGTTACTGACCCTCAGTCTGTGCCCCTTGTTACTGATCCTCAGTCTGTGCCCCTTGTTACTGACCCTCAGTCTGTGCCCCTTGTTACTGACCCTCAGTCTGTGCCCTTGTTACTGACCCTCAGTCTGTGCCCCTTGTTACTGACCCTCAGTCTGTGCCCCTTGTTACTGACCCTCAGTCTGTGCCCCTTGTTACTGACCCTCAGTCTGTGCCCCTTGTTACTGACCCTCAGTCTGTGCCCCTTGTTACTGACCCTCAGTCTGTGCCCTTGTTACTGACCCTCAGTCTGTGCCCCTTGTTACTGACCCTCAGTCTGTGCCCCTTGTTACTGACCCTCAGTCTGTGCCCCTTGTTACTGACCCTCAGTCTGTGCCCCTTGTTACTGACCCTCAGTCTGTGCCCCTTGTTACTGACCCTCAGTCTGTGCCCCTTGTTACTGACCCTCAGTCTGTGCCCCTTGTTACTGACCCTCAGTCTGTGCCCCTTGTTACTGACCCTCAGTCTGTGCCCCTTGTTACTGACCCTCAGTCTGTGCCCCTTGTTACTGACCCTCAGTCTGTGCCCCTTGTTACTGACCCTCAGTCTGTGCCCCTTGTTACTGACCTCAATCTGTGCCCCTTGTTACTGACCCTCAGTCTGTGCCCCTTGTTACTGACCCTCAGTCTGTGCCCCTTGTTACTGACCCTCAGTCTGTGCCCCTTGTTACTGACCCTCAGTCTGTGCCCCTTGTTACTGACCCTCAGTCTGTGCCCCTTGTTACTGACCCTCAGTCTGTGCCCCTTGTTACTGACCCTCAGTCTGTGCCCCTTGTTACTGACCCTCAGTCTGTGCCCTTGTTACTGACCCTCAGTCTGTGCCCCTTGTTACTGACCCTCAGTCTGTGCCCCTTGTTACTGACCCTCAGTCTGTGCCCCTTGTTACTGACCCTCAGTCCTGTGCCCCTTGTACTGACCCTCAGTCTGTGCCCCTTGTTACTGACCCTCAGTCTGTGCCCCTTGTTACTGACCCTCAGTCTGTGCCCCTTGTTACTGACCCTCAGTCTGTGCCCCTTGTTACTGACCCTCAGTCTGTGTCCCTTGTTACTGACCCTCAGTCTGTGCCCCTTGTTACTGACCCTCAGTCTGTGCCCCTTGTTACTGACCCTCAGTCTGTGCCCCTTGTTACTGACCCTCAGTCTGTGCCCCTTGTTACTGACCCTCAGTCTGTGCCCCTTGTTACTGACCCTCAGTCTGTGCCCCTTGTTACTGATCCTCAGTCTGTGCCCTTGTTAATGACCCTCAGTCTGTGCCCCTTGTTACTGATCCTCAGTCTGTGCCCCTTGTTACTGACCCTCAGTCTGTGCCCCTTGTTACTGACCCTCAGTCTGTGCCCCTTGTTACTGAACCTCAGTCTGTGCCCCTTGTTACTGACCCTCAGTCTGTGCCCCTTGTTACTGACCCTCAGTCTGTGCCCCTTGTTACTGACCCTCAGTCTGTGCCCCTTGTTACTGACCCTCAGTCTGTGCCCCTTGTTACTGAACCTCAGTCTGTGCCCCTTGTTACTGACCCTCGGTCTGTGCCCCTTGTTACTGACCCTCAGTCTGTGCCCCCTGTTACTGACCCTCAGTCTGTGCCCCTTGTTACTGACCCTCAGTCTGTGCCCCTTGTTACTGACCCTCAGTCTGTGCCCCTTGTTACTGACCCTCAGTCTGTGCCCCTTGTTACTGACCCTTGTCTGTGCCCTGTTTGCTGACCCTCAGTCTGTGCCCCTTGTTACAGACGCTCAGTCTGTGCCCCTTGTTACTGACCCTCAGTCTGTGCCCCTTGTTACTGACCCTCCGCCTGTACCCCTTGCACTGACCCTTAGTCTGTGCCCCTTGTTACTGACCCTCAGTCTGTGCCCCTTGTTACTGACCCTCAGTCTGTGCCCCTTGTTACTGACTCTCAGTCTGTGCCCCTTGTTACTGACCCTCAGTCTGTGTCCCTTGTTACTGACCCTCAGTCTGTGCCCCTTGTTACTGACCCTCAGTCTGTGACCCTTGTTACTGACCCTCAGTCTGTGCCCCTTGTTACTGACCCTCAGTCTGTGCCTGTTGTTAATGACCCTCAGTCTGTGCCCCTTGTTACTGATCCTCGGTCTGTGCCCCTTGTTACTGACCCTCGGTCTGTGCCCCTTGTTACTGACCCTCAGTCTGTGCCTCTTGTTACTGACCCTCAGTCTGTGCCCCTTGTTACTGACCCTCAGTCTGTGCCCCTTGTTACTGACCCTCAGTCTGTGCCCCTTGTTACTGACTCTCAGTCTGTGCCCCTTGTTACTGATCCTCAGTCTGTGCCAGCTGTTACTGACCCTCAGTCTGTGCCCCTTGTTACTGACCCTCAGTCTGTGCCCCTGGTTACTGACCCACAGTCTGTGCCCCTTGTTACTGACCCTCAGTCTGTGCCCCTTGTTACTGATCCTCAGTCTGTGCCACCTGTTACTGACCCTCAGTCTGTGCCCCTTGTTACTGACCCTCAGTCTGTGCCCCTGGTTACTGACCCTCAGTCTGTGCCCCTTGTTACTGACCCTCAGTCTGTGCCCCTTGTTACTGACCCTCAGTCTGTGCCCCTTGTTACTGACCCTTGTCTGTGCCCGTTCTGCTGACCCTCAGTCTGTGCCCCTTGTTACTGACCCTCAGTCTGTGCCCCTTGTTACTGACCCTCAGTCTGTGCCCCTTGTTACTGACCCTCAGTCTGTGCCCCTTGTACTGACCCTCAGTCTGTGCCCCTTGTTACTGACCCTCAGTCTGTGCCCCTTGTTACTGACCCTCAGTCTGTGCCCCTTGTTACTGACGCTCAGTCTGTGCCCCTTGTTACTGACCCTCAGTCTGTGCCTCTTGTTACTGATCCTCAGTCTGTGTCCTTGTTACTGACCCTCAGTCTGTGCCCCTTGTTACTGATCCTCAGTCTGTGCCCCTTGTTACTGACCCTCAGTCTGTGCCCCTTGTTACTGATCCTCAGTCTGTGCCTCTTGTTACTGACCCTCAGTCTGTGCCCCTTGTTACTGACCCTCAGTCTGTGCCTCTTGTTAATGACCCTCAGTCTGTGCCCCTTGTTACTGATCCTCGGTCTGTGCCCCTTGTTACTGACCCTCAGTCTGTGCCCCTTGTTACTGACCCTCAGTCTGTGCCCCTTGTTACTGACCCTCAGTCTGTGCCCCTTGTTACTGACCCTCAGTCTGTGCCTCTTGTTACTGACCCTCAGTCTGTGCCCCTTGTTACTGACCCTCAGTCTGTGCCTCTTGTTACTGACCCTCAGTCTGTGCCCCTTGTTACTGACACTCGGTCTGTGCCCCTTGTTACTGACCCTCAGTCTGTTCCCCTGGTTCCTGACTCTCAGTCTGTGCCTCTTGTTCTGACCCTCAGTCGGTGCCCCTTGTTACTGACCCTCAGTCTGTGCCCCTTGTTACTGACCCTCTGTCTGTGCCCCTTGTTACTGACCCACAGTCTGTGCCCCTTGTTACTGACCCTCAGTCTGTGCCCCTTGTTACTGACCCTCTGTCTGTGCCCCTTGTTACTGACCCTCAGTCTGTGCCCCTTGTTACTGACTCTCAGTCTGTGCCCCTTGTTACTGACCCTCAGTCTGTGCCACCTGTTACTGACCCTCAGTCTGTGCCCCTTGTTACTGACCCTCAGTCTGTGCCCCTTGTTACTGACCCTCAGTCTGTGCCCCTTGTTACTGACTCTCAGTCTGTGCCCCTTGTTATTGACCCTCAGTCTGTGCCACCTGTTACTGACCCTCAGTCTGTGCCCCTTGTTACTGACCCTCAGTCTGTGCCCCTTGTTACTGACCCTCAGTCTGTGCCCCTTGTTACTGACCCTCAGTCTGTGCCCCTTGTTACTGACCCTCAGTCTGTGCCCCTGTTACTGACCTCAGTCTGTGCCCCTTGTTACTGACCCTCAGTCTGTGCCCCTTGTTACTGACCCTCAGTCTGTGCCCCTTGTTACTGACCCTCAGTCTGTGCCCCTTGTTACTGACCCTTGTCTGTGCCCGTTCTGCTGACCCTCAGTCTGTGCCCCTTGTTACAGACGCTCAGTCTGTGCCCCTTGTTACTGACCCTCAGTCTGTGCCCCTTGTTACTGACCTCAGTCTGTGCCCCTTGTTACTGACCCTCAGTCTGTGCCCCTTGTTACTGACCCTCAGTCTGTGCCCCTTGTTACTGACTCTCAGTCTGTGCCCCTTGTTACTGACCCTCAGTCTGTGCCCCTTGTTACTGACCCTCAGTCTGTGCCCCTTGTTACTGACCCTCCGCCCGTACCCCTTGCACTGACCCTTAGTCTGTGCCCCTTGTTACTGACCCTCAGTCTGTGCCCCTTGTTACTGACCCTCAGTCTGTGCCCCTTGTTACTGACGCTCAGTCTGTGCCCCTTGTTACTGACTCTCAGTCTTTGCCTCTTGTTACTGATCCTCAGTCTGTGTCCTTGTTACTGACCCTCAGTCTGTGCCCCTTGTTACTGATCCTCAGTCTGTGCCCCTTGTTACTGACCCTCAGTCTGTGCCCCTTGTTACTGATCCTCAGTCTGTGCCTCTTGTTACTGACCCTCAGTCTGTGCCCCTTGTTACTGACCCTCAGTCTGTGCCTCTTGTTAATGACCCTCAGTCTGTGCCCCTTGTTACTGATCCTCGGTCTGTGCCCCTTGTTACTGACCCTCAATCTGTGCCCCTTGTTACTGACCCTCAGTCTGTGCCCCTTGTTACTGACCCTCAGCCTGTGCCCCTTGTTACTGACCCTCAGTCTGTGCCTCTTGTTACTGACCCTCAATCTGTGCCCCTTGTTACTGACCCTCAGTCTGTGCCTCTTGTTACTGACCCTCAGTCTGTGCCCCTTGTTACTGACACTCGGTCTGTGCCCCTTGTTACTGACCCTCAGTCTGTGCCCCTTGTTACTGACCCTCAGTCTGTGCCCCTTGTTACTGACCCTCAGTCTGTGCCCCTTGTTACTGATCCTCAGTCTGTGCCCCTTGTTGCTGATCCTCAGTCTGTGCCCCTTGTTACTGACCCTCAGTCTGTGCCCCTTGTTACTAACCCTCAGTCTGTGCCACCTGTTACTGACCCTCAGTCTGTGCCCCTTGTTACTGACCCTTGTCTGTGCCCGTTCTGCTGACCCTCAGTCTGTGCCCCTTGTTACTGACCGTCAGTCTGTGCCCCTTGTTACTGACGCTCAGTCTGTGCCCCTTGTTACTGACTCTCAGTCTGTGCCCCTTGTTATTGACCCTCAGTCTGTGCCACCTGTTACTGACCCACAGTCTGTGCCCCTTGTTACTGACCCTCAGTCTGTGCCCCTTGTTACTGACCCTCAGTCTGTGCCCTTGTTACTGACCCTCAGTCTGTGCCCCTTGTTACTGACCCTCAGTCTGTGCCCCTTGTTACTGACCCTCAGTCTGTGCCCCTGGTTAATGACCCTCAGTCTGTGCCCCTTGTACTGACCCTCAGTCTGTGCCCCTTGTTACTGACCCTCAGTCTGTGCCCCTTGTTACTGACCCTCAGTCTGTGCCCCTTGTTACTGACCATCAGTCTGTGCCCATTGTTACTGACCCTCAGTCTCTGCCCCTTGTTACTGACCCTCAGTCTTTGTCCCTTGTTACTGACCCTCAGTCTGTGCCCCTTGTTAATGACCCTCCTAGTACATCCAGCAGAAACCTGACCTACCTTCCCAGCACAGCTGGCACACACCCTCTGGGAGAAAGAGGGCCGGAGGATTGTGAGGGGCGGAGGGATGAGAGGGGCGGAGGGATGAGAGGGGCGGAGGGATGTGAGGGGCGGAGGGATGTGAGGGGCGGAGGGTTGTGAGGGGCTGAGGGATGTGAGGGACGGAGGGATGTGAGGGACGGAGGGATGTGAGGGACGGAGGGATGTGAGGGACGGAGGGATGTGAGGGGCGGAGGGATGTGAGGGGCGGAGGGATGTGAGGGACGGAGGGATGTGAGGGGCGGAGGGATGTGAGGGGCGGAGGGATGTGAGGGATGGAGGGATGTGAGGGGCGGAGGGATGTGAGGGGCGGAGGGATGTGAGGGACGGAGGGATGTGAGGGATGGAGGGATGTGAGGGGCGGAGGGATGTGAGGGACGGAGGGATGTGAGGGGCGGAGGGATGAGAGGGACGGAGGGATGTGAGGGGCGGAGGGATGAGAGGGGCGGAGTGATGAGAGGGGCGGCGGGATGAGAGGGACGGAGGGATGTGAGGGACGGAGGGATGTGAGGGGCGGAGGGATGTGAGGGACGGAGGGATGAGAGGGACGGAGGGATGAGAGGGGCGGAAGGATGTGAGGGACGGAGGGATGAGAGGGGCGGAGGGATGAGAGGGGCGGAGGGATGAGAGGGGCGGAGGGATGAGAGGGGCGGAGGGATGAGAGGGGCGGAGGGATGAGAGGGGCGGAGGGATGTGAGGGGCGGAGGGATGAGAGGGGCGGAGGGATGAGAGGGGCGGAGGGATGAGAGGGACGGAGGGATGAGAGGGACGGAGGGTTGTGAGGGACGGAGGGATGAGAGGGGCGGAGGGATGTGAGGGGCGGAGGATGAGAGGGGTGGAGGGATGTGAGGGACGGAGGGATGTGAGGGGCGGAGGGATGAGAGGGGCGGAGGGATGAGAGGGACGGAGGGTTGTGAGGGACGGAGTGTTGTGAGGGACGGAGGGATGAGAGGGGCGGAGGGATGTGAGGGGCGGAGGGATGAGAGGGATGTGAGGGACGGAGGGTTGTGAGGGGTGGAGGGATGTGAGGGACGGAGGGATGAGAGGGACGGAGGGATGTGAGGGACGGAGGGATAGAGGGGCGGAGGGATAGAGGGGCGGAGGGATGAGAGGGGAGGAGGGTTATGAGGGGCAGAGGGATGAGAGGGGCGGAGGGTTGTGAGGGACGGAGGGTTGTGAGGGGCGGAGTGATGTGAGGGACGGAGGGATCAGTGGGGCGGAGGGATGAGAGGGGCGGAGGGATGAGAGGGGCGGAGGGATGAGAGGGGCGGAGGGATGAGAGGGGCGGAGGGATGTGAGGGGCTCCACAGTCTTGCAGTCCTAACTCGAATGAGTTCGAGCAGGAGACGGTGCGCTGAGTCCCGATTTGAACACAGTGAGGATGCATGTAGGAGAACGAGAGTGTAGGATGGGGGACTTGGAGCTTCGGAGGAACTACATCGAATTTACAGCACAGAAACAGGCCATTCGGCCCAACTGGGCCATGCCGCTGTTTCTGCTCCCCATGAGCCTCCTCCCACCCTTCTTCATCTCACTCTGTCAGCATATCCTGCTATATCTTTCTCCCTCGTGTTTATCTAGCTTCCCCTTAAATGCATCTATACTGTTTGCCTCAACCACTCCCTGTGGTAGCGAGTTCCACATTCTCTCCGCTCTCTGGGTGAAGAAGTTTCTCCTGAATTCCCCATTGGATTTATTAGTGACCGTCTTATATTTATGGCCCCTAGTTTTGGACTCCGCACAAGTGGAAACGTCTACCCTATCCAACCCCTGCATATTTTTAACGACCTCTATTAGGTCATCCCCCTCAGCCTTCTCTCTTCTAGAGAATACAGCCCCAGAGAGCAAAGTTCAGAGGCTCACTGACCAGAGTATTATGGATAAAATAGACAAGAAAGATTGCGATGCAGAGAGATGTTGCAGGTATTCGAGGGAACAGAGAAGCTTTTCCTTGAATCCTGTCCGGGGTGTGTGAGAGAAGGGCCTCCCCAGTGATGGGAGCAGGATTGGAGTCTTGGAGGGGCTTGGACTTTACAGTAGACAGTTGAAACGCCTTAATACATACTTTAAACTACAAGTGGAGGATATTTACGGCACCTGTTCCAGGTTTTGAAGGCGTTGCTGGCTCGTTTGTACAAATAACCTTCCATCACAACACCGTTTGGGGCCTCTATGTTAAACTCCACCACTGAATCATCGTAAAACACGTCCTGTGGGAGGCAGAAATCTTTAATTAAACCGGCAACACTTCAACAGGAACAAATAGGCATCCCACCCCCTCTGACTCATAGGAAGAGGAGGAGGCCAGTCAGCCCCTTGAGCCTGTCCCGCCATTCAATTCGGTCACTGATCCGTATCTCAACTCCATCTACCCACCTCGGATCCGTAACCCTTAATACCCTGACCCAACAAAAATCGATCAACCTCAGTTTTGACATTTTTAATTGAACCCAGCCTCAACAGCCTTTTGGGGGAAGAGAGTGCCAGATTTCCACCACCCTTTGTGTGAAGAAGTGCTTCCTGACATCACCCCTGAACGGCCTGGCTCTAATTTTAAGGTTTTGCCCCCTTGTTCTGGACTTTCCTAATTCTACAATTGTTAGTCAGGATGGCGATGAGGATGCTAATTTTTGGACACTAACAGAAACAAGGGATATGGGGATCGGGCGGGAAAGTGGAGTTGAGGTAGAAGATCAGCCATGATCTCATTGAATGGCGGAGCAGGCTCGAGGGGCCGAATGGCCTACTCCTGCTCCTAATTCTTATATTCTTATTCTCCAGCTGAGGCCTAACCAGTGACTTATAAAGGTTTCGCATTACTATCTTGCTTTTGTACTCTACGCCTCTGTTTCTAAAGCCAAGAATTCCTTGTTTTTTTTTCTAAACAGCCATATCAATTTGTCCTGCCACTGTCAAAGACTTGTGTACGTATACCCCCAGGACTCTCTGGGCTAAAAATTGAGTCGCGCCCCATTTGGGGCGCTAACCTCGCCGGGGCGCTACGTTTAGCACCCCGAAAAAATTAGCGCCCCCGCGCCGGAACTTGAGTGGTTGCGCCCCAAGAGGGAAGCGGGGCGCTACTGGAAGAACCCCGCATCCCTCTTTGGGCGCTGCGAGGGAATATCCTGGCGCTACGTGCCGCGGTATTGCAGGCCTTCCTCCCCTTCTTAAAGGGGAGGGGCCCTGCGCAGCGCGAACCGGGGCCCAGCTGGGCCCCCAGGGATCGGGAGTGCCGGCAAAAGAGCCCGGCACTCAAGAGAAGTGCCGGGCTCTTGGAGCGCAGCCGGCACTTCACGGTGGGGGAGCTTCACGGGGGCCGGGGACAGCAACGGGGGCAGGTGCTGGCAGGCGGCCAGCAACAAAAATGGCCGCCTGCCACCTCCCCTTTAAATATCGCCGCCCCGGCCGCACGTACGCCCCCTGAACCCGTTGGACATAGCGTCTGGCGGTAAGTCAGGGGGCGCTACCGAAGATCGCGGCTGGAGCGCGAGCAGGGCGCTGCGCACGGCAATGATGTCATCGCCGGCGGCGTAGCGCCACAGGGCGCTACCGGCTGGCGCCGCCGCTAACCTCCCGCTGAATTTTGCGGGAGGCGTGGGCGTTAGCTGCTTTGCGCCCCATTAGCGCCCTCTTAAGGCGCTAACGGGAGGCGCAAGCAGCTGAATTTTTCCCCCTCTGTTCCTGCACCCACTGTAAAATTGCACTATTTAGTTTATATTGGCTCTCCTCATTCTTCCTAACAAAGATGTATCACTTCACACTTCTCTACTTTAAATTTCATCTGCTGCTTTGTTTCCTTCCAGCTCCATTAACATGACCGATGGATTTCCCAGTAGGAATGTCCATATATGTCAGCGATATGGAGGAGGAATAGGAAGAATATTGGCAGATCAGGCCGCACAAGAGGTACTCTGTCCAACGGTTCCCCTCACACTGGTATCTATGGACTTTAGCAGAGAATTGGTGGGTGTGGAGGCTCCGACTCTCAAGGTAAGTCAACCTTGGCGTCATATTTGATCACGAATTGAGCTTCCTACCTCATATCTGTTCTATCACTAAGACCGCCCATTTCCACCTTCGTAATATCGCCCGTCTCCACCCTTACCTCAACTTATCTGCTGCCGAAACCCTCATCCATGCCTTTATCACCTCTAGACTTGACTATTCCAATGCACTCCTGCCCGGCCTCCCTCGTTCTATCCTCCATAAACTTGAGGTTATCCAAAACTCTGCTACCCTTATGCTATTTCACACCAAGTCCCGCCCACCCATCACCCTTGTGCTCGCTGACCTACATTGGCTCACGGTCCAGCAACGCCTCGATTTTAAAATTCTCATCCTTGTTTTCAAATCCCTCCCTGGCCTCGCCCCTTCCTATCTCTGTAACCTCCTCCAGCCCTATAATCTCCCTAGACGTCTGCGCTCCGCCTATTCTGGCCTTTTGAACATTCCCGATTATAATCGCTCCACCATTGGCGGCCGTGCCTTCAGCTGCCTGGGCCCTATGTGCTGGAATTCCCTCCCTAAACCTCTCCGCCTCTCTCTCTCTTCCTTTAAGACGCTCCTTAAAACCGACCTCTTTGACCAAGCTTTTGGTCACCTGCCCTAACCTCTCCTTAGATGGCTCGGTATCAAATTTTGTTTTGTTTTGATAACGCTCCTGTGAAGAGCCTTCAGACGTTTTATTACGTTGAAGGCGCTGCATAAATATAGGTTGTTGTTGTAGGCTGTGAACGCAGACCCCAGTGGCACAGATACGTGTGAAGAGCTGACTAACTATTCTGCTCCCAGAACCACGATAGGGTTCCCCTTGACCTCACCTTTCACCCCACAAGCCTCCACATTCAACGGATCATCCTCCGCCATTTCCAAAACCTCCAACGTGATCCCACCACCAAACACATCTTCCCCTCCCCCCCCCTTTCAGCATTCCGAAGGGACCGCTCCCTGCGCGACACCCTGGTCCACTCCTCTATCACCCCCAACAGCCCCTCCCCTCTCCACGGCACCTTCCCGTGCAATCGCAGGAGATGCAACACATGCCCTTTTACCTCCTCCCTTCCCACTGTCCAGGATCCCAAGCACCCCTTCCAGGTGAAACAGCGATTTACTTGTACTTCTTGCAATTTAGTATACTGTATTCGCTGCTCACGCTGCGGTCTCCTCTACAATGGAGAGACCAAATGGAGATTGGGTGACCGCTTTGCTGATGATCTCTGTTCAGTCCATAAGGGGGACCCCAAGCTTCCGGTCGTTTGTCACTTTAATTCTCCGCTTCACTCCCACTCTGACCTCACCGTCCTCGGCCTCTTACACTGTTCCAATGAAGCTCAACATAAGCTCGAGGAACAGCACCTCATCTTTCGATTAGGAACTTTACAGCTTTCTGGACTCAACATCGAGTTCAACAATTTCAGACAATAACCTCTGTCTCTATTTTTTCACATGGCAGCTGTTGATGATTCTGCCATCCCTATTTGCAATGTTTAACCACTCCTGCCTTCCACCCTATCACAGACCGTTCCTTGTGTTCTTTCTTCCCCTCCTTCTTTCCCTGCCTCTGCACCTGCTTAAAACCTGTTATATCTCTTAACTTTTTCCAGTTCTGACGAAGGGTCCCAGACCTGAAGCGCTAACTCTGTTTCTCTCTCCACGGATGCTGCCTGGCCTGTTGAGTGTTTCCAGCATTCTCTGTTGTTATTAACTATTCTGCTGGTTGGTTCAATGGTAGCAGCCCAGCCACAGTAGGTGTTGCGTTCAGTACTACTGCACGGAAGAGGCCTTGCCAGGGCGATCATCAACCAGCGCAGCCTAACTGGCTGCAGCCACCAAATATACCTGCACCCAAATGCAGGGAGCTGCCTTCGCAGGCTCCAGGACAGCGGAGAGCCAGGTGCTGAGCTATGCCGCCCACTGCAGGAGCACCAGCGGCCAACGTGTCCCGTAGGTCTGGCACAGACAGTGACTGCACAAGGCCCTCCAGCCGTCCTGGCATGCCACCATGCTGGCCTGAGGTACCACGGGATGTCACAGAGGGCAGCGCACCTCACAAACATCTCAAGCAGCACCACCTCCTGTTCAGCAGCCGTCAATCAAGGGTCAGGCGCTGGATGACAGCCTCACTTTCCTGCAGATCCACACCTGAAACTTGGGGTTCTAACCCCTTCATTTTTGTCTGTCACTTCTTAGCTCTCTCCCTCTTCAACAGTGTAGAGGGAGCTTTACTCTGTATCTAACCCGTGCTGTACCTGCCCTGGGAGTGTTTGATGGGACAGTGCAGAGGGAGCTTTACTCTGTATCTAACCCGTGCTGTACCTGCCCTGGGAGTGTTTGATGGGACAGTGCAGAGGGAGCTTTACTCTGTATCTAACCCGTGCTGTACCTGCCCTGGGAGTGTTTGATGGGACAGTGTAGAGGGAGCTTTACTCTGTATCTAACCCGTGCTGTACCTGCCCTGGGAGTGTTTGATGGGACAGTGTAGAGGGAGCTTTACTCTGTATCTAACCCGTGCTGTACCTGCCCTGGGAGTGTTTGATGGGAAAATGTCAGGAAATATTGCGGGGAGGGAGGAAAATTGTATTTAATCGAGGAGGCAAAATCACCTTCACTCAATGTCACCAAGAAATGAGGTAGAAAGTAACTTTGAAGAGCAGATCTGCTCCCTGCCCAGAGTTGCCATGTGCTGTATTTGAACCACTGTGCCCTGGGGTATTAACACACAGCCCCTGTTGTGCTCAGCGCCTCACCTTCTGCTTGATTGCGGCATGCCGCTGTTCCATGTCTCGTTTATCTCGTGCCGAGTTCAGCACGAGCTGATGCAACTGCAGGACAGAGGGGAAAAAAGCACACCGATGAAATCGTGAAAGCGTGTTTTTGAAAAAAAAATTCTCCCCTTCCCCCACCCTCCGAAGGCACTGAGTCTTGCCGGGATCCGGGTTCCCCAGCACGGGTCCCTCACCCATTCTTTATACGTGAGTGTTGACAGGATATTCGACTGGGGAGGGCATCACACCCGAGCTTGATCCTGGCATTGCCTGATTCCTGCATTTGCATAGAATCTACATTACAGAAACAGGCCATTCAGCCCAAGTGGTCCATGCTCCCCATGGGCCTCCTCCCATTTTACTTACCCATTTCCACCCTGCCCCTATATCCCTCTATTCCCTTCTCCCTCATGTATGTATCAAGCCTCCTCTTCAATGCATTGATGCTCTCTGCTTCACCCACTCCATGTGGTTGCGAGTTGCACAATCTCACCCCTCTCTGTATGAAGAAATTCCTCCTAAATTCTTGGTCCGTTAATGGCTGTCTTATGTTGATGCCCAGCAAGTGTCACTGAATATTGGTCAGAAGGAGGAACCGGAGCTGATTTTTCCCCTTGTTAACCCAGGGGCGGTGGGTCGAACACTATTGTAACACCCTGGCCCAGCAGCACAGGCCGGGGATGGAGCCTGGGCCTTCCCTGCTCTATGTGTGGCTCAGGCCCACACCGGGCGGGGAGATTTACTGATCGAACGTTTCTGTGCTACCAGGTCCCGGTAATGGGACCATCTTCTCATAGGCTTATGCACAGGATCATCAGTGAGTGGCAGTTGTGCGCACATCAGTGAATGACATCCGTGCACGTTGTAATTTTACACGAATTCCCGCTGAAACCAGTAAAACCAATCCTGAATATCTTCAGTGAGGAGAGGAGAATGCGATCATGCCAATCGGTCATACCCTGCAGCCTGTATGACGGGCACAGTCTGCCACTTTCATCTCACATATAGTCTTGGAGCAAAGTGATGCCTCAGGAACGTGGCTAGAAATCTCCTATTGAAGATTTGTCCATTGATTTACAGCTTGCGTGCCCGCGGACACACCCTCATGCTCACACTCGCACACACACATTCGCACTCTCTCACACACACCAACACACACACACACTCGCACACTCACACTCACACTCTCTCACACACACCAACACACACACACGCACTTGCATACTCACACTCACACTCTCTCACACACACCAACACACACACGCACTCACACACTCACACTCTCTCACACACACCAACACACACACGCACTCACACTCACACTCTCTCACACACACCAACACACACACGCACTCACACTCACACTCTCTCACACACACCAACACACACACGCACTCACACTCACACTCTCTCAAACATACACACTCGCACACTCACACTCTCACACCAACACACACACGCACTCACACACACCAACACACACACACGCACTTGCATACTCACACTCACACTCTCTCACACACACCAACACACACACGCACTCACACTCTCTCACACACACCAACACACACACGCACTCACACACTCACACTCTCTCACACACACCAACACACACACGCACTCACACTCACACTCTCTCAAACATACACACTCGCACACTCACACTCTCACACCAACACACACACGCACTCACACACACCAACACACACACGCACTCGCACACTCACACTCACACTCTCTCACACACACTCACACTCTCTCACACACACCAACACACACACGCACTCACACTCACACTCACACTCTCTCAAACATACGCACTCGCACACTCACACTCTCTCACACACACTCGCACACGCACACTCTCACACACCAACACACACACGCACTCGCACACTCACACACACCAACACACACACGCACTCGCACACTCACACTCACACTCTCTCACACACACCAACACACACACACGCACTTGCATACTCACACTCACACTCTCTCACACACACCAACACACACACGCACTCACACACTCACACTCTCTCACACACACCAACACACACACGCACTCACACTCACACTCTCTCAAACATACACACTCGCACACTCACACTCTCACACCAACACACACACGCACTCACACACACCAACACACACACGCACTCGCACACTCACACTCACACTCTCTCACACACACTCACACTCTCTCACACACACCAACACACACACGCACTCACACTCACACTCACACTCTCTCAAACATACGCACTCGCACACTCACACTCTCTCACACACACTCGCACACGCACACTCTCACACACCAACACACACACGCACTCGCACTCACACACACCAACACACACACGCACTCGCACACTCACACTCTCTCACACACATCAACACACACACGCACTCACACTCTCTCACACACACCAACACACACACGCACTCACACACTCACACTCACACTCTCTCACACACACCAACACACACACGCACTCGCACACTCACACTCACACTCTCTCAAACATACGCACTCGCACACTCACACTCTCTCACACACACAAACACACACACACACTCGCACTCTCACACCAACACACACACGCACTCGCACACTCACACACACCAACACACACACGCACTCGCACACTCACACACCAACACACACACACGCACTCGCACACTCACACACACCAACACACACACGCACACTCACACTCACACTCACACTCTCTCAAACATACGCACTCGCACACTCACACTCTCTCACACACACCAACACGCACTCGCACACTCACACTCACACACACCAACACTCACACACTCACACTCACACTCTCTCACACACACCAACACACACACACACAAACGCACTCGCACACTCACACACACCAACACACACACGCACTCGCACACTCACACTCTCACACACCAACACACACACACGCACTCGCACACTCACACACACCAACACACACACGCACACTCTCTCACACAGACTCGCACTCACACTCACACCAACACTTGCACTCGCACTCTCTCACACACACGACCACACACTTGCACTCGCACACACACACACTTGCATTCTCTCACACACCAACACACACTCGCACTCACACACACACCAACAAACACTCGCACTCTCACACACACCAACACGCACTTGCACTCTCTCACACACACGAAAACACACTCGCACACACACACACTCACATTCTCACACACTAACACACACTCGCACTCACACACACACCAACACACACTCACACTCTCTCACACACACCAACACACACACACTCGCACACTCACACTCTCTCAAACATACGCACTCGCACTCACACTCTCTCACACACAACACACACACACACACACTCGCACACTCACACTCTCACACACCAACACACACACGCACACACCAACACACACACGCACTCGCACACTCACACTCTCACACACCAACACACACACACGCACTCGCACTCACACACACCAACACACACACGCACTCGCACACATACTCGCTCTCTCTCACACACCAACACACACCTGCACTCTCTCACACACATGAACACACACTTGCACTCGCACACACACACTTGCATTCTCTCACACACCAACACACACTCGCACTCTCACACACACCAACACACACTCGCACTCTCACACACACCAACACACACTCGCACTCTCTCACACACCAACACACACTCGCACTCTCACATGCACCAACACACAATCGCTCTCTCACACGCACCAACACACACTCGCACTCTCACACACACCAACACACACTCCTCACTCTCACACACCAACACACACTCGCACTCACACACACACCAACACACACTCGCACTCTCACACGCACCAACACACAATCGCTCTCTCACACGCACCAACACACACTCGTACTCTCGCACACACCAACACACACTCGCACTCTCTCACACACCAACACACACTCGCACTCTCACACACACCAACACACACTCGCTCTCTCACACACACCAACACACACTCGCACTCTCTCACACACCAACACACACTCGCACTCACACACACCAACACACACTCGCACTCACACACACCAACACACACTCGCACTCTCACATGCACCAACACACACTCCTCACTCTCACATGCACCAACACACACTCCTCACTCTCACACACCAACACACACTCCTCACTCTCACACACCAACACACACTCGCACTCACACACACCAACACACACTCACACTCTCACACATACCAACACACACTCCTCACTCTCACACACCAACACACACTCGCACTCTCTCACACACTAACACACAATCGCTCTCTCACACACACCAACACACACTCGCACTCTCACATGCACCAACACACAATCGCTCTCTCACACACACCAACACACACTCGCACTCTCACACACACCAACACACACTCGCACTCTCACATGCACCAACACACAATCGCTCTCTCACACACACCAACACACACTCGTACTCTCGCACACACCAACACACACTCGCACTCTCTCACACACCAACACACACTCGCACTCTCACACACACCAACACACACTCGCTCTCTCACACACACCAACACACACTCGCACTCTCTCACACACCAACACACACTCGCACTCTCTCACACACCAACACACACTCGCACTCTCACACACACCAACACACACTCGCACTCTCACATGCACCAACACACACTCCTCACTCTCACACACCAACACACACTCCTCACTCTCACACACCAACACACACTCCTCACTCTCACACACCAACACACACTCCTCACTCTCACACACCAACACACACTCGCACTCACACACACCAACACACACTCACACTCTCACACACACTCACACTCTCACACACACCAACACACACTCCTCACTCTCACACACCAACACACACTCCTCACTCTCACACACCAACACACACTCGCACTCTCACACACACCAACACACACTCGCTCTCTCACACACACCAACACACACTCGTACTCTCGCACACACCAACACACACTCGCACTCTCTCACACACCAACACACACTCGCACTCTCACACACACCAACACACACTCGCACACACCAACACACACTCGCACACTCTCACACACCAACACACACTCGCACTCTCTCACACACCAACACACACTCGCACTCACACACACCAACACACACTCCCATTCTCTCACACACCAACACACACTCGCACTCTCACACACACCAACACACACTCGCACACACCAACACACACTCGCACACTCTCACACACCAACACACACTCGCACTCTCTCACACACCAACACACACTCGCACTCACACACACCAACACACACTCCCATTCTCTCACACACCAACACACACTCGCACTCTCGCACACACCAACACACACTCGCACTCTCACTCGTACTCTCACACACACCAACACACACTCGCACTTTGTCACACACACCAACACACACTCGCACTCACACTCATACTCTCACACACAGCAACACACACTCGCACTCTCTCACACACCAACATACACT
This sequence comes from Squalus acanthias, assembly GCA_030390025.1. Classification (NCBI taxonomy): domain Eukaryota; kingdom Metazoa; phylum Chordata; class Chondrichthyes; order Squaliformes; family Squalidae; genus Squalus; species Squalus acanthias. The sequence goes on from JASTWF010000040.1 coordinate 1,897,059, forward strand.
CGCACTCTCACACACACCAACACACACTCGCACTTTCTCACACACTAACACACAATCGCGCTCTCACACACACTCGCACTCTCTCACACACCAACACACACTCGCACTCTCACACACACCAACACACACTCGCACTTTCTCACACACTAACACACAATCGCTCTCTCACACACACCAACACACACTCGCACTCTCTCACACACCAACACACACTCGCACTCTCACACACACTCGCACTCTCTCACACCAACACACACTCGCACTCTCACACACACCAACACACACTCGCACTCTCACACACACCAACACACACTCGCACTCTCACACACCAACACACACTCGCACTCTCTCACACACCAACACACACTCGCACTCTCACACACACCAACACACACTCGCACTCACACACACACCAACACACACTCGCACTCTCACACACACCAACGCACACTCGCACTCACACACACACCAACACACACTCGCACTCACACACACACACCAACACAAACTTGCACTCTCACTCGTACTCTCACACACACCAACACACACTCGCACTTTGTCACACACACCAACACACACTCGCACTCACACTCATACTCACACACACCAACACACACTCACACACACCAACACACACTCGCACTCGCACACACACCACACACACACACTCGCACACACACTCGCACCCTCTCACACACCAACACACACTCGCCCTCTCACACACCAACACCCACTCGCACTCTCACACACACTTGCACTATCTCTTACACACCAACACACAATTCACTCACACACACTCGCACTCTCACACACACTCGCACTATCTCTTACACACCAACACACAATTCACTCTCACACACACCAACACACACTCGCACTCTCTCACACACCAACACACACTCGCACTCTCACACACACCAACGCACACTCGCACTCTCACTCGTACTCTCACACACACCAACACACATTCGCATTCACACACTCGCACCCTCTCACACACACCAACACACACTCGCACTCTCTCACACACACACTCGCACTCTCTCACACACACACTCGCACTCTCACACACACCAACACTCACTTGCACTCTCACACACACCAACACTCACTTGCACTCTCACACACACCAACACTCACTTGCACTCTCACACACACGAACACACACTAGCACTCTCACACACACCAACACACACTCGCACACGCACTCTCTCACACACCAACGCACACTCGCACTCACACTCTCTCACACACCAACACACACTCGCACTCATTCACACACCAACACACACTCGCACTCATACACACATGCACTCATTCACACACCAACACACACTCGCACTCTCACATACACCAACACACACTCGCACTCTCACATACACTAACACACACTAGCACTCTCACACACACCAACACACACTCGCACTCTCTCACACACCAACGCACACTCGCACTCTCTCACACACCAACACACACTCGCACTCTCTCACACACCAACGCACACTCGCACTCACACTCTCTCACACACCAACACACACACGCACTCTCTCACACACACCAACACACACACGCACTCTCTCACACACCAACACACACTCACACTTGCACTCTCTCACACACCAACACACACACGCACTCTCACACACCAACACACACACGCACTCTCACACACCAACACACACTCGCACTCTCACACACCAACACACACTCGCACTCTCACACACCAACATACACTCGCACTCTCACACACCAACATACACTCGCACTCTCACACGCACTCGCACTCTCACACGCTCTCGCACTCTCACATGCACTCGCACTCTCACACGCACTCGCACTCTCACACGCACTCGCACTCGCACTCTCACACGCACTCTCACACGCACTCGCACTCTCACACGCACTCGCACTCGCACTCTCACACGCACTCGCACTCTCACACGCTCTCGCACGCACTCGCACTCTCGCACGCACTCGCACTCTCGCACGCACTCGCACTCTCGCACGCACTCGCACTATCTCTTACACACCAACACACAATTCACTCTCACACACACCAACACACACTCGGGGCTGGATTTTGAATGACCCATGGAGTCGGGTTTGGAGGGTTAAATTTGCGGGGTCGGGACCCCCGACCCCATCCCGCCTCCACGCAATTTTGACAAAATCAGTCACGGGGTTCCCGACTCCGTCCCGCCTCCAAGCGGCGGGAGAGGCCATTAAAGCCCTTAACAAGCCCTAAATTGGCTCTGTAATGCCATTTTGAAACGTTTTAGCTAGTTTAACCCTTTTCTGACGTGAAGTACGCCTGGTGTGAAACACTCCAGTGAAACCTGGCGGGAGCACAAGTGGATAGCTGACTATGAGCTGCAGGTCCACTATTACAACGGAGATGTGATGAAGGTAGTAGTAGTATTAGGTCTGAAAGTCGCCGCCTCTGATGCTGCTGCATTGAATTGTCTTCAGAGACGGCCTGGCCTTTGCTGTGAGAGACTTGTCTCTCTCTCTCTCTGTCTCTCTCTCTCTCTGTCTCTGTCTCTGTCTCTGTCTCTGTCTCTGTCTCTGTCTCTGTCTCTCTCTCTCTCTCTCTCTCTCTTCTCCCCCCCTCTCTCTCTCTCTCTCATCAATTTTGCATCCAGGCCCACTCGCATCAAAAGCCAGGCAGGTCCTCTCAGCAACAGCCAGACAGTCTCTGAAACCAGGCAGACAGTCTCTCACCTGCAATGCAGCATGAATGATGACATCATCAGAGGCGACTTTCATACTGAAACCACTAATTAGTTCATGGGTTCCCACATGCTGGAACTCAATTGCCCAATTAAGTGAAAATTGCATCATTCATCCACATTAATCTGGAGTCGGGGGGGGGAACACGAAATGCGGATGACACGACCCCAACCCGACCCCAAGACAAAATCCAGCCCTCGCACTCTCTCTTACACACCAACGCACACTCGCACTCTCACACACACCAACGCACACTCGCACTCTGCGCGGTTTTTCCTATTTAAAAACCGGTGATCCGGCTGCGCGGGAGCTACAGAGCGCTGTGCGGCCGCGCATCTCAAAGGGAACACTGACACACACATAAGCATTCACACTACAGACTCACACATGTACACATCCACGTCTGCACACAATTAACGCACACACATATACATCCGTACAGACACATACGCATTTGTACGCATCAACGCACATACACACAAGTGCACACTCACACACTACTCACTCACTCACTCACTCACTCACTCACTCACTCACTCACTCACTCACTCACTCACTCACACACTCACACACACACACACACACGATGCAGGAAGTCCCAGCGTTCTCCCAGGCTGTTTACATTCACGATCAGTATTTAACAGAGATCAGGGCAAACTCAGGGAACGGTGTTCAGGGTCGTGGCCAGAGTTGCCTCCCCAGATCAAAACAGGAAAGTGGGACGCAGCAATTTCCAGAAAAGAATTCAAGGAAGTTATTGAAAAATATCAAATGATTGAACTTAATCAGAGCAGGAGGCACGGCCCAGCTCCCTGTATAATGGGCAGTTTTACAAATGCTAGATACACTTCTGCGAAATTTCCCCCCCTTCACTCTTCAGTCACAGGCACAAGGTCCCCAATCGGAGGGCGACTAACATCAACCTTAAAATTACACGTTAGAAAAGTTAATTTAAAAATAGGGTAAGAGAGAGAGAGAGAGAGAAAAATAGGAACGAGGGACTCTCACTGGGGTACAGTCCCACAGACACTGACTCTCACTGGGGTACAGTTCCACAGACACTGACTCTCACTGGGGTACAGTTCCACAGACACCGACTCTCACTGGGGTACAGTTCCACAGACACTGACTCTTACTTGGGTACAGTTCCACAGACACTGACTCTCACTGGGGTACAGTTCCACAGACACTGACTCTCTCTGGGGTACAGTTCCACACACACTGACTCTCACTGGGGTACAGTTCCACAGACACTGACTCTTACTGGGGTACAGTTCCACAGGCACTGACTCTCACTGGGGTACAGTTCCACTGACACTGACTGTCGAGAGTCAGTGCCCGTGCAGCCTGGGGTTCAACAAGTGCCAGTCGCAATCATTCCTTCATTCAGTGTGGCCGTTCATCATTCATATGAGCTTAGTGTCAGTGCCTGTTTCAGTACCTCAGGACGTCCCAAAGCGCTTTGCAGCCAATGGAGTACTTTTTGAAGTGCTGTCACTGTTGTAATGTAGGAAATGCGGCAGCCAATTTGTGCACAGCAAGCTCCCACAAGCAGCAATGTGATAATGACCAGATCATCTGTTTTTTTTGGGATGTTGATTGATTAATATTGGCCCAGGACACCGGGGAGAACTCCCCTACTTTTCTCCAAAATATTCTTTTACATCCACCTGAGAGAGCAGACGGGACCACGTCTCATCCGACAGTGCAACACTCCCTCAGTACTAGCACTGGGAGTGCCAGCCTAGATTATGGCCCAGAAATTGATCCGGCTGCGCGAGAGTACGCACAGTGTACACTCACGCAGCCAGACTTCAATTGCCGGTTTTCAGCATGCACTGCGCATGCACTGAAAACCGGCAATTGATCTTTCGAAAAGGGGGCGGGTCCTCAGTGCACCGCGTGCGCGCTACAGGCTGCGCGCAGGCAGTGCACTTCATCGCTTGCGCACGCAGGTAAGTATTGAAGAATCTGGAAAAGAAAAAAGGAAGCGCAGGAGACACTTTTAACCAGGTAAGTACATAATTAAGTAGTATTTAGAATTTTTTTTTACAGGTAAATCTTTAGTAGCGACTTTAAAGACAGGTAAGTTTATTTTTATAACATTTTAAAAGATTTAAAATTTTTTCAAAAATTTATTTTTTTGTTTAAAAAGGTTAATTTATTTAATTACACTTATTTTAATTATGTGATGGGGTTTTTTTTTAATTTAATGGAGGTTTAGCTCTTCTTTTGGGGGCTTGTTGTATTCCTAGTTTTCACAGCAGTTCAATGGCCGCTGTGAATTCTATGAATGAGAGCTTGGTGTGCTGCCATTGGCTGTAACTCAGTCACGTGATCCCACAGTGCACTCGAACTAACTCCGCACTGTGGGATCACGATGCACTCGCAGCTGATGGCTGGAACATGAAGTTCCAGCGAGCTGGGACTGAAAAAGCCAACGCGCAGTGAGACATCGCGGGAAGGGCTTACCCTCGCACGAACCCTCACACTGCAATTTCTGGGCCTATGTGTCTCTGGAGTGGGGTTTGAACCCATGACCTTCTGACTGGGAGGTGAGGGTGCTACCCACTGAGCCACGACTGACAGCACAATAACACTGAGGGTTAGAAATCACACAGCCATTTCACGCACGGCAACAACAGGTGAGCTGATACTGACCCTGCCTCCAGCCTGGATCTGCCAGTTCCCGATTCGGAAACATGATGATCCGATTCTGCTCCCAGTCATACTGTGGAGTGGACTTCTTGGAACTGCCTCCCAATGCTCGTCCCTGCTCTGTGCCGAGAAGCGCAGAATCCCTGGGACTAAGAGTTACGGGAACATCCTGTTGTTTCAAAGAGCCGAGGCTGTGATTGCAGCCAGTGCCACTGCTTCCTGCCTGTCTCATGCTGCGGACTGTGTGCAGGCTGATAACAGGGTGACCCCGGGAGGACAGAGCCAGCACAGTGCATTCAAAGTCAGCAGAAAGAGGGGAAATGTTCAGGAGACGGAGACAGAAATCTTTGTCTCCCTCTCTCTCTGTCTGTCTCAGTCCCTCTATGTCAGTCTCTGTGTCTCCCTCTTTCACTCTCTCTATCTGATTCCCGGGGGGGATTTTGTACTTCTTGATGCGCTGGGAGTAAGGTGGGAGGGAGGGTTGTACCAGTTGCGCATGGAAGTCAGTGTTTCCCCGCATGCTGTGAAGATTTAACTCCGCAGCATGTGTCTTCTGCCAGTGACAGGTTCCCCAGCCGGAAGCTTCCAGTCGGGCAGAGAGCAGTCCGGAGGAGGCCACAGGACCAGGTAGGTCCGATCCCCGACCCTGGGAGTGTGGGGGCGGGGGGGCGGAGTGGAGGATCCGATCCCTGACCCCGGGAGTGTGGGGGTGGGGTGGAGTGGAGGATCCGATCCCCGACCCTGGGAGTGTGGGGGTGGGGGGGGGGGGGGGGGTGGAGTGGAGGATCCGATCCCTGACCCCGGGAGTGTGGGGGTGGGGTGGAGTGGAGGATCCGATCCCCGACCCTGGGAGTGTGGGGGTGGGGGGTGGAGTGGAGGATCCGATCCCCGACCCTGGGAGTGTGGGGGTGGGTGGAGTGGAGGATCCGATCCCCGACCCTGGGAGTGTGGGGGTGGGGGGGGGGCGGAGTGGAGGATCCGATCCCTGACCCCGGGAGTGTGGGGGTGGGGTGGAGTGGAGGATCCGATCCCCGACCCTGGGAGTGTGGGGGTGGGGGGGGGGGGGGGGGTGGAGTGGAGGATCCGATCCCTGACCCCGGGAGTGTGGGGGTGGGGTGGAGTGGAGGATCCGATCCCCGACCCTGGGAGTGTGGGGGTGGGGGGTGGAGTGGAGGATCCGATCCCCGACCCTGGGAGTGTGGGGGTGGGGGGGGGGGGGGGTGGAGTGGAGGATCCGATCCCTGACCCCGGGAGTGTGGGGGGGGGGGGGGTGGAGTGGAGGATCCGATCCCCGACCCTGGGAGTGTGGGGGTGGGGGGGGGTGTGGAGTGGAGGATCCGATCCCTGACCCCGGGAGTGTGGGGGTGGGGGGGGGGGGGGGGGGGGTGTGGAGTGGAGGATCCGATCCCTGACCCCGGGAGTGTGGGGGTGGGGGGTGGAGTGGAGGATCCGATCCCTGACCCCGGGAGTGTGGGGGGGGGGTGGAGTGGAGGATCCGATCCCCGACCCTGGGAGTGTGGGGGTGGGGGGTGGAGTGGAGGATCCGATCCCTGACCCCGGGAGTGTGGGGGTGGAGTGGAGGATCCGATCCCCGACCCTGGGAGTGTGGGGGTGGGTGGAGTGGAGGATCCGATCCCTGACCCCGGGAGTGTGGGGGTGGGGGGGGGGGGGGAGTGGAGGATCCGATCCCTGACCCCGGGGTAGGGGGAGTGTGGGGGTGGAGTGGAGGATCCGATCCCTGATCCCGGGGTAGGGGGAGTGTGGGGGTGGAGTGGAGGATCCGATCCCTGACCCCGGGGTAGGGGGAGTGTGGGGGTGGAGTGGAGGATCCGATCCCTGACCCCGGGGTAGGGGGAGTGTGGGGGTGGAGTGGAGGATCCGATCCCTGATCCCGGGGTAGGGGGAGTGTGGGGGTGGAGTGGAGGATCCGATCCCTGATCCCGGGGTAGGGGGAGTGTGGTGGTGGAGTGGAGGATCCGATCCCTGATCCCGGGGTAGGGGGAGTGTGGGGGTGGAGTGGAGGATCCGATCCCTGATCCCGGGGTAGGGGGAGTGTGGGGGTGGAGTGGAGGATCCGATCCCTGACCCCGGGGTAGGGGGAGTGTGGGGGTGGAGTGGAGGATCCGATCCCTGACCCCGGGGTAGGGGGAGTGTGGGGGGTGGAGTGGAGGATCCGATCCCTGACCCCGGGAGTGTGGGGGTGGGGGGGGGGGGGGGGGGTGGAGTGGAGGATCCGATCCCTGACCCCGGGGTAGGGGGAGTGTGGGGGTGGAGTGGAGGATCCGATCCCTGACCCCGGGGGGGGGGGGGGGGGCGGGGGGTGTGGGGGTGGAGTGGAGGAACCGATCCCTGACCCCGGGGTGGGGGGGTGGAGTGGAGGTTCCGATCCCTGACCCCGGGGGGGGGTGGGGTGGGGGGGTGGAGTGGAGGATCCGATCCCTGACCCCGGGAGTGTGGGGGTGGGGGGGGGGGGGTGGAGTGGAGGATCCGATCCCTGATCCCGGGGTAGGGGGAGTGTGGGGGTGGAGTGGAGGATCCGATCCCTGACCCCGGGAGTGTGGGGGTGGGGGGGGGGGGTCCGATGCCTTATCCCGGGGGGGGGGGGGGTCTGATCCCATGGTGGGTCCGATCCCTTATCCCAGGGGGGGGGGGGTCTGATCCCATGGTGGGTCCGATCCCTTATCCCAGGGGGGGGGGGGGGGTCTGATCCCCGGCCGGCGGGGGGGAGGGGGGCTGGGTTTTTAAGAGTAGTAGGGGGTGTGGTCTGATGGTGGGGTGAGCTTGGGGGTCAGGAGGAAGGCCTCCTGCTCCTCCTGGCCCACAAGGAGTGCTCCCCGAGGCTGTCCTCGCCTCGCTGCAGCTGCCGGAGAAACCCTGCCGGCCGCAGTAAAACATGTAGAGCAGTTTAAATCCGGGGCTTCCAGCCACATTAACATATTTAAATTGCCGACCGCCTCCTGGGGGCGAGTAGGCTGCCCGCCCTTTGACAGTAAAACCCGCAAGTCGGCGGGTTGGAGCCGGCTTCCCGACGCGCTTCGATTTTTTTTTATCCATTTAACCCCCCGCGCCCACTTCCACCCGCCCCCGCCCCATCTCAATCCATCTGTGTACTTCTCTCTGTGTCAGCCTGTGTGCCTCCCTCTCTTCACTGCCTCTCTGTGCCCACCTTGAGCCTCTTTCCGACTGATTCTGCCCGTTGGGTTATTACAAAGATACGGAAATCGTCGGCAGGAGGCAATTGTCCCCGGTCTTCCCAGCATGCGACACCTGGCTCCTCAGCTGCGTTCAGCCAGGACGATTGCTCACTAAGTGGCTTGGGAGGTTTTACTGCATTAACGGCGCTATATAAATGCAAGTTGTTGTTGTTGTATGCGCCTCACTGGCTCCTGCACTCTTGATATAAAACACGATGCACGCCTTGAGCTGGGACGAGACGCAAGGGGGAAACGGGGCTTCTGTGATATATATTTCCACCCAATTACCGAGGTTGGAACCAAATGCGTCTCGATTGTAAGAAAAACCTCCCAATCCGGAGGGCCCAGCATCAGAAGGCTCAGGATTGTGTTCACAGTCCCGCAATTTCATAGAAACATTTCATGACACAGCACAGAAGGAGACCATTCGGCCCATCGTGCCTGTGCCGGCTCTCTGCAAGAGCTGTCCAATTAGTCCCACTCCCCCTAATGACAGTCTCACACACACACAAAGTGGCATAGAAAGAGCGAGACACAGATACATGTGCACGCAGGGGCAGAGAGAGTCACACACAGGGGGAGCGACACAGCACGAGAGAGAGAAGACCCATATGGGCAGAGTGAGAGCTGCACACAAAGTGCGATGGACGGACTAATCTGAATAAAAACAGTCGTAGGCAGGTGACAAAGCAGCGAGAAAGTGCCTGCTGGTGGGCGAGTAGGAGGGTGCGGTAACTGAGCCACCGACAGCAGAACACTGGGACACCCCACACGGGCAGCGCGAGGCCAGCGGCAGTTTGCTCCACACCGTACCTGCTCGGCGAGCTTTTTCTTGTAGGTTTCGAGTCGCTTGAGTGTCTCGTAGCCCTGAGTGAAGAAGCTGGACTGCGCATCCATGAACGACACCATCTGCAACCAATCAGATCGAAGATCAGGCGGCACAGGAAGCCACAGGCCGAGTCACCTCTAATGGCCCAAAATTATTTTTACAGTAAAATAGAAAAATAATAGATGCCTGCATGACCCAGTGGATGTGGGCACTGCCCACCCAATGTGGTACTGAGCCACAGACAACACATTCCTCAATCCCCGCTCTGTGCAGATATACCTGACCTCAAGCACTTTGCTGGGAGTGTACTATAGGCCCCCAAACAGTCAGGGGGAGAGAGAGGAACAGATATGTAGGCAAATCTCAGAGAAGTATAGAAATAATAGGGTAATAATAGTAGGGGATTTCAACTTCCCCAATATTAACTGGGATAGTCAGAGTGTGAAAGGCTTAGAGGGTACGGAATTCTTAAAGTGCATCCAGGAGAGCTTTTTGAGCCAGCATGTAGAAAATCCTACAAGAGAGGGGGCGGTACTGGACCTAATTCTAGGGAATGTAGTCGGGCAAGTGGTAGAAGTGTCAGTTGGAGAGCATTTTGGTGACAGTGACCATAAGTCGGTGAGATTTAAGGTAGTCATGGAAAAGGACAAAGATGGACCGGAAATAATGGTTCTAAATTGGGGGAAGGCCAATTTTAATATGATAAGGCAGGATCTGGCCAAAGTGGACTGGGATCAGCTACTTGTAGGAAAATCCACATCAGAGCAGTGGGAGTCTTTCAGAAAGGAAATAGAGCGAGTACAATGCCAACATGTTCCCGGTTTAGAGGGGATTTCACCCAGAGGGTGGTTGGAATCTGGAACTCACTGCCTGAAAGGGTGGCAGAGGCAGGAACCCTCACAACATTCAAGAAGCATTTAGATGAGCACTTGAAACGCCATAGTATACAAGGCTACGGACCAAGTGCTGGAAAATGGGATTAGAATAGACAGGGCTTGATGGCTGGCACGGACATGATGGGCCGAAAGGCCTCTTTCTGTGCTGTATAACTCTATGACTCTATGTAAAGGTCAAGGGTGGGACCAACAAGCCCAGGGAACCCTAGATGTCAAGGGATTTACAAGAATGGATTAGGAAAATAAGGGAGGCTTTTGGCAGATACAAAGGACTAAAAACAGTGGAAGCCCTAGAGGAGTATAGAAAGTGCAGGGGGGTACTTAAAAAAGAAATTAGGAGAGCGAAGAGGGGGCATGAAAAAACTTTGGCGGGCAAAATAAAGGAAAATCCCAAGGTGTTTTATAAGTATATTAAGGGCAAAAGGATAACCAGGGAAAGAGTAGGGCCCATTAGGGACCAAAGTGGCAATCTGTGTGTAGAGCCAGAAGATGTAGGTGATGTTTTAAATGAATATTTTGCATCTGTGTTCACTATGGAGAAGGACGATATAGGCATAGAAATCAGGCAGGGGAATTGTGATATACTTGAACAAATTAGTATTGAGAGGGAGGAGGTACTCGCGGTTTTAGCGGGCTTAAAAGTGGATAAATCCCCAGGCTCAGACGAGATGTATCCCAGGCTGCTGTGTGAGGCAAGGGAGGAGATTGCAGGGGCTCTGACACAAATGTTCAGAACCTCTCTGGCCACAGGGGAGGTACCAGAGGACTGGAGAACAGCTAACGTGGTACCATTATTCAAGAAGGGTAGTAGGGATAAACCAGGGAATTATAGGCCAGTGAGCCTAATATCAGTGGTCGGGAAATTATTGGAAAAAATTCTGAGGGACAGAATTAGCCTCCACTTGGAGAGGCAAGGATTAATCAAGGCTAGTCAGCATGGCTTTGTCAGGGGGAGATCATGTCTAACCAATTTGATTGAATTTTTCGAGGGGGTGACTAGGTGTGTGGATGAGGGTAGTGCAGTTGATGTAGTCTACATGGACTTCAGTAAGGCTTTTGACAAAGTCCCACATGGGAGACTGGTCAAGAAGGTAAGAGCCCATGGGATCCAGGGCAATTTGGCACATTGGATCCAAAATTGGTTTAGTGGCAGGAGGCAGAGGGTGATGGTCGAAGGTTGTTTTTGTGACTGGAAGCCTGTGTCCAGTGGTGTACCGCAGGGATCGGTGCTGGGTCCTTTGCTGTTTGTAGTGTACATTAATGATTTAGATATGAATGTAGGAGTTATGATCAGTAAGTTCGCAGATGACACGAAAAGTGGTGGAATGGTAAATAGCGAGGAGGGAAGCCTCAGGCTACAGGACGATATAGACGGGGTGGTTAGATGGGCAGAACAGTGGCAAATGGAATTTAAACGTGAAAAGTGTGAGGTGATGCATTTTGGGAGGACTAACAAGGCAAGGGAATACACAATGAATGGTAGGACCCTAGGAAGGACAGAGGATCAGAGGGACCTTGGTGTGCAAGAACATAGATCCCTGAAGGCAGCAGGACAGGTAGATAAGGTGGTTAAAAAGGCATATGGGATACTTGCCTTCACTAGCCGAGGCATAGAATATAAGAGCAGGGAGGTTATGATGGAGCTGTACAAAACGCTAGTCAGGCCACAGCTGGAATATTGTGTGCAGTTCTGGTCGCCACACTATAGGAAGGATAAATGTGAGAAGTCGCACAACACCAGGTTATAGTCCAACAGCTTTATTTGAAATCACAAGCTTTCGGAGCGCTGCTCCTACTTCACCTGACGAAGGAGCAGCGCTCCGAAAGCTTGTGATTTCAAATAAAGCCGTTGGACTATAACCTGGTGTTGTGCGACTTCTCACATTTGTCCACCCCAGTCCAACACCGGCATCTCCACATTATAGGAAGGATGTGATTGCATTGGAGAGGGTTCAGAGGAGATTCACCAGGATGTTACCTGAGCTGGAGCGCTTCAGCTATGAGGAGAGACTGGACAGGCTGGGGTTGTTTTCCTTAGAGCAGAGAAGGCTGAGGGGGGCCTGATTGAGGTGTACAAATTATGAGGGGCATAGATAGGGTAGATAGAAAGGAACTTTTCCTTTTAGTAGAGGGGTCAATAACCAGGGGGCATAGTTTCAAGGTTAGGGGCAGGAGGTTTAGAGGGGATTTGAGGAAGAACTTTTTCACCCAGAGGGTGGTTGGAATCTGGAACTCACTGCCTGAAAGGGTGGTAGAGGCAGGAACCCTCACAACATTCAAGAAGCATTTAGATGAGCACTTGAAACGCCATAGCATACAAGGCTACGGACCAAGTGCTGGAAAATGGGATTAGAATAGACAGGGCTTGATGGCCGGCGCGGACATGATGGGCCAAAGGGCCTCTTTCTGTGCTGTATAACTCTATGACTCAGTTGGGGTGCTGCAACGGGCCTTAGTGCCCCTTGGTTAGGAACTAGAGGGGAAAAAGCAGCCATGCTTCCCATGGCCAATCACTATACATTGACTCCCGTCGGATAGTGCGCTCTGGATGAGGATGGGATCGGCTGAGCAGTAATTTCACTGACGCACACTCTTTTGGCTTGTGGGTGAAGGGCGGCAGCCGGCGTGAGGTACCAGAGAGTGCCCATGGAATAAAGCCCCTGCACGGTTCAGCACCCAAGGAGCAGGAACGTCTTCCAATCAAACATTGTAACATTGACCAACTGTTGACCCAAGGGCAGGCATGGTCAGAGGTCAGCCACTCACCCGCGAGGACCTCACCCCCTCCAAAAGTTGGCCAAAAGTGGCAGTAGGAGGGAAGTCAAAATCATACTCACAAACTGCAACACCTCATTCTTCTTCTTTGCTTGAATAACGTTTATCTAGAAGAAATAAAATAGCGAAGCATGTCAAAAAAATTCAGAAAAATGTGTTGATGGATACAGCATGGGTTAGATACAGAGTAAAGCTCCTTCTACACTGTTCCATCAAACACTCCCAGGGCAGGTATAGCACGGGTTAGATACAGAGTAAAGCTCCTTCTACACTGTTCCATCAAACACTCCCAGGGCAGGTACAGCATGGGTTAGATACAGAGTAAAGCTCCCTCTACACTGTCCCATCAAGCAGTCCCAGGGCAGGTACAGCACGGGTTAGATACAGAGTAAAGCTCCCTCTACACTGTCCCATCAAACATTCCCAGGGCAGGTACAGCGCGGGTTAGATACAGAGTAAAGCTCCCTCTGCACTGTCCCATCAAACATTCCCAGTTACACTATGAGCTTTCCAATTCTCTCACTGACCAATGTTATGGACATCTTCTGTTCTGGGCCCTGGGTGTCTATTCCTCTGATGTGGGGAAACCACTCAGGGAGCTGGATGACATCAGCTCTTCTCAATACTCAAGACATTCCGAACCGTAAATCTATCGGACTTAAAGATTAAGGGGTGATCTAATTGAGGTGTTTAAGATGATTAAAGGAGTTGATAGGGTAGATAGAGAGAAACTATTTCCTTTGGTGGGGTGGGAAGTGTCCCGAACAATCAGGCAGCACCTTAAAATTAGAGCCAGGCTTTTCAGGGGTGATGTCAGGAAGCACTTCTTCACACAAATCTGGAATCCTCTCCCCCAAAAAGCTGTTGAGGCTGGGGGTCAATTGAAAATTTCAAAACTGAGATTGTTGGGCAAGGGTATTAAGGGTTACAGAACCAGGGCGGGTAGATGCAGTTGAGATCTCATTGAGTGGTGGGACAAGCTCGAGGGGCTGAATGGCCTCCTCCTGTTCCTAGATGGGAATGTTCAGAAGAGCCCCCACCTGCAGTACATAATCCAGCGATATGTAGCGGAAAGACCTCCGAGCTGTCAGGAGGGCGCTGGTGGCTTCATCCACCTCGTGCTGTTTCTTGGGGGGTGCCTGAGCGTTTCTGTTCAGTGCGTTCTCCAGATCCTCGCTGCTTTTGTCGAAATGTTTTTTCGTGTCTTTGAACTTCCTCACGTCCCTGAGACAGAAAAAAAAATGGAAGGAATTAGTTGGGGACAGGAGGGAAAAGTTTCACTTCATTCCCAGGAAGAGCCACTCTGGCAACCCCTCCACTGGGACACTTTCAAAGGCACTATATAAATGCAAGTTATTGTTGAACAATTTGTCAATGAAACTTCTTTTTAAAACTCGGAGCAAAGCTTTTCCAGAACTGTAATTAAACAGAAGTAACATTAGAAAAGGGCAGATTTTACTAGATTACATAACTTGAATTAGTTTACAGCATCGAAACAGTAAAAGTCCCAAACTACAATCATCCTTCTAACTTGGATCATATATTTGTGAAGAAAATCTTTATGTGGGACTGAACCTCATGGAGTGCCCTCCAATGTTTCCTGTATTTTTTTTTCATGCACGGTCCCTTTAACGGGTTGCGCAGCCCATTCAAATTTTCACACAAGTGCTAAGCCGGTGAGCGGTCTGCGCGGGACCTCCAGACCACTGTGCGGCCGCGCATCCATGCAGCTCAGCGGGAATGTTGGTGCCCTCTCATCTCCCAGCAGATGTAATGGCTCAGCCAAGAAGGAAAAAAAACAAAGGCCTGGATTTTCCTGATGTTAATAAAATGGCTGGGCGGAGATTTGGACACAATAATAGAGAAGACAGAGAGACGGGTGGACACAGACAGACAGAGAGAGAGACAGACACAGATGGATACAGACAGACACAGGCACAGAGGTAGACACAGAGACAGATTAAGAAGGCTTACGGGATACTTTCCTTTCTGAGGCATAGCGTATAAGAGCAGGGAGGTTATGCTTGAACTGTATGAAACACTATTTAAGCCGCAGCTAGAATACTGAAGGGATAATTACTAGTCCTAGCCCCTTTAGGGCTACCCCAGATCAGGCGTATTCCCCAGACGTTCACTTTCAACTAAAGTTTGAGGTAGCCGAATCCTAAAGATGCTTAATTGGGTCTAAAGGTCTGGACCATCTCTCCCTAAAGGAAAGGAACAACCTGAAGATGTTACCGTCCTCCAGATAGCACTTTTAATAAGTTTAGCTAGACTGTAACCTTCCGGATATTATGAGGGTCCGGAAAACTCCCCCAGAATTCTGCAACTCCTCACCAAAGAGTGTACAGAGATTGAGTTCGCGAGTTTGACACAGAAGTATTATGTGAGATAATCCTAAAAATATATAGATTTATTAAAGAACCGACATGTATTTTACAGTTGGTGATTCAATTGCAACATTAACAGTTCCAAAAAGAGAAAGCTTTCAATTCTATTATCAGAGATCCTTATTCTCAAATCTTAACTTCGCTACAGTTTTACAGTTCTTAGTTTATTCAGGATATCCACCAAAATCAAATACAGTACCTTGATCCCTGAGGTACAAAGAGTTGTAGACTTACAGAGCCGCCTCTGAAGCCTGAGAATCGCTTTGCCCCTTTGCAGCGAGACTATCATCCCATTTGAAAGTTCAATATTTATATCCTTTTCAGTGGTATTTCCTTTGAAGTTTTCTGCTGATGTAAGCTAATTATCTCTAGTCATTTTTCTGCTGACCCCTGCTATTCTTACAGTCACCTCAGCTGGTAGCAATGCAGAATTATGTCTCTACCTCAGGTGTCCCAAGCCCACCATATAAAACGGTGCATCTATTTGATGTCATTTTTACCAAAGCCTTCTGTTTGTGTCTTTTTACGAAGTGTAACTTAGAACACCTCAACCAGGGTGATCTATGCAATTCTTAGTCACCTCAGCTGGTTGTAACACAGAATCGTGTCTCTGCTCTCCTCTAGGTATGCCAAGTTCAACACAAAAACGGTTTGACGGCAGGTGTTTCTTTTACTTGATGTCATTTTTACGAAGGCATTTGTTTCTTCATTTTATGTGTTTCTTTCCGAAGTGTAATTTAGAACACCTTAACAGGGTGTACCATTGTGTTCTTTCCAAAGCTTCGGACTTCAGGAGCCTCCAACCTCCTGTTTCAATAAGGTTATTGATTCAGTGTCAACAACTTATCTTATCCCAATAGCCTGAATGCTGTTAACAATACAGCTTCTCCATTGTTAGGTTTTTAGATTTTCAAGCCCAGTTTGTCATGTTTTAATAAGGCCAGAATTCTTTCATAGAATGGTGTATTTTTCTGAATATGGCTTATTCCTTCACAATACTGCGTACTGTTCTGGTCACCACATTACAGGAAAGATGTGATTGCACTAGAGAGGGCACAGAGGAGATTTACGAGGATGTTGCCAGGACTGGAGAATTTTAGCTATGAAGAGAGATTGGAGAGGCTGGGGTTGTTTCCTTTGGAGCACTGGAGGCTGAGGGGAGATTTAATTGAGGTGTATAAAATTATGAGGGGCCTAGATAGAGTGGATAGGAAGGACCCATTTCCCTTAGCAGAGGGGTCAATAACCAGGGGGCATAGATTTAAAGTAATTGGTCGGAGGTTTAGAGCGGATTTGAGGAGAAATGTTTTCACCCAGAGGGTGGTGGGAGTCTGGAACTCACTGCCTGAAAGGGTGGTAGAGGCAGAAACCCTCATCACATTTAAAAAGTACTTGGATAGGCACTTGAAGTGCCGTAACCGACAGGGCTACGGACCAAGAGCTGGAAAGTGGGATTAGGCTGGATAGCTCCTTTTTGGCCGGCACAGACACGATGGGCTGAATGGCCTCTTTCTGTGCTGTAAATTTCTATGATTCTATATAAACCTGTGTACACACACCGTGTAATTGGACACATGCTCTCATACGCACACAACTACAAAATCACCAAATGGGACACAGCATGGCGTACTCACTCCTTGACGAATGTATATAGATGCTGTTTGACTGATTTCTGAGTCACCTCGATGAGTGTCTGAAATACACAAGAGACAATAAATTGAAGCACTGGGGAGAGTTGGGGGAGGAAGCAGGAACAAAACACTTCCTCAAGCATTCATTATTCTCCCTGATACTTTTGGGAGAATTATATAATTTAAAAGATCTCTTCATATACTTCAGCAACTCAGGAGTCTAACTGCAACATCACACGGATTTAACAACTCGCAAACAAACCCTGCAAAATTATATTTTTGTACACATCAAGGGAAGGGATGTCAGTGCTGGGGGTTAGAACAGCTTCGTCTCAGCACCAAGCACACCCAGGGCAAGATTCCAGTCATGAGCTCGCATCACAATTCTTCCTTCCATCTCTCCATGTCTCTTTCACCCTCTTTCCATTCCCTCTCCCTCCCTCCCTCGCTCTCTCCCTCGCCCTCTCCCTCCCTCGCTCTCTATCTT
Organism: Squalus acanthias; assembly: GCA_030390025.1. Lineage (NCBI taxonomy): Eukaryota > Metazoa > Chordata > Chondrichthyes > Squaliformes > Squalidae > Squalus > Squalus acanthias. The sequence continues at coordinate 1,914,649 of JASTWF010000040.1, forward strand.
TTACTTTCTCCCTGTCTCACCCTCTTTCCATTACCTCTCCCTCCCTCCCTCGCTCTCTCTCCCTCTACCTCTTTCACTTTCTCCCTGTCTCATGCACTCTTTCTTTCTCCCTCCCTTTCTTTCAAACATTACAACAGTGTCTACACTTCAGAAGTACTTCATTGGCTGTAAAGCGCTTTGGGATGTCTGGTGGTCGTGAAAGGCGCTGGAGAAATGCAAGTCTTTCTTTCTCTCTCTTTCTCTTTTTCTTCTCTCTCTCTTTCTCTCTTTCTTACTCTCTCTTTCTCTTTTTCTTTCTCTCTCTTTCTTTCTTTCTCTCTTTTCTCTCTCTCCCTCTTTTTTCTTTCTCATTCTCTCTCTTTCATTCTCTTTCTTTCTCTCTCCCATTCTTTCTCTCTCCCATTCTTTCGCTCTCTCTCTTCCTCTCTCACACACTTTCTTTCCCTTTCTCACGCTCTTTCTCCCTTCTGCTCTCTCACACATTGTCTCTCTCTCTCTTTCACACACACTCTTTCTTTCTCACACTGTCATTTTCTCTCTTTCTCCCTCTCTTACAACTCTTTCTTTCTATCTCACACACTTTCCCTCCCTCTCACTTTCTCTTTACCTCTCACACACACATTCTTTCTTTCTCTCTCCCTCTCTCTGTCACACTTTTCCTCTCTCACTTTCTCCCGTTCTCACACACCCTCTCATTCTCTGCCTTTCTGTCTCTCTCACGCTCTCTTTGTTTTTCTCTCTCACACACTCTTTCTCCTTCTCTCACACACTCCTCCTTCCTCCCTTACACACACACACGCTTCCTTTCTCAGTCCCTCTGACTCTCTCCCTCTCTGCCTCCGTCTCCATCTCACTCTCCCTCATTGATGACCAGTTGCCGTCCCTGATTTGCAGCCTCTGTGCGTGCGGGCCGTACGGGCTCCTGATGTTGCGCCCACGCATTCTGTTACATCTGTTCAAGCATTATTAGCCTAATTTCCACCCCCTTGTCCGACAAATAATCAACCTGTGTCTGCAGCTAACGCTAACTGGACACCGGCTCAGCACTGGCCAGACACAAGCCGGACACCGGCCGGAGTGGGAGGTGGCTGCAGATTAATGGGAACCCAGCAAGAGGTCTTCCACTCAAACTAATGCAGCCAGTAAAACAAGGGGGAATAGATTCGATCCAGCAGATGTTACTCACCGCGTGATAGTCAATCATATCATTCAGACTGCTCGAAAACTTCTCCAGACATCCCTGTGTGAACAAAGAGCCACAGGTTAAGAGAAATGCTCAGAATGAGAGTGAGCAGTGGGGGGGAGGGGTGCAGTATCTCAATATCATCAGCTGGTAGCGTGAAGTGGTGCTGTTTCTATCACAGAAAGTCAGTGACAGTTTGAGAAACAATGTACCAAATCCCTGCTTCCTCACCCTGCTAATATGTGGGACTCCGTGAGGGAGAAATTGGCAGGCATTACGCCCGTTTTTCATGCGTAGATACTGGAAGAGATAAAAATTGATAAAGAGGAGGTACTGGAAAGGCTGTCTCCAATTAAAGTAGATGTCACCAGGACCGGATGGGATGCATCCTAGGATGCTGAGGGAAGTTAAGGAGGAAATCGTGGAGGTACTGGCCATAATCTTCCAATCCTCCTTAGATACAGGGGTGGTGCCAGAGGACTGGAGAATTGCAAATATTACTCCCTTGTCCAAAAAAGGGTGTAAAGATAAACCCAGCAACTACAGGCCAATCAGTTTAACCTCGGTAGCGGGGAAGCTTTTAGAAACGATAATCAGGGACAAAGTTAACAGTCACATGGACAAGTGTGGATTAATTAAGGAAAGCCAGCAAATCGTGTTTAACTAATTTGAATGAGTTCTTTGATGAGGTAACAGAAAGGGTTGATGATGGCAATGCGGTTGATGTGGTGTACATGGATCTCCAAAAGGCATTTGATAAAGTGCTGCATAATAGGCTTGCCAGCAAAGCTGAAGCCCGTGGAATAATAGGGACAGTGGCAGCACGGATACGAAATTGGTTAAGTGACAGGAAACAGAGAGTAGTGGTGAACGGTTGTTTTTCGGACTGGAGGAAGGTATACAGTGGTGTTCCCCAGGGGTCGGTACTAGGACCACTGTTTTTCTTTGATATATATTAATGACTTGGACTTGGGTATACAGGGCACAATTTCAAAATTTGCAGATGACACAAAACTTGGAAGTATAGTGAACAGTGAGGAGGAGAGTGATAGACTTCAGGAAAACATAGACAGGCTGGTGAAATGGGCGGACACGTGGCAGATGAAATTTAACGCAGAAAAGTGCAAAGTGATACATTTTGGTAGGAAGAATGAGGACAGACAATATAAACTAAAGGGTACAATCCTAAAGGGGGTGCATGAACAGAGAGACCTGGGGGTATATGTGCACAAATCGTTGAAGGTGGCAGGGCAGGTTGAGAAAGCGGTTAAAAAAGCATACAGGATACTGGGCTTCATAAATAGAGGTATAGAGTACAAAAGCAGGGAAGTTATGATGAACCTTTATAAAACACTGGTTCGGCCGCAACTGGAATATTGTGTCCAATTCTGGGCACTGCACTTTAGGAAGGATGTGAAGGCCTTAGAGAAGGTGCAGAAAAGATTTACTAGAATGATTCCAGGAATGAGGGACTTCAATTACGTGGATAGACTGGAGAAGCTGGGTTTGTTCTCCAGAGCATGGTACATCGGCGAGACCATGCAGACACTGAGACAACGTATGAACGGACACCGCGCAACAATCGCCAGGCAGGAGGGTTGCCTCCCAGTCGGGGAACACTTCAGCAGCCAGGGGCATTCAGCCTCGGATATGCGGGTAAGCGTTCTCCAAGGCGGCCTTCGAGATACACGACAGCGCAAAATCATAGAGCAGAAACTGATAGCCAAGTTCCGCACTCATGAGGATGGCCTCAATCGCGATATCGGGTTCATGTCACGATACAGAACGTGACTTGACATCATGGCCGGTCTTCCCAGGTGTTTTTTTTTTAAAAAAGGCTAACACAAGAACCTACACAGATTGACAGGATATGCAGCCAGCAGGTGGTTTGACACGTTGGACCCCCTGGGACACATCTCATTGTCTTGGCTATGCTCTTTGATGTAAGGAAAGATTTGAATATATTTTGTCTGTGTTTAAATTGTGAATTCTGGGAGATTCTCTCACTGCTAAACTTACCTGACGAAGGAGCGAACTGCTCCGAAAGCTTGTAAAATTAAATAAATCTGTTGGACTATAACCTGGTGTTGTGCGACTTCTCATTTTTGTCCACCCCAGTCCAACGCCGGCATCTCCACATCATGTTCTCCTTAGAGCAGAGAAGGTTGAGAGGAGATTTGATAGAGGTGTTCAAAATCATGAGGAGTCTGGACAGAGTAGATAGAGAGAAACTGTTCCCATTGGCGGAGAGGTCGAGAACCAGAGGACACATATTTAAGGTGATTGGCAGAAGAACCAAAGGCGACATGAGGAAAAACTTTTTTATGCAGCGAGTGGTTAGGATCTGGAATGCACTGCCTGAAAGGGCGGTGGAGGCAGACTCAATCGTGGCTTTCAAAAGGGAATTGGATAAGTACCTGAAGGAAAAATATTTGCAGGGCTACGGGGAAAGGGCAGGGGATTGGGACTAGCTGAAGTGCTCTTGCAAAGAGCCAGCACGGGCTCGACAGGCCGAATAGCCTCCTTCTGTGCTGTAACCATTCTATGATTCTATTCTATGATTCTAAGGGATAGAGGATTAGAGAGAGATTGAGTACAATGGTTTGAGGTTTAGAGAGAGATGAAGAGTACAAGGGATTGTGTCCGTGATAGAATACTCAGACACAGACACGGATAGACAAACACGACACGCAGAGAGATGGACACGACACAGAAACACACAGACACAGAAACACACGCACGGAAACACACGCACGGAAACACAGCGACACACGCGCGGAAACACACGCACGGAAACACACAGACACAGAAACACACGCACGGAAACACAGCGACACAGAAACACACGCGCGGAAACACACGCACGGAAACACACAGACACAGAAACACGCGCGGAAACACGCACGAAAACACACAGACACAGAAACATGCGCGGAAACACGATCGGAAACACACAGACACAGAAACACGCGTGGAAACACACGCACAGAAACATGTGCACGGAAACACACAGACACAGAAACACATGCACGGAAGCGCACGCAGGGAAGCACACGCACGGAAATGCACGCACGGAAACGCACGCAGGGAAGCACGCGCACGGAAATGCACGCACGGAAACGCACGCACGGAAACGCACGCATGGAAACGCACGCACGGAAACGCACGCAGGGAAGCACATGCACGGAAACGCGCACGGAAACACACATGCACGGAAACACATGCACGCACGGAAACACACGCACGCACGGAAACACGCACGGAAACACACGCACGGAAACACATGCACGCACGGAAACACGCATGGAAACACGCACGCATGGAAACATGCACAGAAACATGCACGGAAACACACGCACGCACGGAAACACGCACGGAAACACATGCACGCACAGAAACACGCAAGGAAACACACGCACGCACGGAAACACGCACGGAAACACACGCACGCACGGAAACACATGCACAGAAACACGCACGGAAACACGCACGGAAACACACGCACGCACGGAAACACGCACGGAAACACACGCACGCACGGAAACACATGCACAGAAACACGCACGGAAACACGCACGCACGGAAACAGGCGCACAGAAACACACACACGGAAACACGCACGGAAACAGGCGCACAGAAACGCACGCACAGAAACAGGCGCACAGAAACACACGCACAGAAACAGGCGCACAGAAACACACGCACGGAAACAGGCGCACAGAAACACGCACAGAAACAGGCGCACGGAAACACACGCACAGAAACAGGCGCACAGAAACAGGCGCACGGAAACACGCGCACGGAAACAGGCGCACAGAAACAGGCGCACGGAAACACATGCACGGAAACACACAGACACAGAAACATGCACGGAAACACACGCAGGGAAACACACGCACGGAAACACACGCACGGAAACGCACGCAGGGATGCACGCGCACGGAAACGCACGCAGGGAAGCACGCGCACGGAAACGCACGCACGGAAACGCACGCAGGGAAGCACATGCACGGAAACACACGCACGGAAACGCACGCACGGAAACGCACGCACGGAAACGCACGCAGGGAAGCATATGCACGGAAACACGCGCACGGAAACGCACGCACGGAAACGCACGCACGGAAACGCACGCAGGGAAACACACGCACGGAAACACACGCACGGAAACACACGCACGGAAACGCACGCAGGGAAGCATGCGCACGGAAATGCACGCACGGAAACGCACGCAGGGAAGCACATGCACGGAAACGTGCGTGGAAACACACGCACGGAAACACGCACGGAAACACACGCACGCACGGAAACACACGCACGCACGGAAACACACGCACGCACGGAAACACACGCACGGAAACACGCATGGAAACACACGCACGGAAACACACGCACGCACGGAAACACGCACGGATTCACGCACGGAAACACACGCACACACGGAAACACAGGCACAGAAACACGCACGCAAACACACGCACGCACGGACGGAAACACGCACGCACGGAAACAGGCGCACAGAAACGCACGCATGGGAACACACGCACAGAAACACACGCACAGAAACACACGCACGGAAACAGGCGCACAGAAACACATGCACGGGAACATACGCACAGAAACAGGCGCACAGAAACACATGCACGGGAACATACGCACAGAAACAGGCGCACAGAAACAGGCGCACAGAAACACATGCACGGGAATACACGCACAGAAACAGGCGCACAGAAACAATACACACGGAAACAGCCGCACAGAAACACACGCACGGAAATAGGCGCACAGAAACACACGCACGGAAACAGGCGCACAGAAACACACACACGGAAACAGCCGCACAGAAACACACGCACGGAAATAGGCGCACAGAAACACACGCACGGAAACAGGCGCACAGAAACACGCACAGAAACAGGCGCACAGAAACAATACACACGGGAACATGTACAGAAACAGGCGCACAGAAACACACGCACGGAAACAGGCGCACAGAAACACACGCACGGAAACAGGCGCACAGAAACACACGCATGGAAACAGGCGCACAGAAACAGGCGCACAGAAACACACGCACGGAAACAGGCGCACAGAAACACACGCACGGAAACAGGCCCACAGAAACACACGCACAGAAACACACGCACAGAAACACACGCACAGAAACACACGCACAGAAACACATGCACAGAAACAGGCGCACAGAAACACACGCACGGAAACACACGCACAGAAACAGGCGCACAGAAACACGCACGGGAACACACGCACGGAAACAGGCACACAGAAACACACAGACACAAAGAGACACAGAGACAGACACACAGACCATTTCAGAACGAGTTAAGTCAGCAAGTCCCTGCCCGGAGGTTTTTGAAATCAAAGCACGCACACGAGTACTTACGCTCATCATCTCGTCGCCCTTGCAGTGTACAGACAACTCTCGAATTCCATTCACAAACTGCTTGGTGGTGGTGTTGTACGTTCGACCGGCTTCGAGCATGGCACTGCATAATTTCACCAGCTACAAGAGAGGCCCACACACCAATGAGATCACTTGGGAATGTTTTACAGGAACGGTCTGCGTCTAGTTTTTTTCCAATTGGAAATGCCTGGTTTCTTTTGGTGGTAAGGTGAGAGTTCCCCAATTGGATGGAGCTGTGGGTGGGGATGGGAACGGGGCCAGGGGTGGTTAGGACCCTGGCTGATTCCCCCTCCCTCCTCTACCTCAAGTGGGAGTTGAAGCCAATTGTAGTTGTACCGACTCTCATTCCTATGGCAACAACCTCCATCCTTGAACTCTCTACCCTTCAAATAGCTTCTGGACTTCACTCGCCTGCTTTGGACAGCGGTTCGTCGATGCTCCGTGTTGGCCCCATCCTGCTTACGTCGGCTTTGTCCTCCCATGGGACCTCTGACTTTGACCCTGGTCTCCCTACTATTGTCTCCAACCTATTCCCTGCTACCAGCAAATATGTATTCCATTAACTATTACATTTAAACAGGCCTATGTAACCTGAGCTTTTCCCATGTCCATTCGCGTGCGCACTTTGGCTGCCGCTCTGGACCCAAGCCTTTCAATACTTTTCCACTTTTTCCCCCTCTTTTCCTTTCCTCTCTATCCCTCCCTGACTGCTCTCTCCTGTCGTCATGCCTCCTTTCATCTCTCCTCTCTCGGATAATCTGCCCTCCCAAATCCCTACCCCAATCCTTCATTTCTCTTCGACCTTCCTACTCTCCTGCCGCCATTCCAGGCTCGACTCCCTCTTAGATAAGCCTACAACTTCCCTCTGTGCCTCTTTCGGCAAACTACGAAGGGCCCATTGAGGCACTCGTCGCTCCCGCCTTACGAGCAGCAACCCCAACTGTCCCATCCTACTCTCTCGCCGACCTTCCCACCCAGCGCACCCACTGGGGGCAAATCTTGCCAATCTCCTCCCCATCCAACTCATCCCCCCCCAGCGCTGACCCTGTGGACGCTGGCAGAGGGGTAGCCATCACCGACCCTCTACGCATCTCCCTCAAGAACGTCCGTTCACTTGCGAACAAGGCCCTTGCCATCCATGAGCTTATCGTGGATGACTGCATCATTATCATGGCCCTGACGGAAACTTGGTTGAGGGGTGATGACATCTTACCCTTAAATGAAGCCTCCCCGCCTGGCTATACCTTCCACCACTTGCACCGCTCAGATCGCTGTGGTGGCGGTGTGGCTCTCATCACCAAATCACACTTTGGTCTGTCCCTCTACTCCTCTGGCACTTTCTCCTCCTTTGAGCATCTCACCTTATTCCACCCCTCTCACCTCTCATTTAAAATTCTACCGCCCACCCAAGTACCATAAAAATTTTAATACCGAGATATCTTCACTGCTCTCCTCCCTCAGCTTTTCACCGAGCGACTTCTCATCCTCAGTGATTTCAACCTCCATCTCAATTCATCATGCTCTCTCTCCTCTGAGTTCACTAGCCTCCTATCCTCCCTTAATCTCTCCCTCCATGCAAAGTCCCCAACCCATATTCACGGCCACCCCCTCAACCTTGCCATCTCTCGTGGCTTCGCTACTCCCATCGTGTCAATCGCAGATGAAGCCATCTCTGACTATTTCCTCGTATCGCTCTCCACCCACATCCCCCTTCCACAGCCCCCAGCCCCCCCAACCCTACTTCCTTCTGTGTCCGCCCCTGGAAAAAACTCTCTCCCAACTCTCTTACAACTACACTTATGAAATCCCAACTGTCCAGCCTTTGGCCCTCCATTCACCATGACATTTCTGCAGCTACCGATCTGCTCAGCCACACCCTTACCACCACCTTTGATGCCCTAGTCCCTAGTAAAACAATTACTCTCTCTCATCCTGGTCGCTCCCCCTGGTACGGCCTTCATCTCCGCTCCCTTAAGTCCAAGGGACGCAGACTTGAACGGATTTGGTGGACAACTGGTTTAGCCATTCGCCGCCAGATCTGGCTGGACCACATAAAGCATTATCGGGTCCTGCTCTCGTCTGCCAAAATTGCTCACTATTCCAGAATCATTCTGGAATGCAAAGATATACCCCAGCTCCTATTCTCTACTGCTAACCGTCTTCTTAAACCCCTCTCCCCTGTCTCCTCCACCCTCACCTCCGACAACAAGTGTGAGGAGCTCATGGACTTCTTTGTCTCTATGATTGAGACCATCCATTCAGCTGCCTCTGCCACTTCCTTTCCTTCCCCTAGCCCACCGGGCCAAACTTCCACTAAGGCTCCCCCCCTGCCCTAGCCCTGAACTCACATCTTTCTCTAGTTTCTCTCCGATCTCCCCTCATGACCTCTCCGCGCTCATCTTGTCCATGAGACCCACTTCCTGTTCCCTCGACCCTATTCCCACCAAACTGCTGACCACCCAACTTCCTTTTCTGGCTCCAATGTTAGCTGACATTGTTAATGGTTCACTCTCCTCAGGTACTGTCCTCCTCTCCATCAAATCTGCCGTCATCACCCCTCTCCTCAAAAAAATAATCCTTGGCCCCTCCGTCCTTGCAACTACCGCCCCATCTCCAACCTCCCTTTCCTCTCCAAAGTCCTTGAACATGTTGTCGCCTCCCAAATGCGTGCCCATCTTTCCCATAATTCCATGTTTAAATCCCTCCAATCAGGTTTCCGCCCCTGCCACAGTACCGAAACGGCTCTCATCAAAGTCACAAAGGACATCCTTTGTGACTGTGACAAAAGTAAATTATTCCTCCTCGTCCTTCTTGACTTGTCTGCAGCCTTTGACACGGTTGACCACTCCATCCTTCTCCAATGCCTCTCCACCGTCGTCCAGCTGGGTGGGACTGCACTCACCTGGTTCCATTCTTATCTATCTAATCGTAGCCAGAGAATCACCTGCAAGGGCTTCTCTTGCCGCTCCCGCATCGTTACCTCTGGTGTCCCCCAAGGATCTATCCTTGGTCCCCTCCTATTTCTCATCTCCATGTTGCACGTGGCGACATCATCCGAAAACACAGCGTCAGTTTCCACATGTACGCTGATGATACCCAGCTCTACCTCACTACCACTTCTCTCAACCCCTCCACGGTCTCTAAATTGTCAGACTGCTTGTCCGACATCCAGTTCTGTATGAGCAGAAATTTTCTCCAATTAAATATTGTCTTCGGTCCCTGCCACAAACTCCATTCCCTAGCCACTGACTCCATCCCTCTCCCTCACATCTGTCTAAGGCTGAACCACACTGTTTGCGACCTTGGTGTCATATTTGACCCTGAAATGAGCTTCCGACCACATATCCACAGCATAACTAAGAACGCCTATTTCCACCTCCGTAACATCGCCCATCTCCGCCCTTGCCTCAGCTCATCCGCTGTTGAAACCCTCATCCATGCCTTTGTTACCTCTAGACTTGACTATTCCAACGCACTCCTGGCTGGCCTCCCACATTCTACCCTACATAAACTTGAGGTCATCCAAAACTCGGCTGCCCGTGTCCTAACTCGCACCAAGTCCCATTCACCCATCACCCCTGTGCTCGCTGACCTACATTGGCTCCCGGTTAAGCAACGCCTCGATTTCAAAATTCTCATCCTTGTTTTCAAATCCCTCCATGGCCTCACCCTTCCCTATCCTCTAATTCTGTCCTCTTGAGCATCCCTGATTATAATCGTTCAACCATTGGAGGCCGTGCCTTCTGTTGCCTGGGCCCTAAGCTCTTGAACTCCCTCCCTAAGCCTCTCTGCACTCTCTACCTCTCTTTCCTCCTTTAAGACGCTCCTTAATACCTACCTCTTTGAGCAAGCTTTTGGTCACCTGCCCTAATTTCTCCTTATGTGGCTCGGTGTCAAATTTTTTGTCTTTTAATACTCCTGTGAAGCACCTTGGAACGTTTTACTAGGTTAAAGGCGCTATATAAATACAAGTTGTTGTTGTTGTAGTTAGCTTTTAAAATATATTTCCACGTATTAGTACTCATTCTACAATGGCTATTCAAGGCTTTGAGCAGTGGAGACATTAACTCATTAACCATCCATGGGAAGAGTTTCAGAAATATCGTATGTATATTCTGGCCTCCAGCGCCTCCCCGATTTTAATCACTCCACCATTGGCAGCCGTGCCTTCAGCTGCCTGGGCCCTAAGCTCTGGAATTCCCTCCCTAAATCTCTCCGCCTCTCTCTCCTCCTTTAAGACGCTCCTTAAAACCTGCCTCTTTGACCAAGCTTTCAGTCACCTGCCCACAAAAAGCTGGACAAATCCAATCTGGCCAATTACTGCCCCATCAGTCTACTCTCAATCATCAGCAAAGTGATGGAAGGTGTCGTCAACAGTGCTATCAAGCAGCACTTACTCACCAATAACCTGCTCACTGATGCCCAGCTTGGGTTCCGCCAGGACCACTCAGCTCCAGACCTTATTACAGCCTTGGTCCAAACATGGACAAAAGAGCTGTATACTAGAGGTGAGGTGAGAGTGACTGCCCTTGACATCAAGGCAGCATTCGACCAAGTGTGGCATGAAGGAGCCCTAGTAAAATTGATGTCAATGGGAATCAGGTCGAAACTCTCCACTGGCTAGAGTCATACCTAACACAAAGGAAGATTGGTTGTGGTTGTTTGAGGTCAATCATCTCAGTCCCAGGACATCGCTACAGGAGTTACTCAGGGCAGTGTCCTAGGCCCAACCATCTTCAGCTGCTTTATCAATGACCTTCCCTCCATCATAAGGTCAGAAGTAGGGATGTTCGCTGATGCACAGTGTTCAGTTCTATTAGCAACTCCAAAGATAATGAAGCAGTCCATGCCCACATGCAGCAAGACCTGGACAACATTCAGACTTGGGCTGATAGGTGGCAAGTAACATTTGTGCCACACAAATGCCAGGCAATGACTATCTCCAACAAGAGAGAGTCTAACCACCTCCCTTTGACATTCAACGGCATTACCATTGCCGAATCCCCCACCATCAACATCCTGGAGGTCACCATTGACCAGAAACTGGACCAGCCACACAAATGTGGTTGACTCTTAACTGCCCTCTGAAATGGCCTAACAGGCCACTCAAAGGCAATTAGGGATGGGCAATAAATGCTGGCCTAGCCAGCGATGCCCACATCCTGTGAACGAATAATTAAAAAAAAAGCAATCAAGATGACAAGCTTTCGATCACCTGATGAAGCCCCTGGTATGTGAGTTATAATGTTGTGTTTTATTATATATAAAAACAGAAAATGCTGGAAAAACTCAGCAGGCCAGGCAGCATCTGTGGAGAGGGAAACAGAGTTAATGTTTCAGGTCGATGACCTTTTGTCAGAACTGGAAAAAGTTAGAGATGCAACAGGATTTAAGCAAGTACAGAGGCAGGGAGAGGGGGGAGGGGAGGAAAGAATAAAAGGGAAGGTCTGTGATAGGGTGGAAGGGAGGAGAGATTAAATGACAAAAGGGATGATGGTGCAAGGCAAAAGGAGATGGTAATGGGACAAGTAAAGAAACAAAAGATGGGTCTAGAAAAGGTGTAAATGGCAATGGCAGAATCATCAACAGCTGCTGCCTGAAAAAATAGGGGCAGAGGTTATGGTCTGAAATTGATGAACTCGATGTTGAGTCCAGAAGGCTGTAAAGTGCCTAATCGAAAGATGAGGTGCTGTTCATTGAGCTTACGTTGTGCTTCATTGGAACAGTGTAAGAGGTCGAGGTCAGAGTGGGAGTGGAGCAGAGAATTAAAGTGACAGCCGACCAGAAGCTTGGGGTCACACTTACGGACTGAACGGACGTGTTCCGCAAAGCAGTCACCCAATCTGCATTTGGTCTCCCCAATGTAGAGGAGATCGCATCGTGAGCAGCGAATACAGTATACTAAATTGCAAGAAGTACAAGTAAATCTGGAAGGGGTGTTTGGGGCCCTGGACAGTGGGAAGGGAGGTAAAAGGGCAGGTGTTGCATCTCCTGCGCTTGCATGGGAAGGTACCGTGGGGAGGGGAGGGATTGTTGGGGGTGATAGAGGAGTGGACCATGGTGTCGCAGAGGGAGCAGTCCCTTCGGAATGCTGAAAGGGGAGGGGAGGGGAAGATGTGTTTGGTGGTGCGATCACGCTGAAGGTGGTGGAAATGGCGGAGGGCAATCCGGAGGCTGGTGGGGTGGAAGGTGAGGACAAGGGGAACCCTATCGTGGTTCTGGGAGGGAGGGGAAGGGGTGAAACGGACACGGTCGAGGGCCATGTTAACCACGGTAGAGGGGAATCCACGGTTGAGGAAAAAGGAAGACTATCGGAAGCACTGGTATGGAAGGTGGCATCGTCCGAACAGATGTGGTGGAGACAGAGAAACTGGGAGAATGGAATAGAGTCCTTACAGGAGGCGGGGTGGGAGGAAGTGTAGTCCAGGTTGCTGTGGGAGTCAGTGGGCTTATAGTGGATGTTTGTAAATAGCCTATCCCCAGAAATGGAGACAGCGAAGTTGAGGAAGGGAAGGGAAGAGTCAGAGATGGACCATGTGAAGGGGAGGGAAGGGTGGAAATTGGAAGTAAAGTAAATGAAATTTTCTAGTTCAGAGCGAGAGTAGGAAATGGCACCGGTACAGTCATCAATGTACCGGAAAAAGAGGTGAGGGAGGGGACATGAGTAGGACTGGAACAAAGAATGTTCTACATATTCCACGAAAAGGCAGGCATAGCTAGGACCCATGTGGGTTTCCATAGCAACACCGTGCATTTGGAGGATGTGAGTGGAGTCAAAGGAGAAGTTGTTCAATGTGAGAAGAAGTTCAGCCAGGCGGAGGAGGGTGGTGGTGGATGGGGACTGGTTGGGCCTCTGTTCAAGGATCCCTCAGGCCGTCCTGGTGGGGGATGGAGGTGTAGAGGGATTGGACATCCATAGTGAAAAGGAGACGGTTCGGGCCAGGAAACTGGAAACTGTTAAAGTGGCGGAGGGCGTCGGAAGAGTCGCAGTTGTAGGTGGGAAGAGACTGGACAAGGGGAGAAAAAATAGAGTCCGGATAGGAAGAGATAAGTTCCATGGGGCAAGAACAGGCTGAAACGAGGGGTCTACCAGGGCAGCCCTGTTTGTGGATCTTGGGAAGGAGGTAGAAGCAGGCTGTGCGGGGTTGGGGAACTATGAGATTGGCAGCCATGGAGAGAAGATCTCTAGAGGAGATGAGGTCAGTGACAGTCTTGGAAACAATGGCTTGATGTTCGTTAGTGGGGTCATGATCCGGGGGAGGTAGGAGGAGGTGTCAGGGAGTTGGTGTTCAGCCTCCGCGAGGTAGAGGTCGATTCACCAAACAACAACAGCGCCACCTTGTCAGCAGGTTTAACATCAATGTTGGGGTTGGATTTGAGAGAACGGAGTCCTCCTGCAAGTTCAGTGGGAGGTAGGTTGGAGTGAGTGAGGGAAGCAGAGAAATTGAGACGCCCGATGTCACACCGGCAGTTCGCAATGAAAAGATCTAGAGAGGGTAAGAGGCCAGAGGGAGGGGTCCAGGTAGAACGAGAATTCTGAAACCGGGAGAAAGGCAGGGGCAAGACGGCTTCGCTCTCCACAGATGCTGCCTGACCTGCTGAGTATTTCCAGCATTTTCTGTTTTTATTTCAGATTTCCAGCATCCACAGTATTTTGATTTTGTGTTATCTCATTAACTTGATTTTAATAACGAGTGTATGACAATATCCTGTAATACCTCCAAAGAAGGGCAATAGGGATAAATGACAATATCCTACATAAGCCCAACTGTAGTCACAGAATCAAGCAGCAGTCTCGGTGCTGGGATGGGGATGCAACCAAGGACTTTCCTGGCCTGTGTGATTCTGCTTCCCCACCAGGCAGGGGCATTCACCAGTTCGTCAGTTCGAAGTGGGAGTTCTGGCTCTCGGTCGGGGTCAGAGACAAGGAAGGGTGGGTCCACGGGGAAACGGAAGGCAATCCCAATGTCCCTGCCCTATTGCCACCTTCACCACCACCCCGCAACCCCCGCCAATCACCGCTCACGCCACTCACCTTTTCAAGTTTGACTTCAAGCTCTGTCACCTCCGACTCTACCCCTTCAATCGCAGCTCTGAAAGAGAGAATGACTGCTTAAAGACTGAATGCAATGTTACTTCTTAATATAAACCCTGTTATTTGTACAGCTCCATTGTATTGTGCCAGCTCTCAGGAAGGTGCATAGAATTATGAAGGCTCGCAGCACAGAAGGAGGCCATTCGGCCCATGGTGTCTGTGTGGCTCTTTCCAGAGCAATCCAAAACGGCCCCCTATGCTCTCCCAATAGGCCTGTATCACCTGCTAAGGAGGGCTGAGTACAGACCGGCAGCATCCCGCACTAATGCTGTTGAGCTGGGGGAGCACTACTACTCCTCCGTACTCTGCTCTCCTGGTCCTCCACAGTCTCTCTCTGGAGATTACAGGAAGGGGCGAGGCCATGGAGGGATTTGAAAACAAGGATGAGAATTTTGAAATTGAGGCGTTGCCGGACCGGGAGCCAAAGTAGGTCAGCGAGCACAGGGGTGATGAGTGAATGGGACTTGGTGCGAGTTAGGACACGGGCAGCCGAGTGTTGGATGATTTCAAGTTTACGTAGGGTGGAATGTGGGAGGCCAGCCAGGAGTCCTGGAATAGTCAAGTCTAGAGGTAACAAAGACATGGATGAGGGTTTCAGCAGCGGATGAGCTGAGACAGGGGCGGTGACGGGCGATGTTATGGAGGTGGAAAACAGGCAAAACGCAAACCAATTTCTACCCCGGTGTGTCCAAATAACATTTGCTGAATGTGGCCCACCCCATATGTTGGATCAGGCCCACCGTGTAAATTGAGCTTGACACCTGTGCTCCCCTTTAAATATTCCTAGGGGGAAAAATTCGGTTGCTTTGCACCTCCCTAAGAGGGCGCTAATAGGGCGCAAAGCAACTAGCGCCCGGGCGCAGCGCCGCCAACGCCTCCTGCGAAATTCAGCGGGAGGTTAGCGGTGGCAGTAACCGTCAGCGCCCTGCGGCGCTGCACCGCCGGCGATAACATCATCGCCATGCGCAGCACCCCGCTTGCGCCCCGGCCACGATCTTCAGTAGCGCCCCCTGACTTACCGCCGGACACTATATCCGATGGGGTCAGGGGGGCCTACCTGCGGCCAGGGCAGCGCAATTTAAAGGCGAGGTGCCGGGCGGCCATTTTTGTTGCTGGCCGCCTGCCAGCACCTGCCTCCGCTGCTGTCCCCGACCTCCTGAGCATCCCCCCCGCGGAGTGCTGGCTGCTCTCTGTGAGCCCGGCACTTCTCTTGAGTGCCGGGCACTTTTGCCGGCACTCCGATCCCGGTGGCCCAGCTGGGCCCCAGGTCGCGCTGCGTAAGGCGCCTCCCCTTTAAGAAGGGGAGGAAGGCCTGCAATACCGCGGCGCAACGTGCCGCAATATTCCTTCGCCGCGCCCCAAGAGGAAGGCAGGACACGTCCAGTAGCGCCCCGCTTCCCTCTTGGGGCCCTACCACTCAATTTCGGCCACAGGGGCGCTAATTTTTTCACGGCGCTAAAATTAGAGCCCCGGCGAAGTTAGTGCCCCAAAGGGGGTGCGACACAATTTCTCCCCCCTACAGTTTTCCCTCAGAAGATGCAACGTTCTCAGCCTCAACAACTTCCAGGGACAAAGACGTTCCCTGCTTCAACAAACCCTTTGCATAAAGACATTTCTCCTAAACTCAGCTCATTACAGCCTCAAAAATGACATCAGTTAGCCCCCATTCTGGATCTCAGTTGATTAATCTGCTCCCCTCTCCCATATAAAATGGGGACATGGTCGATGTTCCCTCTAATTTTTTTTCGGGTGCGCGGCTCCTTTAGCGAGATCAAGACCAGTGGAGGGGAGACAGGGAGGGATGGAGATGCGAAAGGAAGAGGTTGGCGTGGCTGGTGGGGGGGGGGGGGGGGGGGCGGCGGCAGCGTGGTGGGAGAGGAGTGTGAGAGAGATTGGGGGGAGAAAGAGAGAGAGACCGGGCAGGTAGAGAGAGGAGGTGGACACTGAAGCACTCAAACCAAATAACGAGGGCCAGCATTAACTCTCCAGTGCCTGTCCGAGTGTTGCAGGTAGAAAGTACTGGCACTAAGACTTGAGTCCATAATCCAGGCTGACACTCTCAGTGCAGTACTGAGGGAGCGCCGCACTGTCGGAGGGGCAGTACTGAGGGAGTGCCGCACTGTCAGAGGGGCAGTACTGAGGGAGCGCTGCACTGTCGGAGGGGCAGTACTGAGGGAGTGCTGCACTGTCGGAGGGGCAGTACTGAGGGAGTGCTGCACTGTCGGAGGGGCAGTACTGAGGGAGTGCTGCACTGTCGGAGGGGCAGTACTGAGGGAGTGCTGCACTGTCGGAGGGGCAGTACTGAGGGAGTGCTGCACTGTCGGAGGGGCAGTACTGAGGGAGTGCCGCACTGTCGGATGGTCAGTACTGAGGGAGCGCTGCACTGTCGGAGGGGCAGTACTGAGGGAGAGCTGCACTGTCGGATGGTCAGTACTGAGGGAGCGCCGCACTGTCGGAGGGGCAGTACTGAGGGAGCGTCGCACTGTCGGAGGGGCAATACTGAGGGAGCGCCGCACTGTCGGAGGTGACGTCTTTTAGATGAAACTTTAAACCGAGGCACCGTCTGCCCTCTCAGATGGACCTAAATATCCCACGGCCACAATTTCGAAGAGGAGCAGGGGAGTTCTCCCTGGTGTCCTGTGCCAATATTTTTCCCTCAACCAACATCACTAAATAAACAGATGATCTGCTCATTATCACATTGCTGTTTGTGGGATCTTGCAATGTCCACATTGGCTGCCACGTTTCCTACATTACAATCGTGACCTCACTTCAGAAATTACTTCATTAGTTGTGAAGTGCTTCGGCACAACCTAAGATTGTCAAAGGCGCAATAGAAATGCAACTTCTTTCATTTTCTCTCATTTTGTTTTCGTGGTGCTAACTTCACTCCCATTTCAATGTTGTTTTTCGAGAAGAGATTAAACCTCAAAACATTGAACAAAAACAAAATGGCCATCCAGTCCTGAGGTGTGCAAGGGTCAAAGTGCGAATGATAGCGGTTTCCAGCCAATCCAAAACTCTCTCTCGTATCTTCCCCCTCTGATCTAAGGCACAGCCAATCACGGTCTTGAGCCGACCAGGTATTCTGAAAGTCAATAAAATAAGGTGGCTCCCTGGTTATGGGATTGTTTCGAAGGAGGCCGCTTTATTGGGTGCTTTTACAGCCTCCTTTTGACAG
The DNA here is from genome assembly GCA_030390025.1 of Squalus acanthias. Classification (NCBI taxonomy): domain Eukaryota; kingdom Metazoa; phylum Chordata; class Chondrichthyes; order Squaliformes; family Squalidae; genus Squalus; species Squalus acanthias. The sequence continues at coordinate 1,932,533 of JASTWF010000040.1, forward strand.
AACAAGAACAAAATGATCTGCTGCCTGGGCTGGCTTCGAGTTCCTATGCTTGTGGTTACCTCTACTTCCGATGTGCTTTTATCGTTCCCTACCATCAATCAACCGAGCACTGCGAGCTTCCTGTTGTCACAGCCGTTGCCTAGCGATGCATCGTGATAGTGTGTGGTAAGGACCCACAGTGAACGTTAGGCCGGGCTGCAGTGGCCTGCTTATTCAAATGAGGCGATGCTCTGATATAGTTCCATTGAGCTGCGATGGTACCTCATGTGAAGAGGTCAGGATGCGTCTCTGAAATGCAAACAGCTCACCCAAGCTGGCGGTGTCTGTTCTGTGGATTGTGTGGCACCTGCTCGTAGTGCCTTTCAATTCTGCTTCTAACCGTGCCGAATCTCAACAAGTGAATCTCAAAAGGGAACTTTAAAAATTATATTAATTGTGGTCATTTCTGAGGTTAAAGATGAGGAACATGCTTCTGACAGTGTTGAGGAAGCTTTACTCTGTATCTAACCCGTGCTGTACTAACCCCTGGGAGTGTTTGATGGGACAGTGTAGAGGGAGATTTACTCTGTATCTAACCCGTGCTGTACCTGCCCTGGGAGTGTTTGATGGGGCAGTGTACAGGGAGATTTACTCTGTATCTAACCCGTGCTGTACCTGCCCTGGGAGTGTTTGATGGGGCAGTGTACAGGGAGATTTACTCTGTATCTAACCCGTGCTGTACCTGCCCTGGGAGTGTTTGATGGGGCAGTGTACAGGGAGATTTACTCTGTATCTAACCCGTGCTGTACCTGCCCTGGGAGTGTTTGATGATGCGGAGATGCCGGTGTTGGACTGGGGTGGACAAAATTGAGAGGTCGCACAACACCAGGTTATAGTCCAACAGTTTTATTTTAAATCACAAGCTTTCGGAGTTACAACTCCTTCGTCGGGGGCAGTGTAGAGGGAGCTTTACTCTGTATCTAACCCGTGCTGTACCTACCCTGGGAGTGTTTGATCGGACAGTGTAGAGGGAGCTTTACTCTGTATCTAACCCGTGCTGTACCTGCCCTGGGAGTGTTTGATGGGACAGTGTAGAGGGAGCTTTACTCTGTAGCTAACCCCTTTCTATTCCTGCGATGGGAACATGTGATGTCGAGACCTGAGGTAAAAATGGGGGAAAGTAATTCTCAGCCACAGAAAACAAAACACATTTTAATGACTTAATTGATACAGAGAATCAGAGGGAGAGATGGCGTCTACTTTTTGGTAACCTCTGCCTCCTCTTCTCGTGACGTGACGAATACGCCAATTGTAATTAGGACAAAATTAGCATTAGGTGAAAACCGCAAGTGAAACAAGGCCTCGTCGACAGGAAATCAAAAATACTGTGGCTACCTTAGTCACAGAGAGCTCAGACACGCTCCAATCGGGTGCGATCTGGTATGGGCTCCTGTGCAAAAGTAACATCCAATGTCTTGGCTCGGTGGTTAGCCATGGAGCTGAGACACACCACATCTGTGGCTGAGGGTGGGTTAGTCGCGGACCCAACACTCTGGACCTGCATTCCAACTCCTACAACATCCCCTCATGCTGCCGAGGTTCTACATAAAATGATATTGAGGCCATGTCAACCCATCTCCGACAGACTGGTACCGATTGATGGAACTACCCAAAACACAACAGAAATCCACACTAACTTACAATTGCCTAATAACTGCCCACTCAGTTACCTCCTCGTTCTTTCAACTTTGGTGCTCCCCCATCCAGTGGGACTGGACCCTTCACCCCGCACTGTGAGACTGGGCCCTTCCCCCGCACTGAGAGACTAGGCCCTTCACCCGCCCTGTGAGACTGGGCCCTGCCCCCGCCCTGTGGGACTAGGCCCTTCCCCCCGCCCTGTGGGACTGGGCTCTTCCCCCGCACTGAGGGACTGGGCCCTTCACCCCGCACTGTGAGACTGGGCCCTTCCCCCGCACTGAGAGACTAGGCCCTTCCCCCGCCCTGTGAGACTGGGCCCTGCCCCCGCCCTGTGGGACTGGGCCCTTCCCCCCGCACTGTGGGACTGGGCCCTTCCCCCGCACTGAGGAACTGGGCCCTTCACCCCGCACTGTGAGACTGGGCCCTTCCCCCGCACTGAGAGACTAGGCCCTGCCCCCGCCCTGTGAGACTGGGCCCTGCCCCCGCCCTGTGGGACTGGGCCCTTCCCCCCGCACTGTGAGACTGGGTCCTTCCCCCCGCCCTGTGGGACTGGGCCCTTCCCCCCGCCCTGTGGGACTGGGCCCTTCCCCCCGCCCTGTGGGACTGGGCCCTTCCCCCCGCCCTGTGGGACTGGGCCCTTCCCCCCGCCCTGTGGGACTGGGCCCTTCCCCCCGCACTGTGAGACTGGGCCCTTCCCCCCGCCCTGTGGGACTGGGCCCTTCCCCCCGCACTGTGAGACTGGGCCCTTCCCCCCGCACTGGGGGACTGGGCCCTTCCCCCGCACTGTGGGACTGGGCCCTTCCCCCCGCACTGGGGGACTGGGCCCTTCCCCCGCACTGTGGGACTGGGCCCTTCCCCCCGCACTGTGAGACTGGGCCCTTCCCCCCGCACTGGGGGACTGGGCCCTTCCCCCGCACTGTGGGACTGGGCCCTTCCCCCGCCCTGTGGGACTGGGCCCTGCCCCTCCCAGCCCTGTGGGACTGGGCCCTTCCCCCCGCTCTGTGGGACTGGGCCCTGCCCCTCCCCGCCCTGTGGGACTGGGCCCTGCCCCCCCGCCCTGTGGGACTGGGCCCTTCCCCCCGCCCTGTGGGACTGGGCCCTTACCCCCCCTGCCCTGTGGGACTGGGCCCTTCCCCCCACCCTGTGGGACTGGGCCCTTCCCCCCCCCGCCCTGTGGGACTGGGCCCTTCCCCCCCCCTGCCCTGTGGGACTGGGCCCTTCCCCCCCCCGCCCTGTGGGACTGGGCCCTTACCCCCCCCCTGCCCTGTGGGACTGGGCCCTGCCCCCCGCCCTGTGGGACTGGGCCCTGCCCACTGCCCTACGAGAGTCATACCCTCAATGAGTTGTGAGGATGTGGGATTTTCACTTCCAGGGTTTGTGGTAAGGCAACATCTATGCCAACATTCAAGAATATATAGAAGGAAAGACTTGTTTCTCCAGCGCCTTTCACTCCCTCAGGACGTCCCAAAGCGGTTTACAGCCAATGAAGTACTTTTTTTGAAGTGTAGGTGCTGTTGTAATGCAGGGAATTGCAGGCAGCCAAATTACACACAGCAAGCTCCCACAAACAGCAATGTGATAATGGCCAGATCATCTGTTTTTTTTTGGTTGAGGAATAAACATTGACAAGGACAGCAGGGAGAACTCGCTCTGCTCTTCTTCGAAATAGTGCGGAGGGATCTTGTACATCCACCTCAGAGGGCAGACGGGGCCTCAGTTTAATGTCTTATCTGAAAGGCGGTACCTCTGACAGTGCAGCACTCCCTCAGTACTGCCCCTCCGACAGTGCTGCGTTCCCTCAGTACTGCACCGGGAGTGTCGGCCTACATTATGTGGTCAGGTCTCTGGAGTGGGACTTGAACCCATGACCTTCTGACTCAGAAGCGAGAGTGTTACCCACTGAGCCACGGCTGACACAGCACTGTAGTGATGGGGTGATTTCCCTTCCATTCGATCTAAAAACCAGAAGGGAGAAAAACTGGCCAAGGGAAGACCGAGCCTAAAGAGAACTGGAATCCACATCGGAAAGGAACGGAATTTGGATGATTGTCAGGCAGAGGCGAACGTTCACCACGCCAGCATCAGTGGAAACAAAGGCACAACTCCCACTACTTCTGTCAAAGTGCGAGAAACTCACTCAAGGCAGCCTGTGGTTTTTCTGCTTAAGCACTGCAGTGCATCTCGCAACATCCTGTGATAGAATCTGCGCGAGGCGAGGAGTACAGCTCCCAGCCACGCTCGGTTAACTTCAGGCCACCGCAGTCTACAGCTAGCACGCAGCGCACTCGTACTGAATCTCAGCGAGGCCAAGAGGGCAGTGATTGGGAGGGCTATCAAACAGCACTCCATCTCAGTTTGCTTTCTGCAGCCCTTCCTCTCCCGTCCTCTCGGTGTGTCGGCCATGGCTCAGTGGGTAGCACTCTCGCCGCTGAGTCAGAAGGTTGTGGGTTCAAGTCCCACTCCAGAGACTTGAGCACAAAAATCTAGGCCAACACTCCAGTGCAGTAATGAGGGAGTGCCGCACTGTCGGGGGGGCAGTACTGAGGGAGCGCCGCACTGTCGGAGGGGCAGTACTGAGGGATCGCTGCACTGTCGGAGGGGCAGTACTGAGGGAGCGCCGCACTGTCGGAAGGGCAGTACTGAGGGAGTGCTGCAGTGTCGGAGTTTCAGTACTGAGGGAACGCCGCACTATCGGAGGGGCAGTACTGAGGGAGCGCCGCACTGTCGGAGGGGCAGTACTGAGGGAGCGCCGCACTGTCGGAGGGGCAGTACTGAGGGAGCGCTGCACTGTCGGAGGGTCAGTACTGAGGGAGCGCCGCACTGTCGGAGGGGCAGTACTGAGGGAGTGCTGCACTGTCGGAGGGTCAGTACTGAGGGAGCGCCGCACTGTCAGAGGGGCAGTACTGAGGGAGCGCCGCACTGTCGGAGGGGCAGTTCCGAGGGAGTGCCGCACTGTCGGAGGGGCAGTACTGAGGGAGCGGCGCACTGTCGGAGGGGCAGTACTGAGGGAGCGCCGCACTGTCGGAGGGGCAGTACTGAGGGAGCACCGCACTGTCGGAGGGGCAGTACTGAGGGAGCACCGCACTGTCGGAGGGGCAGTACTGAGGGAGCGCTGCACTGTCGGAGGGTCAGTACTGAGGGAGCGCCGCACTGTCGGAGGGGCAGTACTGAGGGAGCGCCGCACTGTCAGAGGGGCAGTACTGAGGGAGCGCCGCACTGTCGGAGGGGCAGTACTGAGGGAGCGCTGCACTGTCGGAGATGCCGTCTTTTGGATGAGATGTTAAAACGAGGCTCCGTCTGCTCTCTCAGGACGTAAAAGATACCGTGACACTATTTCGAAGAGCAGGGGAGCTCTCCCCGGTCTCCTGACCAATATTTACCCCTCAACCAACATCACTAAAAAACAGATTATCTGGCCATTATCACATGGTTGTCTGTGGGAGCTTGCTGTGCGCAAATTGGGTGCCGCGTTTCCTACATTACAACAGTGACCACACTTCAAAAAGTACTTCATTGTCTGTAAAGCGCTTTGGGACGTCCGGTGGTCGTGAAAGACACTATTTAATTTCAAGTCAATCTTTCTTTTTCTTTTCTTGCTCATCTCCAGAAGGCATTCATTCTTTCCTGGGTACCGTAATGTGCACCGTCTGCCAGCTTCCCAAACGGTCATTCTTCATGGGTCAACGGACAGTGAGCTATTTGACTGTAAGGGGCATAACATCCAACACACCTTTTAGATTAGGGGCAGGAGGCCTGGCTGGCTTTCCCTCCCTCCCTAGTCTAGGAGAGTTGTGTTCCTGCCTCTATCCCACCTCATCTGTGCTCAGGTAACCGCACACAGACCAGGGACTGAACCTGGGACCGTCCAGTCTGGACAGGGTTCCCAAACCTCCAGGATTGCCCTGGAGTCTCCAGAAATTGAACATTAATCTCCAGGATACTGCTGCGAGCAAAAACCTGGAAGAAAAGTCATAGGAGCCTTAAAAAAAGGGATTTCCCTCCCCCGCCCCCCCCCGCCCCATTTTTTGAACACTTTAATTTATCAGTTACAGAGATACTGGAGTTGGGGAAAATGCTTTTTGACTGACGGAGCTATCCAATTGAGTCACAAACAATCTGTTCACTTTCCAATTGGCCGTGGGAAGGCGGGCGTTGTGGGGATGGACGTGTCAGGCGACCAAAGGCGGGAGCAGCGGGTGCGGGGCGTCATGTGATTAAACCTCCAGGAATACATCCGACCACAGTTGGCAACCCACATTGCATTAGACAGTGCACCAAAGAACCAGATTTAAGGAGGCTTCATTTGTGCCGAGCCTTAGCTAGGCCACAGTTGCAGTATTACATAGGATTACATACATAGGATATACAGCACAGAAACAGGCCATTCAGCCCAACCAGTCCATGCCGGTGTTTATGCTCCACTTGAGTCTCCTCCCGTCTTTCCTCATCTAACTCTTATCAGCGTAACCCTCTATTCCCTTCTCACTCATATGCTTGTCTAGCCTCCCCTTAAATGCATCTATACTATTAGCTTAAACCACTCCCTGTGGTAGCGAGTTCCACATTCTTGGTGGCTATCTTATATTGATGGCCTCTAGTTATGCTCTTCCCCACAAGTGGAAACATTCTCTCTGTATCCACTCTATCAAAACTTTTCATAATTTTAAAGACCTCTATTAGGTCACCCCTCAGCCTTTTTTCAAGAGAAAAGAGACCCAGCCTGTTCATCCTTTCCTGATATGTATACCCTCGCATTTCTGGTATCATCCTTGTAAATCTTCTCTGCACCCTCTTCAGTGCCTCTATATCCTTTATATAATATAGCGACCAGAATTGTACGCAGTACTCCAAGTGTGGTCAATTCTATCCCTCTAGAAATAAACCCTAGTGCTTGGTTTGCTTTTTATATGGGAACACTTCAGCAGCCAGGGGCATTCAGCCTCGGATCTGCGGGTAAGCGTTCTCCAAGGCGGCCTTCGAGATACACGACAGCGCAAAATCATAGAGCAGAAACTGATAGCCAAGTTCCGCACTCATGAGGATGGCCTCAATCGCGATATCGGGTTCATGTCACGATACAGAACGTGACTTGACATCATGGCCGGTCTTCCCAGGTGTTTTTTTTGGTTTTTTTTTTGGTTTTTTTTTTTAAAAAGGCTAACACAAGAACACAAATTGACAGGATATGCAGCCAGCAGGTGGTTTGACACGTTGGACCCCCTGGGACACATCTCATTGTCTTGGCTGTGCTCTTTGTTGTAGCGAATAATGTGAATAGATTTTGTCTGGGTTTAAATTGTGAATTCTGGGAGATTCTCTCATTGCTAACTTACCTGACGAAGGAGCGACAGCTCCGAAAGCTTGTAAAATTAAATAAATCTGTTGGACTATAACCTGGTGTTGTGCGACTTCTCATTTTTGCTTTTTATATGGCCTTGTTAACCTGTGTCACAACTTTTAGTGATTTGTGTATTTGTACTCCCAGATCCCTTTGTCCCTCCACCCCACCCAGACTTGCACCCTCCAAGTAATAATTGACCTCCCTATTCTTCCTACCAAAATGTAATACCTCACATTTATCTGTGATGAACTTCATTCGCCAATTATATGCCCATTCTGCAAGTTTATTAATGTCCTCCTTTAACGTGTTGCAGTCCTCTTCAGTATTGACTATCCCCCACAATTTGGTGTCATCCGCAAATTTAGAAATTGTGTTTTTGATTCCTAAGTCAAAATTGTGAACAGCAGTGATCCTTGTGGAACACCAATTGGGTGTAGCTATGTGAGTGGATATTAAAGCCAGAGAGAGAGTACAGCGTAGGTTCACCAGGATGATGCCAGGGATGGGAAACTATAGTTATGAGGAGAGAGTTCATAGAATCACACAGCACCGACGGCTGCAGCCATTCGGCCCATCGTGCCAGTGCTGGCTCTTTGAAAGAACTGTCCAATTAGTCCCACTCCACTGCTCTTCCCCCCGTAGCCCTGTGAATTTTTCCCCTTCAAGTATTTATCCAATTCCCTTTGGAGATACTGGCACTGTTTCCACTGGAGCAGGGACGGCCAAGAGGAGATCTAATAGCCATTTTTTAAATTAGAAAAGGGTTTTCATGGAGTGAATGAGGAAAGGTACTTTCCTCTGGTTGGGGAACCAGTGACGATGGATCATCAATTGAAAATTGTCATTAATAGAGGGTAGGAAAAGTTTGTTTACACAGAGAACGTGGGAAATTAGATAAATATTCCAAATATAGGGACAGAGCAGGCAGTGGGATTAGTTCGGGATTGATACAGGGCTATGAGGAGAGAGCGGGGCAGTGGGATTAGTTTGGGATTGATACAGGGCTACGGAGAGAGAGTGGGGCAGTGCGATTAGTTCGGGATTGATACAGGGCTGTGGGGAGAGAGCGGGGCAGTGGGATTAGTTTGGGATTGATACAGGGCTATGGGGAGAGAGTGGGGCAGTGCGATTAGTATTGGATTGATACAGGGCTGTGGGGAGAGAGCGGGGCAGTGGGATTAGTTTGGAATTGACACAGGGCTATGGGGAGAGAGCGGGGCAGTGCGATTAGTTAGGGATTGATACAGGGCTATGGGGAGAGAGCGGGGCAGTGGGATTAGTTTGGGTTGATACAGGGCTATGAGGACAGAGCGGGGCAGTGTGATTAGTTAGGGATTGATACAGGGCTATGGGGAGAGAGCGGGGCAGTGGGATTAGTTTGGGATTGACACAGGGCTATGGGGAGAGAGCGGGGCAGTGCGATTAGATTGAGATTGACACAGGGCTATGGTGAGAGAGTGGGGCAGTGGGATTAGTTTGGGATTGATACAGGGCTTTGTGGAGAGAGCGGAGCAGTGGGATTAGTTTGGGATTGTTACAGGGCTATGGGGAGAGAGCGGGGCAGTGCGATTAGATTGAGATTGACACAGGGCTATGGTGAGAGAGTGGGGCAGTGGGATTAGTTTGGGATTGATACAGGGCTATGTGGAGAGAGCGGAGCAGTGGGATTAGTTTGGGATTGATATAGGGCTATGGGGAGAGAGCGGGGCAGTGGGATTAGTTTGGGATTGATACAGGGCTATGGGGAGAGAGCAGGACAGTGCGATTAGTTTGGGATTGATACAGGGCTATGGGGAGAGCGCGGGGCAGTGGGATTAGTTTGGGATTGACACGGCTATGAGGAGAGAGCGGAGCAGTGGGATTAGTTTGAAATTGACACAGGGCTATGTGGAGAGAGCGGGGCAGTGGGATTAGTTTGGGATTGATACAGGGCTATGGGGAGAGAGCGGGGCAGTGGGATTAGTTTGGAATTGATACAGGGCCATGGGGAGAGAGCGGGTCAGTGGGATTAGTTTGGGATTGATACAGGGCTATGGGGAGAGAGCGGGGCAGAGGGATTAGGTTGGGATTGATACAGGGCTGTGGGGAGAGAGTGGGGCAGTGGGATTAGTTTGGGATTGATACAGGGCTATGGGGAGAGAGCGGGGCAGTGGGATTAGTTTGGGATTGATACAGGGCTATGGGGAGAGAGCGGGGCACTGCGATTAGATTGAGATTGACACAGGGCTATGGTGAGAGAGCGGGGCAGTGGGATTAGTTTGGGATTGATACAGGGCTATGTGGAGAGAGCGGAGCAGTGGGATTAGTTTGGGATTGATATCGGGATATGGGGAGAGAGCGGGGCAATGGGATTAGTTTGGGATTGATACAGGGCTATGGGGAGAGAGCAGGACAGTGGGATTAGTTTGGGATTGATACAGGGCTATGGGGAGAGCGCGGGGCAGTGGGATTAGTTTGGGATTGATACAGGGCTATGGGGAGAGAGTGGGGCAGTGGGACTAGTTTGAGATTGACACAGGGCTACGTGGAGAGAGCGGGGCAGTGGGTTTAGGGTTTGGGACTGATACAGGGATATGGGGAGAGAGCGGGGCAGTGGGATTAGTTTGGGATTGACACAGGGCTATGTGGAGAGAGCGGGGCAGTGGGACTAGTTTGGGATTGAAACGGCTATGGGGAGAGAGCGATGCAGTGGAATTAGTGTGGGTTTGATACAGGGCAATGGGGACAGAGCGGGGCAGTGGGATTAGTTCAGGATTGATACAAGGCAATGGGGAGAGAGCAGGGCAGTGGGATTAGTTTGGGAATGACACAGGGCTATGCGGGGAGAGTGGGGCAGTGGGATTAGTTTGGGATTGATACAGGGCTATGGGGAGAGAGCGCGTCAGTGGGATTAGTTTGGGATTGATACAGGGCTATGGAGAGAGAGCAGGGCACTGGGATTAGTTTGTGATTGATACAGGGCTATGGGGAGGGAGTGGGGCAGTGGAATCATTGTGGGATTGATACAGGGCAATGGGGAGAGAGCGGGGCAGTTGGATTAGTTTGGGATTGATACAGGGCTATGGGGAGAGAGCGGGGCAGTGGGATTAGTTTGGGATTGACACAGGGCTATGGGGAGAGAACGGGGCAGTGGAATCAGTGTGGGATTGATACAGGGCAATGGGGAGAGAGCGGTGCAGTGGCATTAGTTTGGGATTGATACAGGGCTATGGGGAGAGAGCGTGGCAGTGGGATTAGTTTGGGGATTGATACAGGGTATGGGGAGAGAGCGTGGCAGTGGGATTAGTTTGGGATTGATACTGGGCTGTGAGGAGAGAGTGGGGCAGTGGGATTAGTTTGGGGATTGATACAGGGTTATGGGGAGAGAGCGGGGCTATGGGATTAGTTTGGGATTGATACAGGGCTATGGAGTGAGAGCGGGGTAGTGGGATTAGTTTGGGGATTGATAAACAGCTATGGGGAGAGAGCGGGGCAGTGGAATCAGTGTGGGATTGATACAGCGCAATGGGGAGAGAGCGGAGCAGTGGCATTAGTTTGGGATTGATACAGGGCTATGGGGAGAGAGCGTGGCAGTGGGATTAGTTTGGGATTGACACAGGGCTATGTGGAGAGAGTGGAGCTGTGGGATTAGTTTGGAATTGATACAGGGCTTTAGGGAGAGAGCGGGGCAGTGGATTAGTTTGGGATTGACACAGGGCTATGGGGAGAGAGCGGGGCAGTGGGATTAGTTTGGGTTGATACAGGGCTATGAGGACAGAGCGGGGCAGTGTGATTAGTTAGGGATTGATACAGGGCTATGGGGAGAGAGCGGGGCAGTGGGATTAGTTTGGGATTGACACAGGGCTATGGGGACAGAGCGGAGCAGTGGGATTGGTTTGGATTGATACAGGGCTATGGGGGAGAGCGGCGCAGTGGGATTAGTTTGGGATTGATACAGGGCTATGTGGAGAGAGCGGGGCAGTGGGATTAGTTTGGGATTGATACAGGGCTATGGGGAGAGAGCGGAGCAGTGGGATTAGTTTGGGATTGATACAGGGTTATGGGGAGAGAGCGGGTCAGTGGGATTAGTTTGGATTTGATACAGGGCTATGGGGAGAGAGCGCGTCAGTGGGATTAGTTTGGGATTGATACAGGGCTATGGAGAGAGAGCGGGGCAGTGGGATTAGTTCGTGATTGATACAGGGCTGTGGGGAGGGAGCGGGGCAGTGGGATTAGTTTGAAATTGATACAGGGCTCTGGGGAGAGAGCGGGGCAGTGGGATTAGTTTGGGATTGATACAGGGCTATGGGGAGAGCGCGGGGCAGTGCGATTAGTTTGGGATTGATACAGGTCTTTGGGCAGAGAGCGGGGTAGTGGGATTAGTTTGGGATTGACAGAGGGCTATGGCGGGAGAGCAGGGCAGTGGGATTAGTTTGGGATTGATACAGGGCTATGGGAGAGAGCGGTGCAGTGGAATCAGTGTGGGATTGATACAGGGCTATGGGGAGAGAGTGGGGCAGTGGGATTAGTTTGGGATTGATACTGGGCTATGGGGAGAGAGCAGGTCAGTGCGATTAGTTTGGGATTGATACAGGTCTATGGGGAGAGAGCGGGGCAGTGGGATTAGTTTGAAATTGACACAGGGCTATGTGGAGAGAGCGGGGCAGTGGGATTAGTTTGGGATTGATACAGGGCTATGGGGAGAGAGCGGGGCAGTGGGATTAGTTTGGTTTGATACAGGGCTATGGGGAGAGAGCGGGGCAGTGGGATTAGTTTGGATTGATACAGGGCTATGGGGAGAGAGCGGGGCAGTGGGATTAGTTTGGGATTGATACAGGGCTATGGGAGAGAGCGGGGCAGTGGGATTAGTTTGGGATTGATACAGGGCTATGGGGAGAGAGCGGGGCAGTGGGATTAGTTTGGGATTGATACAGGGCTATGGGGAGAGAGCGGGGCAGTGGGATTAGTTTGGGACTGATACAGGGCTATGGGGAGAGAGTGGGGCAGTGGGATTAGTTTGGGATTGATACAGGGCTATGGGGAGAGAGGGGGCAGTGTGATTAGTTTGGGGATTGATACAGGGCAATGGGACAGAGCGGGGCAGTGGATTAGTTTGGGGATTGATACAGGGCTATGGGCAGAGAGCGGGGTAGTGGATTAGTTTGGGATTGATACAGGGCTATGGGAGAGAGCAGGACAGTGCGATTAGTTTGGGATTGATACAGGGCTATGGGCAGAGAGCGGGGCAGTGGGATTAGTTTGGGATTGATACAGGGCTATGGGCAGAGAGCGGGGCAGTGGGATTAGTTTGGGATTGATACAGGGCTATGGGGAGAGAGTGGCGCAATCGGATTAGTTTGGGGATTGATGAAGGGCTATGGGGAGAGAGCGGAGCAGTGGGATTAGTTTGAAATTGACACAGGGCTATGTGGAGAGAGCGGGGCAGTGGGATTAGTTTGGGATTGACACAGGGCTATGGGGAGAGAGCGGGGCAGTGGGATTAGTTTGGGTTGATACAGGGCTATGAGGACAGAGCGGGGCAGTGTGATTAGTTAGGGATTGATACAGGGCTATGGGGAGAGAGCGGGGCAGTGGGATTAGTTTGGGATTGACACAGGGCTATGGGGACAGAGCGGAGCAGTGGGATTGGTTGGGATTGATACAGGGCTATGGGGGGAGAGCGGGGCAGTGGGATTAGTTTGGGATTGATACAGGGCTATGTGGAGAGAGCGGGGCAGTGGGATTAGTTTGGGATTGATACAGGGCTATGGGGAGAGAGCGGAGCAGTGGGATTAGTTTGGGATTGATACAGGGTTATGGGGAGAGAGCGGGTCAGTGGGATTAGTTTGCGATTGATACAGGGCTATGGGGAGAGAGCGAGGCAGTGGGATTAGTTTGGGATTGAGACAGGGCTATGGGGAGAGAGCGGGGCAGTGGGATTAGTTTGGGATTGACACAGGGCTATGGGGAGAGAGCAGGAGAGTGGGATTAGTTTGGGATTGATACAGGGCTATGGGCAGAGAGCGGGGCAGTGGGATTAGTTTGGGATTAATACAGGGCTATGGGGAGAGAGCGGGACAGTGGGATTAGTTTGGGATTGATACAGGGCTATGGGGAGAGAGTGGCGCAATCGGATTAGTTTGGGATTGAGAGAGGGCTATGGGGGGAGAGCAGGGCAGTGGGATTACTTTGGGATTGATACAGGGCTATGTGGAGAGAGCGGAGCAGTGGGATTAGTTTGGAATTGATACAGGGCTATAGGGAGAGAGCGGGGCAGTGGGACTAGTTTGGGATTGAAACAGGGCTATGGGGAGAGAGCGGTGCAGTGGAATTAGTGTGGGATTGATACAGGGCTATGGGGAGAGAGCAGGGCAGTGGGTTTAGTTTGGGATTGATACAGGGCTATGGGGACAGAGCGGGGCAGTGTGATCAGTTTGGGATGGAAACGGCTATGGGGAGAGAGCGGTGCAGTGGAATGAGTGTGGGTTTGATACAGGGCTATGTGGAGAGAGCGGAGCAGTGGGATTAGTTTGAAATTGATACAGGGCTATGGGGAGAGAGCGGGGCAGTGGGATTAGTTTGGGATTGACACAGGGCTATGGGGAGAGAGCGGGGCAGTGGGATTAGTTTGGGTTGATACAGGGCTATGAGGACAGAGCGGGGCAGTGTGATTAGTTAGGGATTGATACAGGGCTATGGGGAGAGAGCGGGGCAGTGGGATTAGTTTGGGATTGACACAGGGCTATGGGGACAGAGCGGAGCAGTGGGATTGGTTGGGATTGATACAGGGCTATGGGGGGAGAGCGGGGCAGTGGGATTAGTTTGGGATTGATACAGGGCTATGTGGAGAGAGCGGGGCAGTGGGATTAGTTTGGGATTGATACAGGGCTATGGGGAGAGAGCGGAGCAGTGGGATTAGTTTGGGATTGATACAGGGTTATGGGGAGAGAGCGGGTCAGTGGGATTAGTTTGCGATTGATACAGGGCTATGGGGAGAGAGCGAGGCAGTGGGATTAGTTTGGGATTGAGACAGGGCTATGGGGAGAGAGCGGGGCAGTGGGATTAGTTTGGGATTGACACAGGGCTATGGGGAGAGAGCAGGAGAGTGGGATTAGTTTGGGATTGATACAGGGCTATGGGCAGAGAGCGGGGCAGTGGGATTAGTTTGGGATTAATACAGGGCTATGGGGAGAGAGCGGGACAGTGGGATTAGTTTGGGATTGATACAGGGCTATGGGGAGAGAGTGGCGCAATCGGATTAGTTTGGGATTGAGAGAGGGCTATGGGGGGAGAGCAGGGCAGTGGGATTACTTTGGGATTGATACAGGGCTATGTGGAGAGAGCGGAGCAGTGGGATTAGTTTGGAATTGATACAGGGCTATAGGGAGAGAGCGGGGCAGTGGGACTAGTTTGGGATTGAAACAGGGCTATGAGGAGAGAGCGGTGCAGTGGAATTAGTGTGGGATTGATACAGGGCTATGGGGAGAGAGCAGGGCAGTGGGTTTAGTTTGGGATTGATACAGGGCTATGGGGACAGAGCGGGGCAGTGTGATCAGTTTGGGATGGAAACGGCTATGGGGAGAGAGCGGTGCAGTGGAATGAGTGTGGGTTTGAAACAGGGCTATGTGGAGAGAGCGGAGCAGTGGGATTAGTTTGAAATTGATACAGGGCTATGGGGACAGAGCGGGGCAGTGGGATTAGTTTGGGGATTGATACAGGGCTATGGGAAGAGAGCGGGGCAGTGGGATTAGTTTGGAATTGATACAGGGCTATGGGAAGAGAGCGGGGCAGTGGGATTAGTTTGGGGATTGATACAGGGCTATGGGGAGAGAGTGGGGCAGTGGAATTAGTTTGGGATTGATACAGGGCTATGGGGAGAGAGCGGGGCAGTGGGATTAGTTTGGGATTGACAGAGGGCTATGGGGGGACAGCAGGGCAGTGGGATTAGTTTGGGATTGATACAGGGCTATGGGGAGAGAGTGGGGCAGTGCGATTAGTTTGGGATTGATACAGGTCTTTGGGGAGAGAGGGGGGCCGTGGAATTAGTTTGGGATTGATACAGGGCTATGGGCAGAGAGCGGGGCAGTGGGATTAGTTTGGGGATTGATACAGGGCTATGGGCAGAGAGCGGGGTAGTGGGATTAGTTTGGGATTGATACAGGGCTATGGGGAGAGAGCAGGACAGTGCGATTAGTTTGGGATTGATACAGGGCTATGGGCAGAGAGCGGGGCAGTGGGATTAGTTTGGGATTGATACAGGGCTATGGGCAGAGAGCGGGGCAGTGGGATTAGTTTGGGATTGATACAGGGCTATGGGGAGAGAGTGGCGCAATCGGATTAGTTTGGGGATTGATGAAGGGCTATGGGGAGAGAGCGGAGCAGTGGGATTAGTTTGAAATTGACACAGGGCTATGTGGAGAGAGCGGAGCAGTGGGATTAGTTTGGAATTGACACTGGGCTATGGGGGGAGAGCAGGGCAGTGGGATTAGTTTGGGGTTGATACAGGCCTATGGGGAGAGAGCGTGGCAGTGGGATTAGTTTGGGATTGATACAGGGCCATGGGGAGAGAGCGGGTCAGTGGGATTAGTTTGGAATTGATACAGGGCTATGGGGAGAGAGCGGGGCAGTGGGATTAGGTTGGGATTGATACAGGGCTGTGGGGAGAGAGTGGGGCAGTGGGATTAGTTTGGGATTGATACAGGGCTATGGGGAGAGAGCGGAGCAGTGGGATTAGTTTGGGATTGATACAGGGCTATGGGGAGAGAGCGGGGCAGTGCGATTAGATTGAGATTGACACAGGGCTATGGTGAGAGAGTGGGGCAGTGGGATTAGTTTGGGATTGATACAGGGCTATGTGGAGAGAGCGGAGCAGTGGGATTAGTTTGGGATTGATACAGGGCTATGGGGAGAGAGCGAGGCAGTGGGATTAGTTTGGGATTGAGACAGGGCTATGGGGAGAGAGCGGGGCAGTGGGATTAGTTTGGGATTGACACAGGGCTATGGGGAGAGAGCAGGAGAGTGGGATTAGTTTGGGATTGATACAGGGCTATGGGCAGAGAGCGGGGCAGTGGGATTAGTTTGGGATTAATACAGGGCTATGGGGAGAGAGCGGGACAGTGGGATTAGTTTGGGATTGATACAGGGCTATGGGGAGAGAGTGGCGCAATCGGATTAGTTTGGGATTGAGAGAGGGCTATGGGGGGAGAGCAGGGCAGTGGGATTACTTTGGGATTGATACAGGGCTATGTGGAGAGAGCGGAGCAGTGGGATTAGTTTGGAATTGATACAGGGCTATAGGAGAGAGCGGGGCAGTGGGACTAGTTTGGATTGAAACAGGGCTTGGGGAGAGAGCGGTGCAGTGGAATTAGTGTGGGATTGATACAGGGCTATGGGGAGAGCAGGGCAGTGGGTTTAGTTTGGGATTGATACAGGGCTATGGGGACAGAGCGGGGCAGTGTGATCAGTTTGGGATGGAAACGGCTATGGGGAGAGAGCGGGGCAGTGGAATGAGTGTGGGTTTGATACAGGGCTATGTGGAGAGAGCGGAGCAGTGGGATTAGTTTGAAATTGATACAGGGCTATGGGGACAGAGCGGGGCAGTGGGATTAGTTTGGGGATTGATACAGGGCTATGGGGAGAGAGTGGGGCAGTGGGATTAGTTTGGGGATTGATACAGGGCTATGGGGAGAGAGTGGGGCAGTGGGATTACTTTGGGATTGATACAGGTCTATGGGGAGAGAGCGGGGCAGTGGAATTAGTTTGGGATTGATACAGGGCTATGGGGAGAGCGCGGGGCAGTGGGATTAGTTTGGGGATTGATACAGGGCTATGGTGTGAGAGCGGGGCAGTGGGATTAGTTTGGGATTGATAAAGGGCTATGGGGAGAGAGCAGGGCAGTGGGATTAGTTTGGGATTGACACAGGGCTATGGGGAGAGAGTGGGGCAGTGCGATTAGTTTGGGATTGATACAGGTCTTTGGGGAGAGAGGGGGGCCGTGGAATTAGTTTGGGATTGATACAGGGCTATGGGCAGAGAGCGGGGCAGTGGGATTAGTTTGGGGATTGATACAGGGCTATGGGCAGAGAGCGGGGTAGTGGGATTAGTTTGGGATTGATACAGGGCTATGGGGAGAGAGCAGGACAGTGCGATTAGTTTGGGATTGATACAGGGCTATGGGCAGAGAGCGGGGCAGTGGGATTAGTTTGGGATTGATACAGGGCTATGGGCAGAGAGCGGGGCAGTGGGATTAGTTTGGGATTGATACAGGGCTATGGGGAGAGAGTGGCGCAATCGGATTAGTTTGGGGATTGATGAAGGGCTATGGGGAGAGAGCGGAGCAGTGGATTAGTTTGAAATTGACACAGGGCTATGTGGAGAGAGCGGAGCAGTGGGATTAGTTGGAATTGACACTGGCTATGGGGGGAGAGCAGGGCAGAGGGATTAGTTTGGGGTTGATACAGGCCTATGGGGAGAGAGCGTGGCAGTGGATTAGTTTGGATTGATACAGGGCCATG
Source organism: Squalus acanthias (assembly GCA_030390025.1). Classification (NCBI taxonomy): domain Eukaryota; kingdom Metazoa; phylum Chordata; class Chondrichthyes; order Squaliformes; family Squalidae; genus Squalus; species Squalus acanthias. Next base: position 1,950,044 of record JASTWF010000040.1, read on the forward strand.
GGGAGAGAGCGGGTCAGTGGATTAGTTTGGAATTGATACAGGGCTATGGGGAGAGAGCGGGGCAGTAGGATTAGGTTGGATTGATACAGGGCTGTGGGGAGAGAGTGGGGCAGTGGATTAGTTTGGGATTGATACAGGGCTATGGAGAGAGAGCGGAGCAGTGGATTAGTTTGGGATTGATACAGGGCTATGGGGAGAGAGCGGGGCAGTGCGATTAGATTGAGATTGACACAGGGCTATGGGGAGAGAGTGGGGCAGTGGGATTAGTTTGGGATTGATACAGGGCTATGTGGAGAGAGCGGAGCAGTGGGATTAGTTTGGGATTGATACAGGGCTATGGGGAGAGAGCGGGGCAGTGCGATTAGATTGAGATTGACACAGGGCTATGGGGAGAGAGCAGGACAGTGGGATTAGTTTGGGATTGATACAGGGCTATGGGGAGAGCGCGGGGCAGTGGATTAGTTTGGGATTGATACAGGGCTATGGGGAGAGAGTGGTGCAGTGGACTAGTTTGAGATTGACACAGGGCTATGTGGAGAGAGCGGGCAGTGGGTTTAGGGTTTGGAATGATACAGGGATATGGGGAGAGAGCGGGGCAGTGGGATTAGTTTGGGATTGACACAGGGCTATGTGGGAGAGAGCGGGCAGTGGACTAGTTTGGGATTGAAACGGGCTATGGGGAGAGAGCGATGTCAGTGGGAATTAGTGTGGATAGATACAGGGCAATGGGACAGAGCGGGGCAGTGGGGATTAGTTCAGTGATTGATACAAGGCAATGGGGAGGGAGCAGGGCAGTGGAATAGTTGGAATGACTACAGGGCTATGTGGGGAGAGTGGGGCAGTTGGATTAGTTTGGGATTGATACAGGGCTATGGGGAGAGAGCGCGTCCAGTGTGATTAGTTTGGGATGATACAGGGCTATGGAGAGAGAGCGGGGCACTGGATTAGTTTGTGATGATACAGGGCAATGGGGAGGGAGTGGGGCAGTGGAATCAGTTTGGGATTGATACAGGGCAATGGGGAGAGAGCGTGGCAGTGGGATTAGTTTGGGATTGATACAGGGCTATGGGAGAGAGCGGGCAGTGGGATTAGTTTGGGATTGACACAGGGCTATGGGAGAGAGCGGGGCAGTGGGATTAGTTTGGGATTGATACAGGGCTATGGGGAGAGAGCGGGGCAGTGGGATTAGTTTGGGATTGATACAGGGCTATGGGGAGAGAGCGGGGCAGTGGGATTAGTTTTGGGATTGATACAGGGTTATGGGGAGAGAGCGGGGCAGTGGGATTAGTTTGGGATTGATACAGGGCTATGAGGAGAGAGGGGCAGTGGGATTAGTTGGGGATTGATACAGGGCTATGGGGAGAGAGCGGGGCAGTGGGATTAGTTTGGGATTGATACATGGCTATGGAGAGAGAGCGGGCAGTGGGATTAGTTTGGGGATTGATACAGGGCTATGGGGAGAGAGGGGGCAGTGGGATTAGTTTGGGATTGATACAGGGCTATGGGGAGAGAGCGGGGCAGTGGGATTAGTTTGGGATTGATACAGGGCTATGGGGAGAGAGCGTGGCAGTGGGATTAGTTTGGGATTGACACAGGGCTATGTGGAGAGAGTGGAGCTGTGGGATTAGTTTGGAATTGATACAGGGCTTTAGGGAGAGAGCGGGGCAGTGGGACTAATTTGGAATTGATACAGGGCTATAGGGAGAGAGCGGGTCAGTGGGACTAGTTTGGGATTGAAACGGCTATGGGGAGAGAGCGGTGCAGTGGAATTTGTATGGGTTTGATACAGGGCTATCGGGAGAGAGCAGCGCAGTGGGTTTAGTTTGAGATTGATACAGGGCTATGTGGACAGCGGGGCAGTGGGATTAGTTTGGGATTGATACAGGGCTATGGGTACAGAGCGGGGCAGTGTGATTAGTTTGGGGATTGATACAGGGCTATGGAAGAGAGCGGGGCAGTGGGACTAGTTTGGGGATTGATACAGGGCTATGGGGAGAGAGTGGGGCAGTGGGATTAGTTTGGATTTGATACAGGGCTATGGAGAGAGAGCGGGGCAGTGGGATTAGTTCGTGATTGATACAGGGCTGTGGGGAGGGAGCGGGGCAGTGGGATTAGTTTGAAATTGATACAGGGCTCTGGGGAGAGAGCGGGGCAGTGGGATTAGTTTGGGATTGATACAGGGCTATGGGGAGAGAGCGGGGCAGTGGGATTAGTTTGGGATTGATACAGGCTATGGGGAGAGAGGGGGCAGTGTGGATTAGTTTGGGATTGATACAGGGCTATGGGGAGAGAGCGGGGCAGTGGGATTAGTTTGGGATTGATACAGGGCTATGGGGGGAGAGCGGGCAGTGGGATTAGTTTGGGATTGATACAGGGCTATGGGAGAGAGCGGGCAGTGGGATTAGTTTGGGATTGATACAGGGCTATGGGGGGGAGAGAGTGGGGCAGTGGGATTAGTTTGGGATTGATACAGGGCTATGGGGAGAGAGCAGGGCAGTGGGATTAGTTTGGGATTGATACAGGGCTATGGGGGAGAGAGCGGGGCAGTGGGATTAGTTTGGGATTGATACAGGGCTATGGGGAGAGAGCGGGGCAGTGGGATTAGTTTGGGATTGATACAGGGCTATGGGGAGAGCGCGGGCAGTGGGATTAGTTTGGTATTGATACAGGGCTATGGGGAGATGAGCGGGTCCAGTGGGATTTGTTTGGGATTGATACAGGGCTATGGGGAGAGAGCGGGGCAGTGGGTTCAGTTTGAGATTGATACAGGGCTATGGGGAGAGAGCGGGGCAGTGGGATTAGTTTGGGATTGATACAGGGCTATGGGGAGAGAGCGGGGCAGTGTGATTAGTTTGGGGACTGATACAGGGCTATGGGGAGAGAGTGGGGCAGTGGGATTAGTTTGGGATTGATACAGGGCTAGGGGAGAGAGCGGGGCAGTGTGATTAGTTTGGGGATTGATACAGGGCAATGGGGACAGAGCGGTGCAGTGGAATCAGTGTGGGATTGATACAGGGCAATGGGGAGAGAGCAGGGGCCGTGAGATTAGTTTGGGGATTCATACAGGGCTATGGGAGAGAGTGGGCAGTGGATTAGGTTTGGATTGATACAGGGCTATGGGTGAGAGCGGAGGCAGTGGGATTAGTTTGGGATTGATACAGGGCTATGTGGAGGAGAGCGGGGCAGTGGGATTAGTTTGGGATTGATACAGGGCTATGGGGAGAGAGCGGGCAGTGGATTAGTTTGGGATTGATACAGGGCTATGGGGGAGAGATGGGGCAGTGGGATTAGTTTGGGATTGATACAGGGCTATGGGGAGAGAGCGGGCAGTGGTATTAGTTTGGGATTGATACAGGGCTATGGGGAGAGAGGGGGCAGTGGGATTAGTTGGGATTGATACAGGGCTATGGGGAGAGGCAGGGCAGTGGGATTTGTTTGATATTGATACAGGGCTATGGGCAAGAGCGGGGCAGTGGGATTAGTTTGGGATTGGTACAGGGCTATGGGGTGAACGCAGGGCAGTTGGATTAGTTTGGGATTGATACAGGGCTATGGGGAGAGAGCGGGGCAGTGGGATTAGTTTGGGATTGATACAGGGCTATGGGGAGAGAGCGGGGCAGTGGGATTAGTTTGGGATTGATACAAGGCTATGGGGAGGGAGCGGGGCAGTGGGACTCGTTTGGGATTGAAACAGGGCTATGGGGAGGGAGCGGGAGAGTGTGATTAGTTTGGGATTGATACAGGGCTATGGGGAGAGAGCGGGTCAGTGGGATTAGTATTGGATTGATACAGGGCTATGGGGAGAGAGTGGGGCAGTGGGATTAGTTTGGGATTGATTCAGGGCTATGTGGAGAGAGCGGGGCAGTGGGATTAGTTTGGGATTGATTCAGGGCTATGGGGAGAGAGCGGGGTAGTGGGATTAGTTTGGGATTGATACAGGGCTATGGGGAGAGCGCGGGCAGTGGGATTAGTTTGGGATTGAAACAGGGCCTATGGGAGAGAGCGGGGCAGTGGGATTTGTTTGGGATTGATACAGGGCTATGGGGAGAGAGCGGGGCAGTGGATAGTTTGGGATTGATACAGGGCTATGGGGAGAGAGCGGGGCAGTGGGTTTAGTTTGAGATTGATACAGGGCTATGGGGACAGAGCGGGGCAGTGGGATTAGTTTGGGATTGACACAGGCTATGGGACAGAGCGGAGCAGTGGATTGGTTGGGATTGATACAGGGCTATGGGGGAGAGCGGGCAGTGGATTAGTTTGGGATTGATACAGGGCTATGTGGAGAGAGCGGGGCAGTGGGATTAGTTTGGGATTGATACAGGGCTATGGGGAGAGAGCGGAGCAGTGGGATTAGTTTGGATGATACAGGGCTATGGGGAGAGAGCGGGTCAGTGGGAATTAGTTTGCGATTGATACAGGGCTATGGGAGAGAAGCGAGGCAGTGGGATTAGTTGGATTGAACAGGCTATGGGGAGGAGAGCGGGGCAGTGGATTAGTTTGGGATTGACACAGGCTATGGGGAGAGAGCAGGTGAGTGGGATTAGTTTGGGATTGATACAGGGCTATGGGAGAGAGCGGGGCAGTGGGATAGTTTCGGATTGATACAGGGCTATGGGGAGAGAGCGGGGCAGTGGGATTAGTTTGGGATTGATACAGGGCTATGGGGAGAGAGCGGGGCAGTGGGATTAGTTTGGGATTGATACAGGGCTATGGGGAGAGAGCGGGCAGTGGGATTAGTTTGGGATTGATACAGGGCTATGGGAGAGAGCGGGGCAGTGGGATAGTTTGGGATTGATACAGGGCTATGGGGAGAGAGCGGGGCAGTGGGATTAGTTTGGGATTGATACAGGGCTATGGGGAGAGCGGGGCAGTGGGATAGTTTGGGATTGATACAGGGCTATGTGGGAGAGAGCGGGGCAGTGGGATTAGTTTGGAGATTGATACAGGGCTATGGGGAGAGAGCGGAGCAGTGGGATTAGTTTGGGCATTGATACAGGGCTATGGGAGAGAGCGGTGCAGTGGATTAGTTTGGATTGATACAGGGCTATGGGGAGAGAGCGGGCAGTGGGATTAGTTTGGGGTTGATACAGGGCTAT
>JASTWF010000040.1:1955639-2056547 GCA_030390025.1 Squalus acanthias
CCCCTTGCCCCTCGCTCTCCCCCCTTGCCCCTTGCTCTCCCCCCTTGCCCCTTGCTTTCCCCCCTTGCCCCTCGCTTTCCCCCCTTGCCCCATGCTTCCCCCTTGCCCCTCGCTTTCCCCCCATGCTTCCCCCTTGCCCCTCGCTTTCCCCCCTTGCTTCCCCCTTGCCCCTCGCTTTCCCCCCTTGCCCCTTGCTTCCCCCTTGCCCCTCGCTTTCCCCCCATGCTTCCCCCTTGCCCCTCGCTTTCCCCCCTTGCCCCTCGCTCTCCCCTTCCGCCTTGCTCTCTCCCCTTCCCCGTCGCTCTCCCCTCTTCCCCCTCGCTCTCTCTCCTTCCCCCTCGCTCCCCTCCCTTCCCCCTCGCTCTCCCCCTTCCCCCTCGCTCTCTCCCTCTTCCCCCTCGCTCTGTCTCCTCACAATCTCTGTACCTTCATTGAGCATCTCTCTCCTCACTCTGCCCCCGCTTTAATTTTCCCCTCACTCTCTGTCCCCTCCCTCACTCTTTCTGTTTTTCTCACGAATAGCTGATGTGTGAGTTGGGAAACTCCAACATTAATCGGATCTACGAAGCGCGAATTGAAGAGATGACGGTGAAAAAGCCGCACCCTGGATCTCCTCGGTAAGGAACACCAGTCTGGGGTTAACTCTGCCTTTATATTGGGGAGGTCCTGTTTGTTGAAATCCTGAAAGTTGAAATGTATCAGCCACAGTAAAACACGGCCTCTATCACTGCTCTCCTTACTCAGGCAGGAGAAAGAAGCTTGGATTCGGGCCAAGTACGTGGAAAAGAAATTTATCCAGAAATTTCCCGAAAGTGGCATCAGACTGCGAAGGTGGAGCTTAAAGCGAAACCAGCGTACCAATACACTGGAGAAAGCCCAGAAACCGGAAAAACCACCCAAACCTTTCCTGAAGCCGAGAGGGAAAGCGTTGCCCCCGAGCCCAGGTAAGATCATTAAATAGCACTGACTCCTGGGAATGAACCAACCTCACAGTCACTTCGAACGCCTGTGACTGAGAGTTCAGGTTCAACTGCTCTCCGTCACTCCAATCCACCAGTCATACTCAGGGCGAGTCGCCTTACCTCAGTCAATTTCATCATCAACCCAAATCTGAGAGGCCCCTCTAACCTCTTTCTCTAACAATCCTGGCTCTGGGGAGGTTCCTCTAACTCCTCTTTCACTCCTGTATCTGGGGAGGTCCCTCTAACTCCTCTTTCACTCCTGTATCTGGGGAGGTTCCTCTAACCCCTCTCTCACACTCCTGTATCTGGGGAGGTCCCTCTAACTCCTCTTTCACTCCTGTATCTGGGGAGGTTCCTCTAACTCCTCTCTCACACTCCTGTATCTGGGGAGGTCCCTCTAACTCCTCTTTCACTCCTGTATCTGGGGAGGTTCCTCTAACCCCTCTCTCACACTCCTGTATCTGGAGAGGTCCCTCTAACCCCTCTCTCACACTCCTGTATCTGGGGAGGTCCCTCTAACCCCCACTCTCTCACACTCCTGTATCTGGGGAGGTCCCTCTAACCCCTCTCTCACACTCCTGTATCTGGGGAGGTCCCTCTAACCCCCACTCTCTCACACTCCTGTATCTGGGGAGGTCCCTCTAACCCCTCTCTCACACTCCTGTATCTGGGGAGGTCCCTCTAACCCCCACTCTCTCACACTCCTGTATCTGGGGAGGTCCCTCTAACCCCTCTCTCACACTCCTGTATCTGGGGAGGTCCCTCTAACCCCCACTCTCTCACACTCCTGTATCTGGCGAGGACCCTCTAACCCCTCTCTCACACTCCTGTATCTGGGTAGGTCCCTCTAACCCCCACTCTCTCACACTCCTGTATCTGGGGAGGTCCCTCTAACCCCTCTCTCACACTCCTGTATCGGGGGAGGTCCCTCTAACCCCCATCTCTCACACCACTGTATCTGGGGAGGTCCCTCTAACCCCCATCTCTCACACTCCTGTATCTGAGAGGCTTCTCTGACCTCTTTCTCTCACAATCCTGGCTCTGGGGAGGTTCCTCTAACTCCTCTCTCACACTCCTGTATCTGGAGAGGTCCCTCTAACCCCCATCTCTCACACTCCTGTATCTGGGGAGGTCCCTCTAACCCCCACTCTCTCACACTCCTGTATCTGGGGAGGTCCCTCTAACCCCTCTCTCACACTCCTGTATCTGGGGAGGTCCCTCTAACCCCCACTCTCTCACACTCCTGTATCTGGGCTCGTCCCTCTAAACCCCCTCTCTCACACTCCTGTATCTGGGGAGGTCCCTTTAACCCCCACTCTCTCACACTCCTGTATCTGGGGAGGTCCCTCTAACCCCCACTCTCTCACACTCCTGTATCTGGGGAGGTCCCTCTAACCCCTCTCTCACACTCCTGTATCTGGGGAGGTCCCTCTAACCCCCACTCTCTCACACTCCTGTATCTGGGGAGGTCCCTCTAACCCCTCTCTCACACTCCTGTATCTGGGGAGGTCCCTCTAAACCCCACTCTCTCACACTCCTGTATCTGGGCTCGTCCCTCTAAACCCCCTCTCTCACACTCTTGTATCTGGGCAGGTCCCTTTAACCCCCACTCTCTCACACTCCTGTATCTGGGAGGTCCCTCTAACCCCCACTCTCTCACACTCCTGTATCTGGGGAGGTCCCTCTAACCCCCTCTCTCACACTCCTGTATCTGGGGAGGTCCCTCTAACCCCCACTCTCTCACACTCCTGTATCTGGGGAGGTCCCTCTAACCCCTCTCTCACACTCCTGTATCTGGGGAGGTCCCTCTAACACCCACTCTCTCACACTCCTGTATCTGGGGAGGTCCCTCTAAACCCCCTCTCTCACACTCTTGTATCTGGGCAGGTCCCTTCAACCCCCACTCTCTCACACTCCTGTATCTGAGAGGCTTCTCTAACCTCTTTCTATCACAATCCTGGCTCTAGGGAGGTTCCTCTAACTCCTCTCCCACACTCCTGTATCTGGGGAGGTTCCTCTAACCCCCCTCTCTCTCACTCCTGTATCTGGGGAGGTCCCGCTAACTCCTCTCTCACTCCTGTATCTGGGGAGTACCCTCTAACCCCTCTCTCACACTCCTGTATCTGGAGAGGTCCCTCTAACCCCCACTCTCTCACACTCCTGTATCTGGGGAGGTCCAGCGAACTCCTCTCTCACTCCTGTATCTGGGGAGGTCCCTCTAACCCCCACTCTCTCACACTCCTGTATCTGGGGAGGTCCCTCTAACCCCTCTCTCACACTCCTGTATCTGGGGAGGTCCCTCTACCCCCCACTCTCTCACACGCCTGTATCTGGGGAGGTCCCTCTAACCACTCTCTCACACTCCTGTATCTGGGGAGGTCCCTCTAACCACCACTCTCTCACACTCCTGTATCTGGGGAGGTTCCTCTAACTCCTCTCCCACACTCCTGTATCTGGGGAGGTTCCTCTAACTCCGCTCCCACACTCCTGTATCTGGGAAGGTTCCTCTAACCCCTCTCTCCCACACTCCTGTATCTGGGGAGATTCCTCTAACCCCTCTCTCCCACACTCCTGTATCTGGGGAGGTCCCGCTAACTCCTCTTTCACTCCTGTATCTGGGGAGGTTTCTCTAACCCCCCTCTCTCTCACTCCTGTATCTGGGGAGGTCCCTCTAACCCCACTCTCACACTCCTGTATCTGGGGAGGTCCCGCTAACTCCTCTTTCACTCCTGTATCTGGGGAGGTTTCTCTAACCCCCCTCTCTCTCACTCCTGTATCTGGGGAGGTCCCTCTAACCCCTCTCTCACACTCCTGTATCTGGGGAGGTCCCTCTAACCCCCACTCTCTCACACTCCTGTATCTGGGGTGGTCCCTCTAACACCCACTCTCTCACACTCCTGTATCTGGGGAGGTCCCTCTAACCCCTCTCTCTCACTCCTGTATCTGGGGAGGTCCCTCTAACCCCCACTCTCTCACACTCCTGTATCTGGGGAGGTCCCTCTAACTCCTCTCTGACACTCCTGTATCTGGGGAGGTTCCTCTAGCTCCTCTCCCACACTCCTGTATCTGGGGAGGTTCCTCTAACTCCGCTCCCACACTCCTGTATCTGGGAAGGTTCCTCTAACCCCTCTCTCCCACACTCCTGTATCTGGGGAGATTCCTCTAACCCCTCTCTCCCACACTCCTGTATCTGGGGAGGTCCCGCTAACTCCTCTTTCACTCCTGTATCTGGGGAGGTTTCTCTAACCCCCCTCTCTCTCACTCCTGTATCTCAGGAGGTCCCTCTAACCCCCACTCTCTCACACTCCTGTATCTGGGGAGGTCCCTCTAACCCCCACTCTCTCACACTCCTGTATCTGAGGTGGTCTCTCTAACACCCACTCTCTCACACTCCTGTATCTGGGGAGGTCCCTCTAACCCCTCTCTCACACTCCTGTATCTGGGGAGGTCCCTCTAACCCCCACTCTCTCACACTCCTGTATCTGGGGAGGTCCCTCTAACCCCTCTCTCACACTCCTGTATCTGGGGAGGTCCCTCTAACCCCCACTCTCTCACACTCCTGTATCTGGGGAGGTCCCTCTAACCCCTCTCTCACACTCCTGTATCTGGGGAGGTCCCTCTAACCTCCACTCTCTCACACTCCTGTATCTGGCGAGGACCCTCTAACCCCTCTCTCACACTCCTGTATCTGGGTAGGTCCCTCTAACCCCCACTCTCTCACACTCCTGTATCTGGGGAGGTCCCTCTAACCCCTCTCTCACACTCCTGTATCTGGGGAGGTCCCTCTAACCCCCACTCTCTCACACTCCTGTATCTGAGAGGCTTCTCTAACCTCTTTCTCTCACAATCCTGGCTCTGGGGAGGTTCCTCTAACTCCTCTCTCACACTCCTGTATCTGGGGAGGTCCCTCTAACCCCTCTCTCACACTCCTGTATCTGGGGAGGTCCCTCTAACCCCCATCTCTCACACCACTGTATCTGGGGAGGTCCCTCTAACCCCCACTCTCTCACACTCCTGTATCTGGGGAGGTCCCTCTAACACCCACTCTCTCACACTCCTGTATCTGGGGAGGTCCCTCTAACCCCTCTCTCACAGTCCTGTATCTGGGGAGGTCCCTCTAACCCCCACTCTCTCACACTCCTGTATCTGGGGAGGACCTTCTAACCCCTCTCTCACACTCCTGTATCTGGGGAGGTCCCTCTAACCCCCACTCTCTCACACTCCTGTATCTGAGAGGCTTCTCTGACCTCTTTCTCTCACAATCCTGGCTCTGGGGAGGTCCCTCTAACTCCTCTCTCACACTCCTGTATCTGGGGAGGTCCCTCTAACCCCTCTCTCACACTCCTGTATCTGGGGAGGTCCCTCTAACCCCCATCTCTCACACTCCTGTATCTGGGGAAGTCCCTCTAACCCCCATCTCTCACACTCCTGTATCTGGGGAGGTCCCTCTAACCCCCACTCTCTCACACTCCTGTATCTGGGGAGGTCCCTCTAACCCCTCTCTCACACTCCTGTATCTGGGGAGGTCCCTCTAACCCCCACTCTCTCACACTCCTGTATCTGGGCTCGTCCCTCTAAACCCCCTCTCTCACACTCCTGTATCTGGGGAGGTCCCTTTAACCCCCACTCTCTCACACTCCTGTATCTGGGGAGGTCCCTCTAACCCCCACTCTCTCACACTCCTGTATCTGGGGAGGTCCCTCTAACCCCTCTCTCACACTACTGTATCTGGGGAGGTCCCTCTAACACCCACTCTCTCACACTCCTGTATCTGGGGAGGTCCCTCTAACCCCCACTCTCTCACACTCCTGTATCTGGGAGGACCTTCTAACCCCTCTCTCACACTCCTGTATCTGGGGAGGTCCCTCTAACCCCCACTCTCTCACACTCCTGTATCTGGGGAGGTCCCTCTAACCCCTCTCTCACACTCCTGTATCTGGGGAGGTCCCTCTAACCCCCACTCTCTCACACTCCTGTATCTGAGAGGCTTCTCTAACCTCTTTCTCTCACAATCCTGGCTCTGGGGAGGTTCCTCTAACTCCTCTCTCACACTCCTGTATCTGGGGAGGTCCCTCTAACCCCTCTCTCACACTCCTGTATCTGGGGAGGTCCCTCTAACCCCCATCTCTCACACTCCTGTATCTGGGGAGGTCCCTCTAACCCCCACTCTCTCACACTCCTGTATCTGGGGAGGTCCCTCTAACACCCACTCTCTCACACTCCTGTATCTGGGGAGGTCCCTCTAACCCCTCTCTCACACTCCTGTATCTGGGGAGGTCCCTCTAACCCCCACTCTCTCACACTCCTGTATCTGGGGAGGTCCCTCTAACGCCTCTCTCACACTCCTGTATCTGGGGAGGTCCCTCTAACACCCACTCTCTCACACTCCTGTATCTGGGGAGGTCCCTCTAACCCCTCTCTCACACTCCTGTATCTGGGGAGGTCCCTCCAACCCCCACTCTCTCACACTCCTGTATCTGAGAGGCTTCTCTAACCTCTTTCTCTCACAATCCTGGCTCTGGGGAGGTTCCTCTAACTCCTCTCCCACACTCCTGTATCTGGGGAGCTCCCTCTAACTCCTCTCCCACACTCCTGTATCTGGGGAGGTCCCTCTAACCCCTCTCTCACACTCCTGTATCTGGGGCGGTTCCTCTAACCCCCACTCTCTCTCACTCCTGTATCTGGGGAGGTCCCGCTAACTCCTCTCTCACTCCTGTATCTGGGGAGTACCCTCTAACCCCTCTCTCACACTCCTGTATCTGGATAGGTCTTTCTAACCCCCACTCTCTCACACTCCTGTATCTGGGGAGGTCCAGCGAACTCCTCTCTCACTCCTGTATCTGGAGAGGTCCCTCTAACCCCCACTCTCTCACACTCCTGTATCTGGGGAGGTCCCTCTAACCCCTCTCTCACACTCCTGTATCTGGGGAGGTCCCTCTACCCACCACTCTCTCACACGCCTGTATCTGGGGAGGTCCCTCTAACCACTCTCTCACACTCCTGTATCTGGGGAGGTCCCTCTAACCACCACTCTCTCACACTCCTGTATCTGGGGAGGTCCCTCTAACTCCTCTCTGACACTCCTGTATCTGGGGAGGTTCCTCTAGCTCCTCTCCCACACTCCTGTATCTGGGGAGGTTCCTCTAACTCCGCTCCCACACTCCTGTATCTGGGAAGGTTCCTCTAACCCCTCTCTCCCACACTCCTGTATCTGGGGAGGTCCCGCTAACTCCTCTTTCACTCCTGTATGTGGGGAGGTTTCTCTAACCCCCCTCTCTCTCACTCCTGTATCTGGGGAGGTCCCTCTAACCCCCACTCTCTCACACTCCTGTATCTGGGGAGGTCCCTCTAACCCCCACTCTCTCACACTCCTGTATCTGGGGAGGTCCCTCTAACCCCCACTCTCTCACACTCCTGTATCTGGGGAGGTCCCGCTAACCCCTCTCTCACACTCCTGTATCTGGGGAGGTCCCTCTAACCCCCACTCTCTCACACTCCTGTATCTGGGAGGACCTTCTAACCCCTCTCTCACACTCCTGTATCTGGAGAGGTCCCTCTAACCCCCACTCTCTCACACTCCTGTATCTGGGGAGGTCCCTCTAACCCCTCCCTCACACTCCTGTATCTGGGGAGGTCCCTCTAACCTCCACTCTCTCACACTCCTGTATCTGGCGAGGACCCTCTAACCCCTCTCTCACACTCTTGTATCTGGGTAGGTCCCTCCAACCCCCACTCTCTCACACTCCTGTATCTGGGGAGGTCCCTCTAACCCCTCTCTCACACTCCTGTATCTGGGGAGGTCCCTCTAACCCCCACTCTCTCACACTCCTGTATCTGAGAGGCTTCTCTAACCTCTTTCTCTCACAATCCTGGCTCTGGGGAGGTTCCTCTAACTCCTCTCTCACACTCCTGTGTCTGGGGAGGTCCCTCTAACCCCTCTCTCACACTCCTGTATCTGGGGAGGTCCCTCTAACCCCCATCTCTCACACTCCTGTATCTGGGGAGGTCCCTCTAACCCCCACTCTCTCACACTCCTGTATCTGGGGAGGTTCCTCTAACCCCTCTCTCACACTCCTGTATCTGTGGTGGTCCCTCTAACCCCCACTCTCTCACACTCCTGTATCTGGGCTCGTCCCTCTAAACCCCCTCTCTCACACTCCTGTATCTGGGGAGGTCCCTTTAACCCCCACTCTCTCACACTCCTGTATCTGGGGAGGTCCCTCTAACCCCCACTCTCTCACACTCCTGTATCTGGGGAGGTCCCTCTAACCCCTCTCTCACACTCCTGTATCTGGGGAGGTCCCTCTAACCCCCACTCTCTCACACTCCTGTATCTGGGGAGGTCCCTCTAACCCCTCTCTCACACTCCTGTATCTGGGGAGGTCCCTCTAACCCCCACTCTCTCACACTCCTGTATCTGGGGAGGTCCCTCTAACCCCCACTCTCTCACACTCCTGTATCTGGGGAGGACCTTCTAACCCCTCTCTCACACTCCTGTATCTGGGGAGGTCCCTCTAACCCCCACTCTCTCACACTCCTGTATCTGGGGAGGTCCCTCTAACCCCTCTCTCACACTCCTGTATCTGGGGAGGTCCCTCCAACCCCCACTCTCTCACACTCCTGTATCTGGGCTCGTCCCTCTGAACCCCCTCTCTCACACTCCTGTATCTGGGGAGGTCCCTTTAACCCCCACTCTCTCACACTCCTGTATCTGGGGAGGTCCCTCTAACCCCCACTCTCTCTCACTCCTGTATCTGGGGAGGTCCCTCTAGCCCCTTCTTTCACACTCCTGGATCTGGGATCTATCATCAGAGACAGAGTGATTGCACATTTGACTAAGTTTGAGATGATCAGAGAGTCAGCAGGGATTTGTGAAGAACCGGTCATGTCTGAATAATCTAGAATAGGGGAATGTCTGTGGATGCTATCTATGTGGACTTACAGAAGGCATTTCCACACAAGAGACTGTTATGACATGGGATGGTAATTGGTTGGGAGGTAGGAGACAGAGAGTAGGGATAAAGGGAATGTACTCAGATTGGCAGGATGTGACAAGTGGTATTCCCCAGGGATCTGTATCTGGGGATCAGATTTTCACCATATATATCAATGACTTGGATGAAAGAATAGAGAGTTGCATATCCAAGCTAGGAGGCACAGTAAGTTGTGTAGATGGGAGCAGGAAGTTACAAATGGACATATACAGATTAAGTGAGTGGGCAAAACTATGGCAGATGGAGTTCGATGTGGGGAGATCATCCACTTTTGATCTCAGAAAGACAATTCTAAAGGGGGTGCATGAACAGAGAGACCTGGGCGTATATGTGCACAAAGCATTGAAAGTGACAGGGCAGGTTGAGAAAGCAGTTAAAAAAGCATACAGGATCCTGGGCTTCACAAATAGAGGCATAGAGTACAAAAGCAAGGTTTATAAAACACTGGTCCAGCCTCAACTGGAGTATTGTGTCCAATTCTGGGCACTGCACTTTAGGAAGGATGTGAAGGCCTTAGAGAAGGTGCAGAAAAGATTTACAAGAATGGTTCCAGGGATGAGAGACTTCAGTTACATGGATAGACTGGAGAAGCTGGGGTTGTTCTCCTTAGAGCAGAGAAGGTTGAGAGGAGATTTGATAGAGGTGTTCAAAATCATGAGGGTTCTAGACTGTTCCCATTGGCGGAAGGGTCGAGAACCAGAAGACACAGATTTAAGGTGATTGGCAGAAGATCCAAAGGCGACATGTGGAAAAACAGTTTTACTCAGCGAGTGGTTAGGATCTGGAATGCACTGCCTGAAAGTGTGGTGGAGGCAGATTCAAGTGTGGCTTTCAAAAGGAAATTGGATAAGTAACTGAAGGAATAAAATTTGCAGGGCTACGGGGAAAGGGCGGGGGAGTGGGACTAGCTGAAGTGCTCTTGCAGAGAGCCGGTACAGGCTCGATGGGCTGAATGGCCTCTTTCTGTGCTGTGACCATTCTATGATTCTATAAAACAAATTGGAACGTTTTATTTCATGGTGTGAGACTAAGCAGTGTGGTGGAACAAAGGAATTTGGGTCTCCAGGTACACCTGTCCCAATGTCCCCTTTTTTTTATTCATTCACGGGATGTGGGCGTCGCTGTCAAGGCCAGCATTTATTGCCCATCCCTAATTGCCCTTGAGAAGGTGGTGGTGAGCCACCTTCTTGAACCGCTGCAGTCCGTGTGATGAAAGTTCTCCCACAGTGCTGTTAGGGAGGGAGTTCCAGGATTTTGACCCACCAATGATGAAGGAACAGCGATATAATTCCAAGTCAGGATGGTCTGTGACTTGGAGGGGAACTTGGAGGTGATGGTGTTCCCATTCGCCTGCTGCCCTTGTCCTTCTAGGTGGTAGAGGTCATGGGTTTGGGAGGTGCTGTTGAAGAAGCCTTGGTGAGTTGCTGCAGTGCATCTTGTAGATGGTACACACTGCAGACACAGTGCGCCAGTGGTGAAGGTGGTGGATGGGGTGCCAATCAAGCGGGCTGCTTTGTCCTGGATGGCGTCAAGCTTCTTGAGTGTTGTTAGAGCTGCACTCATCCAGGCAAGTGGAGAGTATTCCATCACACTCCTTACCTGTGCCTTGTAGATGGTAGAAAGGCTTCAGGGAGTCAGGAGTTGAATCACTCGCCGCAGAATCTCCAGCCTCTGATCTTCTCTTGTAGCCACTGTATTTATGTGATTGGTCCAGTTAAGTTTCTGGTCAGTGACCCCCAGGAAGTCGATAGTGGGGGATTCGATGCTAGTAATGCCATTGAATGTCAAGGGAAGGTGGTTAGACTTTCTCTTGTTGGAGATAGTCATTGCCTGGCACTTGTGTGGCGCGAATGTTATTGGCCACTTATCAGTCCAAGCCTGAATGTTGTCCAGGTCTTGCTGCATGCGGGCAAGGAGTGCTTCATTATCTGAGCAGTTGCAAATGGAACTGAACACTGTGCAATCATCAGCGAATATCCCCATTTCTGATCTTATGATGGAGGGAAGGTCATTGATGAAGCAGCTGAAGATGGTTGGGCGAGGACACTGCCCTGAGGTACTCCTGCAGCGATGTCCTGGGGCTGAGATGATTGGCCTCCAGCAATCATCATCATCTTCAACCTCAACCTTCCAAGGCTCGATGTCAGTTTTTTTTTGTCTGATTACTCTCCTGTGAAGCTCCTTGAGATGATTTTTCTACGTTAAAGGCGCTGCGTAGATGCGAGTTGTTGATTGTGATAGTGGGCCTGGTTTACTGACACACAATTCCTCTTTTTTTGTGTTTCCCTGATTGCAGACGTGAATGAAAAAGGAAACTCGGGCGCCGAGAGCAGCGAGGAGCTGCGAGACCTCCACCCAGGGGCACTGCTTTACCGAGCCGCCGCTCTCCAAAACCTCCCGGTTATGGCTGACGCATTGGCGCATGGGGCTGACGTCAACTGGGTGAACGCGTCGGACGAGAATAAAACTCCACTCATCCAGGCAGTGACTCCGGTAAAAGGGGAATTCATTCTGTTCAGTGGAGGGAGTGTTAACCCTCTGCAAAGAATGATTAATCCGCTCAGTGCAGCTCAGCCCCTAATCAACGCACGGATTGTCTGCCTCAACGGTTTATGTTGCTCGCACCAGAGTTTGTATAAAGCAAGGATTTAAAAACCATTGTAGTGCAGCCAATTTAATTAGTTCCCTGGCAAGATGTGGAAAGAATGAACAACTGTAAACATCACCTAGCTTTTAACATTCCAAGGTTGCATAGAATAGGTTGCTGGCTGTAAGCAACAAGATCATTGGGATTTGGGACTGCGGAGGGATATGTTGCATTGGTCCAGATAGAAACCTAGGGGTTTACACCACAGGAGGAGGCCGCCATTTGGGCCCTCGTGTCTGTGGCGGCCCTTTGCGAGAGAAAGAACTTGCATTTATAACGCGCCTTTCACACCCACAGCACATCCCAAAGCGCTTCACAGCTAATTCATTACTTTTGAAGAGAAGTCACTGTTGTAATGTGGGGTAACGTGGGAGCCAATTTGCACACAGTAAGCTCCCATGAAAATTAATGAGATAAATGACTAGTTAGTGATGTTGGTTTAAGGACAAATGTTGGCCAGGACACTGGGAGAACTCCCCTGCTCTTCTTCCAATAGTGGCCGTGGGATCTTTAACATTCATCCGAGAGGGAAGACGGGACCTCAGTTTAACGTCAAATCCGAAAGACGGCCCCTCCGGCAGTGCAGCGTTCCCTCAGTACCGCCCCTCCGACAGTGTGGCGCTCCCTCAGTACTGCCCCTCCGACAGTGCGGCGCTCCCTCAGTACTGCCCCTCTGACAGCGCGGCGCTCCCTCAGTACTGCCCCTCCAACAGTGCGGTGCTCCCTCAGCACTGCCCCTCCGACAGTGCGGCGCTCCCTCAGTACCGCCCCTCCGACAGTGCGGCGCTCCCTCAGTACTGCCCCTCCAACAGTGCAGGGCTCCCTCAGTACTGCCCCTCCGACAGTGCAGCGTTCCCTCAGTACTGCACCTCCGACAGTGCGGCGCTCCCTCAGTACTGCCCCTCTGACAGCGCGGCGCTCCCTCAGTACTGCCCCTCCAACAGTGCGGTGCTCCCTCAGCACTGCCCCTCCGACAGTGCGGCGCTCCCTCAGTACCGCCCCTCCGACAGTGCGGCGCTCCCTCAGTACTGCCCCTCCGACAGTGCGGCGCTCCCTCAGTACTGCCCCTCCGACAGTGCAGCGCTCCCTCAGTACTGCCCCTCCGACAGTGCGGCGCTCCCTCAGTACTGCCCCTCCGACAGTGCGGCGTTCCCTCAGTACTGCCCCTCCGACAGTGCGGCGCTCCCTCAGTACTGCCCCTCCAACAGTGCAGGGCTCCCTCAGTACTGCCCCTCCGACAGTGCAGCGTTCCCTCAGTACCGCCCCTCCGACAGTGTGGCGCTCCCTCAGTACTGACCCTCCAACAGTGTGGCATGCAGCACCCCCTCAGGACTATGCAGGAGTGTTGGCCTGGATTGCGTGCTTAAGTGTCTGTTGTGGGGCTTGAACTCACAACCTTCTGACTCGGAGGCGAGAGTGCGACCCACTGAGCCGTGGCTGATACAAGAGCAATCCCAAACTAATCCCAATGCCCGACGCTCTCCCATAGCCCTGTATCTTTCTTCGCATGAAATCTTTATCTAATAATCCTTTTTTATTTAAAAGAGTGCAATGGTTTGCTTCGGTTTATAACATTAGTGAATGTGATTTACACAGTTGGGAATCTGCATAATGAGAGTGAATGGGAAGGGGTTGTTTATTCCATTGGGATCCGGCAAAATGGAAGGGAATGGGTCCAGTGGGATGGTATACAGGAAGGATCGGCTTCCTTGGAATGCTGTCCCTACTGATTTCCATGCAAAGAAAATCGGACGAATTCTATGACAGGTGGGTGATCTGCTCGGACAGATTATCGACCAGGTGGTGAACCTACCCCTGGTGAGCATTAACTGTAGTCAACAGGACTGAGCGTGCCCTGCGAAGACCCTGTTCCTTGATATCTTTGAGTGATGTGACTCCAGTCCCAGATAACTGGACTAACGGTTGATATTTTTTTTTGCTCCCTCTTTGTGTCTCTCTTCTCATTGGCCCCGCCACGACCCAGGGTTCCTTGGTGGCCTGCGAGTTTCTGCTGCAGAACGGAGCTCATGTGAACCAGATGGATGTCCACAGTCGCGGTCCGCTCCACCACGCCACCATCCACGGGCACACCGGGTAAGGCGAGCACAGCACCAGGTGCACCTAACGCCACAGAATTAACAGCGCCCCTTGATTTGATAGCAACAAATAGACTGATATTCATTTAAGTCCTTCATAAAGGAACTGCAGCTGTTCCTAAATCAGAAGCGAGTAAGGGTATTGGACCCGCGGTGGAAGGACCAGGATTTGCTGTCTCTTGTCCGGAATCCTTTTCTTCCCGGTTCATAAACTTCTTTTCTGTGAGTTTGTGCCGCACTCCCAGGGCAGGTACAGCACAGGTTAGATACAGAGTAAAGCTCCCTCTACACTGTCCCATCAAACACTCCCAGGGCAGGTACAGCACGGGTTAGATACAGAGTAAAGCTCCCTCTACACTGTCCCATCAAACACTCCCAGGGCAGGTACAGCACGGGTTAGATACAGAGTAAAGCTCCCTCTACATTGTCCCATCAAACACTCCCAGGGCAGGTACAGCACGGGTTAGATACAGAGTAAAGCTCCCTCTGCACTGTCCCATCAAACACTGAGAGGTCGCACAACACCAGGTTATAGTCCAACAGTTTTATTTGAAATCACAAGCTTTCGGAGCTCCGGCATCTCCGCATCATGACCATCAAACACTCCCAGGGCAGGTACAGCACGGGTTAGATACAGAGTAAAGCTCCCTCTACACTGTCCCATCAAACACTCCCAGGGCAGGTACAGCACGGGTTAGATACAGAGTAAAGCTCCCTCTACACTGTCCCATCAAACACGCCCAGGGCAGGTACAGCACGGGTTAGATACAGAGTAAAGCTCCCTCAACATTGTCCCATCAAACACTCCCAGGGCAGGTACAGCACGGGTTAGATACAGAGTAAGACTCCCTCTACACTGTCCCATCAAACACTCCCAGGGCAGGTACAGCACGGGTTAGATACAGAGTAAGACTCCCTCTACACTGTCCCATCAAACACTCCCAGGGCAGATACAGCACGGGTTAGATACAGAGTAAGGCTCCCTCTACACTGTCCCATCAAACACTCCCAGGGCATGTACAGCACGGGTTAGATACAGAGTAAGGCTCCCTCTACACTGTCCCGTCAAACTCTCCCAGGGCAGGTACAGCACGGGTAGATACAGAGTAATGCTCCCTCTACACTGTCGCATCAAACACTCCCAGGGCAGGTACAGCACATCTTAGATACAGAGTAAAGCTCCCTCTGCACTGTCCCATCAAACACTCCCAGGGCAGGTACAGCACATCTTAGATACAGAGTAAAGCTCCCTCTACACTGCCCCATCAAACACACCCAGGGCAGGAACAGCACAGGTTAGATACAGAGTAAAGCTCCCTCTACACTGTCCCATCAAACACTCCCAGGGCAGGTACAGCACGGGTTAGATACAGAGTAAAGCTCCCTCTACACTGTCCCATCAAACACTCCCAGGGCAGGTACAGCACATCTTAGATACAGAGTAAAGCTCCCTCTACACTGCCCCATCAAACACACCCAGGGCAGGTACAGCACGGGTTAGATACAGAGTAAAACTCCCTCTACACTGCCCCATCAAACACACCCAGGGCAGGTACAGCACGGTTTAGATACAGAGTAAAGCTCCCTCTACACTGTCCCATCAAACACTCCCAGGGCAGGTACAGCACGGGTTAGATACAGAGTAAAGCTCCCTCTACACTGTCCCATCAAACACTCCCAGGGCAGGTACAGCACGGGTTAGATACAGAGTAAAGCTCCCTCTACACTGTCTCATCAAACACACCCAGGGCAGGTACAGCACGGGTTAGATACAGAGTAAAGCTCCCTCTACACTGTCTCATCAAACACACCCAGGGCAGGTACAGTACAGGTTAGATACAGAGTAAAGCTCCCAAACATTTTTCATCTAAGATCCTCACGGCAGCAGAGGAAGAAGACTTTCATCCCATCGCAGAGCAGGAACATCGGAACAGGAGGAGGCCATTCAGCCCGTCGAGCCTGTTCCACCATTCAATTAGATCATGGCTGATCTGTATCTTAACTCCATCTGCCCGTCTTGGTTCTGTAACCCTTAATGCCCTTACCCTACAAAAATCTATCAAACTCAGTTTTGAAATTTTTAATTGATCCCCAGCCTCAACAGCCTTTTGAGGGAGAGAGTTCCAGATTTCCACCACCCTTTGTGAAGAAAGACAGCAAAAAGTAACTAAAGGATTGATTAAGAAAGGGAAGATAGATTATGAAAATAAATTAGCAAAAAATATAAAAACAGATAGCAAGAGTTTCTATAGTTATATAAAAAGAAAAAGGGTGGCTAAGGCATACGTAGGTCCCTTAGAGGATGAGACCGGGAAATTAATGGTGGGAAACATGGAGATGGCAAAAATGCTGAACAAATATTTTGTTTCAGTCTTTACGGTAGAGGACACTAAGAATATCCCAACACTGGACAAACAGGGGGCTCTAGGGGGGGAGGAGCTAAATACGATTAAAATCACTAAGGAATTGGTACTCAGTAAAATAATGGGACTCAAGGCGGATAAATCCCCTGGACCTGATGGCTTACATCCTAGGGTCTTGAGGGAAGTGGCAGTAGGGATTGTGAATGCTTTGGTAATAATTTTCCAAAATTCCCTGGACTCAGCAAAAGTCCCGGCAGATTGGAAAACTGCTAATGTAACACCCTTATTTAAAAAGGGTAGTAGGCAGAAGGCTGGAAATTATAGACCAGTTAGTCTAACATCTGTGGTGGGTAAAATTTTGGAGTCTATTATTAAGGAGACAGTAACGGAACATTTAGAAAAACATAATTTAATAGGACATAGTCAGCATGGCTTTATGAAGGGGAAGTCATGTCTGACAAATTTGCTCGAGTTCTTTGAGGACATAACGTACAGGGTGGATAAAGGGGAACCAATGGACGTAGTGTATTTAGACTTCCAGAAGGCATTCGACAAGGTGCCACATAAAAGATTATTGCTCAAGATAAAAAATCACTGGATTGGGGGGAATATTCTGGCATGGGTGGAGAATTGGTTATCTAACAGGAAGCAGAGAGTTGGGATAAATGGTTCATTCTCGGACTGGCAACCAGTAGCCAGTGGTGTTCCGCAGGGGTCGGTGCTGGGTCCCCAACTCTTTACAATCTATATTAACGATTTGGAGGAGGGGACAGAGTGTAACATATCAAAGTTTGCAGATGATACAAAGATGGGAGGGAAAGTAGAAAGTGAGGAGGACATAAAAAACCTACAAGGGGATATAGACAAGCTGGGTGAGTGGGCGGAGATTTGGCAGATGCAATACAATATTGGAAAATGTGAGGTTATGCACTTTGGCAGGAAAAATCAGAGAGCAAGTTATTATCTTAATGGCGAGAAACTGGAAAGTACTGCAGTACAAAGGGATCTGGGGGTCCTAGTGCAAGAAAATCAAAAAGTTAGTATGCAGGTGCAGCAGGTGATCAAGAAGGCCAACGGAATGTTGGCTTTTATTGCTAGGGGGATAGATTATAAAAATTTATTATATATTATATACTCATTGGAGTTCAGAAGAGTGAGAGGCGATCTTATTGAAACATATAAGATTGTGAAGGGGCTTGATCGGGTGGATGCGGTAAGGATGTTCCCAAGGATGGGTGAAACTAGAACTAGGGGGCATAATCTTAGAATAAGGGGCTGCTCTTTCAAAACTGAGATGAGGAGAAACTTCTTCACTCAGAGGGTAGTAGGTCTGTGGAATTTGCTGCCCCAGGAAGCTGTGGAAGCTACATCATTAAATAAATTTAAAACAGAAATAGACCGTTTCCTAGAAGTAAAGGGAATTAGGGGTTACGGGGAGCGGGCAGGAAATTGGACATGAGGCTGAGTTCGGATCGGTCGAGGCCCTGTGGGTGGCGGAGCCGGCCCAGGGGCTGAGTGGCCGGGTCCTGCTCCTACTTCTTGTGTTCTTTAGATTTGAGGTGAGGATCAGATCAGCCATGATCTTATTGAATGGCGGAGTAGGCTCGAAGGGCCGATTGGCCTACTCCTGCTCCTATTTCTTATGTTCTTATGTTCTTATAAGAAGTGCTTCCTGACATCACCCCTGACCAGCCTGGCTCTAATTTTAAGATTCTGCCCCCTTGTTCTGGACTCCCCCCACCAGAGGAAATAGTTTCTCTCTATCTACCCTATCAACTCCTTTAATCATCTTTAACATCTCAATTAGACCACCGCTGAATATTCTATACTCGAGGGAATACGAGCCTAGTCTGTGCAATCTTTTAGCCCAGGATCATTCTGAGGTGCATGTGGACGCAGGTCCTGAGCCACTGGCACATTTATTCTGCACTGCAGCACACTGAGCTTGGAAACTAATGGAATTAAGCTATTGACCCAAATGCAGCTTGTGAAGTGACCGGTTTAAGGAAGGCTTGGTCTGGCGTGACTCTGTCGTGTTTCACTCCAGACTTTCTAATGAGCAGCATTTCTGAGGCAGTTTCTGGGTTGTTGTTTTGTCAGTTCTCAATTACTCTGTAAACGAGATGGCAACAGATAGCTCTGTTTGTGTCTTCACAAGTCGCACAACACCAGGTTATAGTCCAACAGTTTTATTTGAAATCACAAGCTTTCGGAGCTATCGATTGCCCCTTCCTCAGGTGAAGTAAATTAGATACAGAATCGCCAAAGCATATATAGATAGAGAACAAAGCATATGCTTTGGCGATTCTGTATCTAATTTACTTCACCTGAGGAAGGGGCAATCGATAGCTCCGAAAGCTTGTGATTTCAAATAAAACTGTTGGACTATAACCTGGTGTTGTGCGACCTCTCAATTTTGTCCACCCCAGTCCAACACCGGCATCTCCGCATCATGTGTCTTCACGCCTTTGTTTTGTAACCTAATCGTTGGGGTAAGTGGCCAGACCTTGTCCTCTGCAGGCTACGCCCTTCGAGCCTTCTCTCTGTTATCGTGCTGTCATATCTCTCCACGGCCTCAGCCCTCCCTATCTCAGTAACCTCCTCCAGCCTTACGACCCTCCGAGATCTCTGCGCTCCTCCAATTCTGGCCTCTTGTGCATCCCGATTTTAATCGCTCCACCATTGCCTTGGCCATAAGCTCTGGAATTCCCTCCCTAAACCTCTCCACCTCTCTCTCCTCCTTTCAGAAGCTCCTTAAAACCAAGCTTTTGGTCGCCTGTACTATTATTTCCTTATGTGGCTCGGCGTCAAATTGTGTTTGATAATCGCTCCTGTGAAGCGCCTTGGGATATTTTACTACATTAAAGGCGCTGTATAAATGCAAGTTGATGTTGCCATGTCACTGCCAGCTTCATAATCCGTGTGTTTATTGCACTCTGGGGAAAAAATTCGTTCTTGCCCAGAAAGCAGTCAGTGTCCTCGCCACCTGCCGTTAACGGCCGCCTGAAATGGCCGCCGCACTAAACGAGGTAAATTGGTGTGGGGGGCATGGAGGTAGGTGGCGCAGCGCTAACCTTAGGCGCAATGCCCTCCTCGTGGCGTTACACGAGGGATCTGGAACCAATTTGTAGTCCTGATGCGGCGTTGTTACTTCCCCTAGTGTCTGTGCGTGAGGCTGTGAAGCTCGCAATGCAGTGTGGGCAGTAAGGATCTCTGAAATTTAAAGAGGCCCTGCACATTGAAGCACTCTAGCTTTGTGCAGAGGGTCAACACTGCAAGACAGGCCTTCTACCCACAGGGGCCAGGAGGCCCTCCAGAAAGAACAATGTGGGAGTACATCACTAAGGCCATCACTGCCAGCAGTGTCGCCCCCACCACCTGGCTCTAGTGCCCAAAGAAGCTTCATGACCTCAGACCACGGGTCAAGGTCAGTGAATGCATCTTCAAAAGCCGTCTCCTACCAACTGAACCATTAGCCTCACACACTGCTCAATGCAGGACCCCCCAATCACTCACCTACCAACAATCTGCACCAATCACAAGGCACATCTCCCATTCCTAGTTTCACCTCACCCCCTTGAAGGAGACGGTGCAGGCCATTCTTGGCAGGGGCATGGCTGAGCCCTTGGCCAGCAGCGGGGCTGAAAGGATACAAGACGCTGGTATCCTCGTACGTTATCCTCCTTCTGGCATGCACCTCTAGGTTTCCCGCCCTCCTGTCAGCACAACTCCACCTTTGTGCCTTCCTCATTTCACACACCCAAGAAATGCAGCCTGCCCAGCCAGTGGGACCTCAGGCGGATGATTCCATCCCGGATATGCCGGCCACAAAGGAGCTGTCTGGGATGCATCCTTCCATCTGATTGCTCCTCTTTGGCTTCCTCCTCTTTGGCTTCCTCGTCTTCTGCATCTTCCTCTTCCCTTTGCAAGCGGACGGTGTAAATGTGAAATGACAGCATGAAATGCTGCAAATACTCAGTTGGTCAGGCAGCATGTCGACCTGAGACGTGAACGCCACGGATGTTGTGTGACCTGCTGAGTATTCGCAGCATGTTCTGTCTTCTCAAAGGCATTCACTTACCATCCGAGCCCTTGCAAGCGTCCAACAGCACTCCCAAAACACTTTTAAAAACTTTTCACAAATATTGCAGCAAGCCACCACTTCAATAAAATTTTTAAAAATGTCCAATCCCTTCCATTCAAACTTACCTGATTGATGTGTGTATCCCTTTAACAGCTGCAGATATCGCCCTGTCAGCCTGCTTGCACACCAGGTTAACCTGGCGTGCTTAGGACCCAGTGCTGACTTAAGTGCTAGGGTCGAAGTTCGCGTAGGTGACGTTAAGTCAGCGTTGTATGCCGACTGACGTCACCACGCCACCATTTTTTTTGCTGGCAGCGCAAAGGGGGCGACAAATATTGTGGGCGCCGCCGGGACCGCCTCTAGCTGGCGCAAGAGCGGCAATCGCCATTTTTTTATGCATCGCTGGCGCTACCAGGTGGCGGTAAGAACATCAATTTCCCGCCCTCTGTATTTTTATTACATTCTGTGTGTGTGTGGGCTTTATAAATAGAGGCATAGAGTACAAAAGCAAGGAAATTATGATGAACCTTTATAAAACACTGGTTCAGCCCCAGCTAGAGTATTGTGTCCAATTCTGGGCACCGCACTTTAGGAAGGATGTGAAGACCTTGGAGAGGGTGCAGAAGAGATTTACTAGAATGGTTCCAGGATGAGGGATTAGTTACGTGGAGATACTGGAGAAGCTGTGGTTGTTCTCCTTAGAGCAGAGAAGGCTGAGGAGATTTGATAGAGGTGTTCAAAATCATGAAGGATTTAGACAGAGTAAAGAGAAACTGTATCCAATGGCTGAAGGGTCGTTAACCAGAGGGCACAGATTTAAGGTGATTGGCAAAAGAGCCAGAGGCGACATGAGGAAAAACTTTTTTACGCAACGTGTGGTTAGGATTTGGAATGCGCTGCCTGATAGGTGGTGGATACAGATTCAATAGCAGCCTTCATAAGGGAATTGGATAAATACTTGAAAGAGAAAAAAATTGCAAGGATATGGGGAAAGAGCAGGGGAGTGGGACTAATTGGATTGCTCTTCGAAAGAGCCGGTGCAGACTCGATGGGCCGAATGGCCTCCTTCTGTGTTGTACTATTCTATGATTGCAATCTGTGTTTTATTACAGTCTCGTGTGTCTGTTCTTGAAACGAGGAGCAAGTCAAACTGCAGTAGATGAAAACGGCAAAAATCCGATTACGATTGCCATCGATACTGCGAATGCAGACATTGTCACGCTGTAAGTGCCAGCAAGATTCTGGATAGCTTTCTGTTCCTCTATTGTCTACCTCTCCCCTCCCCCCACCCACACCCACCTCCAAAAAGAGCTCACATTTGCTGTGTTGTGGTTTAACAGCTCCCATACGCCTCCTGGTACCTCACCCAAGGGTTCATTCTGCACGCGTGCGCCCAGGCAGTGAATGTTGACAGGATATCTGTTCATGGTGTCCTGATATCTGCACAGATTTCCGATCAATGTCAGCCGTGGCTCAGTGGGTCGCACTCTCGCCTCTGAGGTTGTGGGTTCAAATCCCACTCCAGAGACTTGAGCACAAAATTCTAGGCTGACATTCCAGTGCACTACTGAGGGAGCGCTGCACTGTCAGAGGGTCAGTACTGAGGGAGTGCTGCACTGTCGGTGGGGCAGTACTGAGGGAGCGCCGCACTATCGGAGGGGCGGTACTGAGGGAGCGCCGCACTGTCGGAGGGGCGATACTGAGGGAGCGCTGCACTGTCGGAGGGGCAGTACTGAGGGAGCGCTGCACTGTCGGAGGGGCAGTACTGAGGGAGCGCCGCACTGTCGGAGGGGCGGTACTGAGGGAGCGCCGCATTGTCGGAGGAGCAGTACTGAGGGAGCGCTGCACTGTCGGAGGGGCACTACTGAGGGAGCGCTGCACTGTCGGAGTGGCAGTACCGAGGGAGTGCTGCACTGTGGGAGGGGCAGTACTGAGGGAGCGCCGCACTGTCGGAGGGGCAGTACTGAGGGAGCGCCGCACTGTCGGAGGGGCAGTACTGAGGGAGCGCCGCACTGTCGGAGGGGCAGTATTGAGAGAGCGCTGCACTGTTGGAGGTGCCGTCTTTCGGATGAGTTGTTAAACCGAGACTCCGTCTGATCTCTCAGGTAGACGTGAAAGATCCCATGGCCACTATTCGAAAAAGAGCAGGGGAGTTCTCCCCAGTGTCCTGGGGCCAATATTTATCCTTCAACTCACTAAAAAAACAGATGATGTGGTCATTATCACAATACTGTTTGTGGGGGCTTGCTGTGCGCAAATCGGCTGCCACGTTTCCTACATTACAACAGTGACCACACTTCAATCGTACTTCATTGGCTGTAAAGCGCTTTGGGACGTCCTGAGATTATGAAAGGCACTGTAGAAATGCAAGTTATTTCTTTACTTGAAAAAGACAAATGTTCAGGACTATTGAGAAAGAGCCGGGGAGTGGAACTAATTGGAGAGCTCTTTCAAAGAGCCAGCGGAGGCACGATGGGCCAAATGGCCTCCCGCTGTGCTGTATGATTTTATGATTCTAGATGAGGGAGTGTTACGAGATGGACTCCACTGAGCGAAACCCTACTGATCTATACATTGAATTTCCAGACTTCGATTGGCTAAGATGAACGAGGAGATGCGGGAAGCGGAAGGAGTCTTCGGACAGTCAGGTCAGTATCCCTGTGTCTGATCCCACATGCCATCTGTCAAAGGGTTTAATTCAATGCAAAGATAATGAGCGCCGTGCAAACCCACTCAGATTGCTACAGTTTGGGGGCCACTGGGTTGTTCCATTTCTTAGGCTGTAATATGAAAACCCGGAGGAATATTTGGGGAGGTGCAGTGGGACTGAGCCCTACCCCTGGTGCCCTGCACTGTGGCACTTTTCTCAGACCTGCTCCTTACACACTTTGACCTCTGATCTCTAGCCCACTTCTAAGGCCACTTACCACAGGGATTATTTCAGTGTGTACCATCTACAAGGTGCACTGGAGCAACTCGCAAAGGCTTCTTCAACAGCACCTCCCCAGCCCGCGACCTCCACCACCTAGAAGGACATGGGCAGCAGGTGCATGGGAACACTATCACCTCCAAGTTCCCCTCTCCAAGTCACACATCATCCTGACTTGGAGATATATCGGCCGTTCCTTCATCGTCGCTGGGTCAAAATCCTGCAACTCCCTCCCTAACAGCACTGTGGGAGTACCTTCACCACACGGACTGCAGCGGTTCAAGAAGGCGGCTCCCCACCACCTTATCAAGGGCAAATAGGGATGGGCAATAAATGCTGGCCTCGCCAACGATGCCCACATTCCATGAATGAATAAAATAAAGCAGCCTTGCAATCTTTGTTTTGTGTTATAGTTACTGTGAATTGTTTTTCAGTGTTCTCCCCTCCACTCCTCCCACACGTGGACATCAGCCACGCATAACACCAGACAGTGAGAGTCAGTGTGCTATTCAGCTGTGGCGGGCATGACAGCCGAGCTCAATCCAGCCCCTCGCCCGACCTCCATGCACAGGAGGCACAGGATGGTGATTAGGAGCAGAGGTCTGAGCTGGTTTCGACTCCCTCTACCCCAACCCAGGGATGTTGAGGGCAACTGTAGCCGATCAGCTAACTCGGCGCAGGCCTGCGACGGAACCTGGTGCCTTCTGCTGTGAGCGACTCAGTAGCACACGAGGCAGGGATTCACCCACCGAGCCTCTTGATCCCTGCAGGCTTGCGACGATACTTGCTGCTGAGGGCTGTGGGTCGGTGGCTGCGAGTGTCTACCCTTTCTGACCCTACGTTCTCTCCATCTTTTTCCTTTTCTTCCTTTCAGGAGACGAAACGTACAATGACATTTTCCGAGATTTCTCGCACATGGCCTCAAACAACCCAGAGAAGTTAAAACGCAAGAGCCACGAGCTCAGAACCTCGACGCTTTAATGTCACCGCACGACAGTCAGCCAGAGCTGATCTTGAGGATGGCCCCCACAATTTGCTCCCCCCCCCCCCCCCCCCCTACTTCTCCCAAACTGAATCTAACAGCGCAGCAGAGCGGAAAAGCAAGAAAGAATGGCCGCACAAAGCTAGGGTGAATCGTTTTAAACGGTTCTACATCACAGTGAGGAGCTCCTGCCACGGGAGCATCTGCCCGATCCCTCCATCCTCACTGTGTTTCAATCGAGACTTATCGTACCGTCTCCCCGAACCTCCAGACTGTGCACCTCCACATTCATGGGAACAGTACCATAGTGGTCATGTTACTGGACTAGTAATCCAGAGGCCTGGGCTAATGATCCAGTGACAGGGGTTCAAATCCCACCACGGCAGCTGGGGAATTTAAATTCCGCTGAATAAATCTGGAAAATTGTCGTAAAAACCCATCTGGTTCACTAACATCCTTTAGTGAAGGAAATCTGTCGTCCTTACCTGGTCTGGCCTATATGTGACTCCAGACCCACAGCATCGTGGTTGACTTTTAACTGCCCTCTGAAATGACCCAGCGAGTCACTCAGTTGTCAAGAAGGCGGCTCACCACCACCTCCTCCAGGGCAATTAGGGATGGGCAATAAATGCTGGGCTTTGCCAGCAACGCCCACATCCTGTGAATGAATAAAAAAATCCCTATCCTCAGCTACATCCTAAAGTGTCCTGGGATCACGGGGGTGCCCCAGGTAAAGTTTCAATCCCTGCTCCCATTAATTCCCAGATAGCTCAAGCTGCTGACCTGAACAGATCGGATTCAGAATTAAATCAGGGGCTGTTTTCATGCTGAAAGCAGAATCTGTTAGATGCAGAAATAAATTTCTGGGATTGAAAAGAAATTAGCATGAGTCTCATAAAATTGTGATATAGTTTACTTTGAAAGATTTTAAAAAATTTTATAATACATTAGTTTGTAACGATATATTTATATAAAATAGAGCTTTGCTTGAGGTTTTGAAAAAAAAAATAAACTTTTTTTAAAAAAGGTGTGGTTTATGTGTTTATTTTGCTTAAAATGTTCTGTGGTTACCTCGGCAACAAGTCAGGATAGAGAACCTTAACTCAGCAAGCCTCATATCATCCACCATCGGCCTGTTGAATGATGCTGAACCAAAGACAAATTCCTGGGATCCAGTCTACCCACAACCACCTGTGCTAAAACTGCAACCACTGCATTCCTCAATGGCCCTCGGTTAGAGAGGGGAAAAATACATCTGGCAGGTCCCCTGCTTCTGATCACGACCGAGTGATTTTCTACCGGATGTGCCTGAGTACATAAAGAGTAAAGCTCCCTCTACACTGTCCCATCAAACACTCCCAGGGCAGGTACAGCACGGGTTAGATACAGAGTAAAGCTCCCTCTACACTGTCCCATCAAACACTCCCAGGGCAGGTACAGCACGGGTTAGATACAGAGTAAAGCTCCCTCTACACTGTCCCATCAAACACTCCCAGGGCAGGTACAGCACGGGTTAGATACAGAGTAAAGCTCCCTCTACACTGTCCCATCAAACACTCCCAGGGCAGGTACAGCACGGGTTAGATACAGAGTAAAGCTCCCTCTACACTGTCCCATCAAACTCCCAGGGCAGGTACAGCACGGGTTAGATACAGAGTAAAGCTCCCTCTACACTGTCCCATCAAACACTCCCGGGGCAGGTACAGCACGGGTTAGATACAGAGTAAAGCTCCCTCTACACTGTCCCATCAAACACTTCCAGGACAGGTACAGCGCGAGTTAGATGAGACGTTACACCGAGACCCCATCTGCTGTCTCAGGTGGACGTAAAAGATCCCACGGCACTATTTCAAAGAGCAGGGGATTTCTCCCTGGTGTCCTGGGCCAAAATTTATCCCTCAAGCAACAGCCCTTAACAGAAACAGATTTTCTGGTCATTTTCACATTGTTGTTTCTGGGAGCTTGCTGTGCGTAAATTGGCAGCCGCTGTTCCTACATTACAGCAGTGACTACACTTCAAAAGTACTTCATTGGCTGTGAAACGCTTTGGGACGTCCTCACGTCGGGAAAGGCGCTGGAGAAATGCAAGTCTTTCCTTCAATTTCTGTACCTACTGTTAGCTCCCAGCATCCACAATGAGGGTTATTCCTAACATTTGTTTAATATCCCAAATCTCCCACCATATATTCCCACCACACACATGTACAGCACAGAGTGGGTAAAAGGGAACGATTCACTCCCATCTGATACTGTGTGTCTCTCAATGTCAGCTCCTTTATTCCCTTCCTGCTTGATTAAAGGAACTGTTCCTGACACAGTAAGTGGGAGAGGGGTGTGATTATTTAAAATTATTCTCGAGACTAGAGAAGCTGGGATTGTTCTCCTTCGAGCAGAGAAGGTTAAAGTGAGATTTAATAGAGGTGCTCAAAATCATGAGGGATTTTGATAAAGTAAATAAGGAGAAACTGTTTCCAGTGGCAGGAGGGTCGGTAACCACAGGGCACAGATTGAAGATAATTGGCAAAAGAACCAGAGGGGAGATGAGGAGAATTGTTTTACGCAGCGAGTTGTTGTGATCTGGAACGCGCTGCCTGAAAGCAGATTCAGCAGTAACTTTCAAAAAGGAATTGGATAAATACTTGAAAAGGAGAAAATTTGCAGGGCTCTGGGGAAAGAGCAGGGGGGAGTGGGACTAATTGGAGAGCTCGTTCAAAGAGCCAGCACAGGCACGACGGGCTGAATGGCTTCCTTCTGTGGTCTAAGATTATGTGACCACACCTCCAGAAATGCGACAATTAGAGTTGGTAGGTCATGGGAACTGCCGTTCACGAGCTGATCTGCACAAGTCATGCAGCCTACAGGCAACCAAGGCATCACAATGAATAACTGATTCACTGTGAAGAGCTCGTCAAAAATATCAAACTCGTTTTATACGCAAGTGCTGTTTTTGGAACTGAACAGAAAAATCTTTATGGACACAAGGCTGGAGCAAACTACGGGGCCACAATTCAAACAGAATGCAGAAAGTTGGGTAAGAGGGAGAGGAGAGAGGTATGTACGAGACTGTAATGTAACAAGAACAGAGAGTGCCAGAAACACAGCAGATCTGTCAGCAGCCGTACAGGTCAATGTTTTGTCAAACGGAGTTTGTAGGGCAGTGTGTGCCTCTTCTCCAATCCACAGACGCTGAATCCGATTGTAGAGTCTGTAAAAAATTTGAAGTCCCTTTGGACTGTCTGTTCAATGGTTCGAAGCTGACTCCATATTGCTCACAGTTATGACTCTTATTTAAGCAGAAGTGAGACTTAATACATGCAGTTTACAAAGTACAATTGAGAATTATATTACCCGTTATTGTCCTTTGGGTAGAAGGCATGGACCATACCTCTATACCTTCTGCTCACATACACATCTGCACTTGTCTGGTGTCCTTCCTAGCCCTTCTGCACTGAGAACGTCCTGACCCAAACCCACTAGATATACCCCAAAAACCGGAACTGCAGAGAAATCCATCCAATCATAGGCACAGCAAGTTCTGTGTCCAGGCACAGGCCTTGGGCTTCCCTTATCTGCTTATTCGCCTTAGCACAAGTGTTTTCTGTGCTTATTCTCTGTTTCTATGGTTGATGACGCAACCCAGGACCTTGAGGACAACAAGAGTTCTAACCAAATAAAATCTAGATTTTAACATTACTTTTCCCTAATTCTAATAGCTGAGATTTAAATCTGAAGAAATAGACCTATAGACTAGAAGACTTAATATTAAACTACAATCTAGCAAAGTTTAATGTTGAAAAATAGTAAAAGGGAATTATATTTGATTATATTTCAACAACTTAAAGTACGCACATTCCCACAGACATAGAAACAAAGACTTGCATTTGTCCAGCGCCTTTCATGACCACTGGACGTCCCAAAGCGCTTTACAGTCAATGAAGTACTTTTTGAAGTGTACTCACTGTTGTAATGTGATTAAGGGATAAATATTGGCCAGGACAACGGGGTGAACTCCCGTGCTCTTCTTTGAAATAGTGCCGTGGGATCTTTTACGTCCACCTGAGAGAGCAGACGGGGCCTCGGTTTAACATCTCATCCGAAAGACAGCACCTCCGACAGTGCAGCACTCCCTCAGTAATGCCCCTCCGACAGAGCAGCGCTCCCTCAGTACTGACCCTCCGCTAGTGCGGCGCTCCCTCAGTACTGTCCCTCTGACAGTGCAGCGCTCCCTCAGTACTGACCCTCCAACAGTGCAGCGCTCCCTCAGTACTGCCCCTCTGACCGTGCGGCGCTCCCTCAGTACTGCCCCTCCGACAGTGCAGCGCTCCCTCAGTACTGCCTCTCCGACAGTGCAGCGCTCCCTCAGTACTGCCCCTCCGACAGTGCAGCGCTCCCTCAGTACTGCCCCTCCGACAGTACGGCGCTCCCTCAGTACTGCCCCTCCGACAGTGCAGCACTGCCTCAGTACTGCCCCTCCGACAGTGCAGCACTCCCTCAGTACTGCCCCTCCGACAGTACGGCGCTCCCTCAGTACTGCCCCTCCGACAGTGCAGCACTGCCTCAGTACTGCCCCTCCGACAGTGCAGCGCTCCCTCAGTACTGCCCCTCCAACAGTGCAGAGCTCCCTCAACACTGCACTGGGAGTGTCAGCCTAAATTTTTGCACTCAAATCTCTGGAGTGCGACTTGAACCCAGAACCTTCTGACTCTGAAGCAAGCGTGCTACGCACTGAGCCACAGCTGACAAGGCCACTTGTGATACTGCACCTGCCAGAAGTCAGCAGACAGTCCGAAGCAATGTATTTTAGCAGAAAAACAGCTTTAAAGAAAGGCTTAAGGTTATTTAGCTCTTGCAATGACTAATCCCTCAAAGTTCCCTTCAAAACCCATATTCTTACAAGTGCCTAGCACCTTGGCTGAGATGAGCGCAGACTGGAGAATCGAGCCTGCACATTCCATCATGCGTAGCTCAGTACCACATGTTTAGCACAGTGCCTTCAACCACTCTGCCATGGGAGAAGGGCAGATGGAGGGATGACAAACAACAACAACTTGTATTTATATAACGCCTTTAACGTAGTAAAACGTCCCAAGGTGCTTCACAGGAGCTTTATCAGACACAATTTGACACTGAGCCACATAAGGAGAAATTAGGGCAGGTGACCAAAAGCTTGGTCAAAGAGGTAGGTTTTAAGGGAGCATCTTAAAGGAGGAAAGAGGTAGAGAGGCGGAGAGGTTTAGGCAGGGAATTCCAGAGCTTAGGGCCCAGGCAACAGAAGGCACGGCCACCAATGGTTGAGCGATTAAAATCAGGAATGCTCAAGTGGGCAGAATTAGAGGAGCGCAGATATCTCGGAGGGTTGTGGGGCTGGAGGAGATTACAGAGATAGGGAGGGGGCGAGGCCATAGAGGAATTTGAAAACAAGGATGAGAATTTTGAAATTGAGGGGTTGCTTAACCAAGAGCCAATGTAAGTTGGCGAGCACAGGAGGTGATGGATGAACGGGACTTGGTGCAAGTTAGGACACGGGCAGCAGAGTTTTGGATTACCTTAAGTTTACGTAGGGTGGAATATGGGAGGCCAGCCAGGGGTGTGTTGGAATAGTCAAGTCTAGCGGTAACAAAGGCATGGATGAGGGTTTCAGCAGTGGATGAGCTGAGGCAAGGGTGGAGACGGGCGATGTTACGGAGGTGGAAATAGACGGTCTTCGTTATGGTGCGGATACGTAGTCGGAAGCTGATTTCAGGGTCAAATCTGACACCAAGGTTGTGAACAGTCTCGTTCAGCCTCAAGACAGATGCTAGGGATGTTAAGGGCCCAGAATTTGCTGCCAAAATCACGGCAAGTTTAATGGCACTCACTGTTATTAATGTGTAAATTGTCCAGCAACTTGCAGCGGGGAAGAAATACCCTGTGAAATGCGAATCGCCACAAATTACTGGACGATTTGCGCTCCCCTTTGCCGTTAGCCTTGCGAAAACGACAGCTCACCTTCAAGCACCCAGTGAGTTTCAGGAAATTGCTGCATCTGCACAGAAAGTTAGGGCTGGTACTTAGAACATAAGAACATAAGAAATAGGAGCAGGAGTCGGCCATTCGGCCCCTCGAGCCTGCTCCGCCATTCAATAAGATCATGGCTGATCTTCTACCTCATCTCCACTTTCCTGCACTATCCCCATATCCCTTAATTTCCTTAATATTCAAAAATCTATCGATCTCTGTCTTGAATATACTCAACGACTGAGCCTCCACAGCCCTCTGGGGTAGAGAATTCCAAAGATTCACCACCCTCTGAGTGAAGACATTCCTCCTCATCTCAGTCCTAAATGGCCGACCCCTTATTCTGAGACTGTGACCCCTGGTTGTAGACTCCCCAGCCAGGGGAAACATCCTCCCTGCATCTACCCTGTCAAGCCCTGTAAGAATTTTGTATGTTTCAATGAGATCACCTCTCATTCTTCTAAACTCTAGAGAATATAGGTCTAGTTTACTCAATCTCTCCTCATAGGACAATCCCCCCATCCCAGGAACCAGTCTGGTGAACCTTCATTGCACTCCCTCTATGGCAAGTATATCCTTCCTTAGGTAAGGAGACCAAAACTGTACACAATTCTCCAGGTGTGGTCTCACCAGGGCCCTATATAATTGCAGTACGACGTCTTTACTCTTATACTCAAATCCTCTTGTAATAAAAGTCACGACCTCAGGGCATCCCAAAGCGCTTCAACAGGTATTTAACGACATAAGTACCTGTTAATTATTCCTCAATCAACATCACTAAAACAGATGATCTGCTCATTATCACATTGCTGTTTGTGGGAGCTTGCTGTGCGCAAATTGGCTGCCGCATTTCCTACATTACAACAGTGACTACACTTCAAAAAGTACTTCATTGGCTGTAAAGTGCTTTGGGACGTCCTGAGGTCGTGAAAGGCGCTGTCGAAATGCAAGTCTTTCTTTTTTTAAATGAGAAGATTTATATTCCTACCACTCAACCTCTCCAGGCCAGAAAGGGAAAAATTGAAACTGTGGAATCTCATTCCTACAGGTGGTAAATTGTTCTTAGAGACTTCTTCAATTTTAAATGTTTTATTTTACTTCTTACTTTTTCTTTGTCTCTTTTTTCACCCTCTCTCTTAATCTAATCTTTCTTTCCCTCTCTTTATTTCTCTTTCTGTACCTGATTTGACTCTAATTCACCCGATTTCCTTCTCCGTCGTTCCTCTGTTTCTTTCTCAATCCTCAAATCTCACTGATTACGGAGATAGGCTGTTGGCCCCATCGTTCACTGAGGTACAAAGGTGCCCCATTACCCGCACTTCCTGCAACTCACTGGGCAAAAAGATTTTTAGAGCTGAAGGGTGCGGGGAAAAGTCTAACTCACGGGTCACGTCGCGAGATGCCCCGCTCCAGCAAATTCTGGGCCAAGATAGGTAGTTGAATTGTACAAACAGAGTCTCTGTGCTACAATACACCAATGATTGCCTTGTCAGTTTATCAGCTCAATTTAATTTCTAATTCCATTGCGAGGATATATAAATCACTCCCAGTGACAACATTCACATTTAACACCACGCTCTCTCTTGTTTGGGGAATGTGAAGCCCGGAGTGGCGATAAAAGCTTGTTGGCCAACCAATTGGAAAATGTAAAACTCTTAATCCAGCCGTTAATAGCCTTGAAACATTCACTTGCTTCACTGGGTCTTATAATGCAGAGCACAGGTCATCAAGCACATAAACTGAGAAGCTTGCAGTAAAATATTGTTAAAGAAGCAACAAACCTGTTTGTCAAAGGTGTGACAGAGCAACATGATCTAAGGTGAGGTTATGGCAATTTTTGTTTACATTCTGAGGTATGTCTCCCAGGTGATAAGACTCAACTGCTGGCTCAGCGGGTAAAGGCGGAGTCAAACTCAGCTGTACGAGAAGGTCTCAGCTTCTTTCCTCAGGCTGTGCTGTTAGCTAGAGGAGCAGTGGGGTCCCCAGTGCCTCTGGGTTAGACAAAAGAGCAATTGGCTGGGGTGCCTGCTCCTGATCCCTATCTCATGACCCAGCGTGGAATAGTGTGTGGGTAGACAGTGAGACGGGAGGAGATCAGGATCCGGTATGTTGTGGTTAAGCAGTCACACATGAAGGATGGCCTCTTGCATGGGGTGCATGAGGTGGGGAAATGTGAGGTTATTCACTTTGGTAGGAAGAATAGAAAAACAGAATATTTTTTAAATGGTGAGAAACTATTAACTGTTGGGGCTAGAAATTCGCCTCCTTTGCGCCTCCTGTTAGCACCTCCGGGGGAGGGGCGATAACGGGGCGCTAACGACTTACCACCTGGGTGCGGCGATGGTACCGCCGCCCACGAAATGCACCTGGAGGTTTGCGGCGGCGGTTACCCCTAGCGCCACGATCTCCTGCGCCCGGAGATCATAATGCCATCCGGCTGCGCAGCGCCCCGGACCCAAAATTCAGTTCTGCCCCCTGCAGCATCGCCCGGCAAAAACACCAACAGCTGCAGGAGGCGTTGTTCAGGAGGCCGGGCACTTCGGGAGCGGTAATTAAAGGTAAGGCCTCTGGTCTGCAGAAAAAATTTGTTTCCATCCCAAAGGTTGCTGTTTGAAAATTTTTAACTGCCGCGATTGATCAGCCCTGCACTCTGTTAGAGTGCTTGGGGCTGATCGTCGCCGATCCCGGCTGCCGTCGGTGACGAGGGACATCGTTGAAATGCAGAGCCTGCAGCAATGGCCCTTCCCTTTAAGGGAGGGAAAGAGCCTCGGATCCCGACAGCGCTGCACTGACATTGTGCAGCGCTGCACCTCTACCGCCCCTCCTGCGTGGTTTAGCGCTCCAGAAGGGAAGTGGTAGCGCTTGATTTAGCGTTCCACTTCCTTCCTGGAGCACTAACACCCAATTTAGAGAAAGCTGAGAATCATTAGCGCCTGGCGCTAATTTTTCCAGCTTTCAAAATTTAGCTCCCCAAATGGGGTGATACCAAATTTCTCCCCCTTGGTGTTCAGAGGGATTTAGGTCTCCTCATACAGGAAACACAGAAAGTTCACATACAGGTACAGCAAGCAATTAGGAAGGCAAATGGCATGTTGGCCTTTATTGCAAGGGGGTTGAAGTATAAGAGTAAGGAAGTCTTACCACAATTGTACAGGGCCTTGGTGAGACCACAGCTGGAGTACTACTTGCCTTAGAGGCAGTGCAATGAAGATTCACTAAATTGATCCCTGGCTGGGATGGGAGGGTTGTCCTGTGAGGAAAAATTGAGTAGATTGGGCCTATGCTCTCTGGAGTTTAGAAGAATGAGAGGTGATCTCATTGAAACATACAAGATTCTGATGGGGATTGACAGGGTAGATGCTGAGAGGTTGTTTCCCCCTGGCTGGAGAGTCTAGAACTAGGGAGCATAGTCTCAGGATAAGGGATCGGCCATTTAAAACTGAGATGAGGAGGAATTTATTCACTCAGAGGGTTGTGAACCTTCAGAATTCTCTACCCCAGAGGGCTGTGGATGCTCAGTCGTTGAGTATATTCAAGGCTGAGATCGATAGATTTTTGGACTCTGGGGGAATCGAGGGATATGGGGATGGGGCAGGAAAGTGGAGTTGAGGTCGAAGATCAGCCATGATCTTATTGAATGGCGGAGCAGGCTCGAGGGGACGTACAGCCTACTCCTGCTCCTAATTCTTATGTTCTCATGTACTGAAGGGCGACTGGTGCTTGGGGAACCGTCCCCCAGCACGAGTCAGTGGCTCAAGGTTAGGAGAGAATCAGAAAACAATTTGAGGTGTGAAGGGGTCGTAATCGGTGCAGCATGAACAGCTGTGGGATTTTAAAGAAAAAGGAAGAACTTGCATTTGTATAGTGCCTATCACAACCTAAGGACATCCCAAAGTGTTTCACGGTTACTTTTGAAGTGTAGTCACTGTCGTAATGTCAGAAACGCAGCAGCCAATTTGTGCTCCCAAATGCATCAACGAGATAAATAACCAATTGAACTGTTTTTAGTGATGTTGGTTGAAGGATAAATATTGTCCTTCTCATCGGTTTCAAGTCTCATCCGAAAGACGGCACCTCTGACAGTGCCGCGCTCCCTCAGTACTGCCCCTTCGACAGTGCCGCGCTCCCTCAGTACTGCCCCTCCGACAGTGCAGCTCCCTCAGTACTGCCCCTCTGACAGTGCGGCGCTCCCTCAGTACTGCCCCTCTGACAGTGCGGCGCTCCCTCAGTACTGCCCCTCTGACAGTGCGGCGCTCCCTCAGTACTGCCCCTCTGACAGTGCAGCGCTCCCTCAGTACTGGCCCTCCGACAGTGCCGCGCTCCCTCAGTACTGCCCCTCTGACAGTGCAGCGCTCCCTCAGTACTGGCCCTCCGACAGTGCGGCGCTCCCTCAGTACTGCCCCTCCAACAGTGCCGCGCTCCCTCAGTACTGCCCCTCCAACAGTGTGGCACCCCCTCAGTACTGCACTGGGAGTGGCAGCCTAGATTATGGACTCAAATCCTAGTGCCAGTTCTTTCTAACTGCAACATTCATACAGGCACTGGAGAGTTAATGCTGGCCCTCGTTGTTTGGTTTGAGTGCTCTGAAGCACACACACACAGCTTTTTAGGCATTGTTAAGCAAACGCTGCATAATCTGTGTGGGCAGTTAAGAGGATTTGGAAAGTCAGATGTAAACCTTGTGTTCCCAGTCGGTACAAGCTGGGGTCTACATCTGCTTTTATCATCTTAGCTGAGTGCACCTTAGCACTACGAGCATCTTTGGGGAACATCAGTCAGTGCCCCTACTCCCGCTCTCTAGTCCTCGGTGAGTGACTGCACCACCCTGGGTGGTGCTAAGCCATGTGATTCCCAGTCTCTGCTCAGTTGGTAGCACCCTTGCCTCTGAGTCAGAAGGTCATGGGTTTGAGACCCACCCCAGAGTCGAGAGCATAAAAATCTAGGCTGACACTCCAGTGCAGTGCTGAGGGGGTGCTGTACTGTCGGATGGAGCCGTCTTTCAGGTGAGACGTTAAATTTTGGAGAAGAGCAGGGGTGTTCTTCCCGGTGTCCTGGGGCCAATGTTTATCCCTCAACCAACATCACTAAAACAGATTATCTGGTCATTATCACATTGCTGTTTGTGGGAGCTTGCTGCTGCGTTTCCTACATTACAACAGTGACTACATTTCAAAAAGTACTTTATTGGCTGTAAAGCACTTTGGGACGTCCGGTGGTCATGAAAGGCGCTGTAGAAATGCAAGTCTTTCTTTCTTTCTTGAGTTAACAGCCGGAGTCAACAATTAACCTCAGCACCCTGGGTAGGAAGGAGAAAATCATTTGGGTGAGGACAGGCTGGAATGCTGAGTTGATCGAATAATAATAGACTTCAAAGACACCCAGGAGGAGCGTCTGCTTCATCCCCACCCCGGGAAACTTCAAGATGTTGTTCCAGCCCAGTAGGAGTCGGGGGCTACCCAGCGCAATAACAAAACGAGCAGCTGGAGAGACGTCCCCGGACTTGATCTGTAAATGTTAACTATCCTGTGACATGCACCACTTCAGATCCACAAAGGTGTCGGGGCTATAGAGTCTTGGAGGAGCATTTGACTTTCACCACCTGCCCCATGACAGAAACACTGTTGTGTCCGCCTCCGCCCGCCCCCCACAAAAAGACTTGCATTTCTACAGCGCCTTTCATAACCGTCGGACGTCCCTAAGCGCTTACAGCCAATGAAGTACTTTTTGAAGTGTAGTCACTATTGTAATGTAGGAAACGCGGCAGCTAACTTGCGCACAGCAAGCTCCCACAAACATCAATGTTACAATGACCAGATCATGGGGGATAAATTGAGTCGTGCCCCCTTTAGGGCGCTAACTTCGCCGGGGCGCTACTTTTAGTGCCCTGAAAAAATTAACGCCCTCGTGGCCAAAATTCATCAGTAGCGCCCCAAGAGGGAAGCGGGGTGCTACTGGAAGCACCCCGCCTCCCTCTTGGGGCGCTGCAAGTGAATATCGCGGCGCTGCGGCACGTCGCGCCACGGTATTGCAGGCCTTCCTCCCCTTCTTAAAGGGGAGGGGCCTTGCGCAGCACAACCCAGGGCCCAGCTGGGCCACCAGGGATCAGAGTGCCGGCAAAAGAGCCCGGCACTCAAGAGAAGTGCGGGGCTCACGGAGCGTAGACGGCACTCCGCGGGGGTGGGGGGGGGGGGTTGCTGCAAAGGAGGCCGGGGACGGCAATGGGGCAGGTGCTGGCAGGCGGCCAGCAACAAAAATGGCCGCCCGGCACCTTCCCCTTAATTAGCGCCGCCCTGGCCGCAGGTAGGCCCCCCTGTCCCCGTCGGACATAGCGTCCAGCACTAAGTCAGGGGGCGCTACCGAAGATCGTGGCCGGGGCG
Organism: Squalus acanthias; assembly: GCA_030390025.1. NCBI lineage: Eukaryota > Metazoa > Chordata > Chondrichthyes > Squaliformes > Squalidae > Squalus > Squalus acanthias. Next base: position 1,992,071 of record JASTWF010000040.1, read on the forward strand.
CGAGCGAGGCGCTGTGCACGGAGATGTTGTCATCGCTGGCGGCGCAGCGCCACAGGGCGCTAACGGTTACCGCTGCCGTTAATCTCCCGCTGAATTTCACGGGAGGCGTTGGCAGCGCCGCGCCCAGGCACTAGTTGCTTTGCACCCCGTTAGCGCCCTAAGAGGCCCCTCCGACAGTGCTGCGCTCGCATAGTACTGCCCCTCCAACAGTGCAGCGCTCCCTCAGTACTGCCCCTCCGACAGTGCAGCGCTCCCTCAGTACTGCCCCTCCGACAGTGCAGCGCTCCCTCAGTACTGCCCCTCCGACAGTGCAGCGCTCCCTCAGTACTGCCCCTCCGACAGTGCAGCGCTCCCTCAGTACTGCCCCTCCGACAGTGCAGCGCTCCCTCAGTACTGCCCCTCCGACAGTGCAGCGCTCCCTCAGTACTGCCCCTCCGACAGTGCAGCGCTCCCTCAGTACTGCACTGGGAGTGTCAGTCTGGATTTTTGTGCTCAAGTCTCTGGAGTGGGACTTGAACCCACAACCTTCTGACTTAGAGGGTGACACTGACACTTGATGGACCCTGTATCATCATGGTTATATATTAGTGGTTCAAGCAATATTGCAACTTCAAATGGAGAAATGCCATTGTGGAATGAATTCTGAACCCGCCCACATTTGCTTACGTACATCAGCTGTGAACTTCGTCAGATGAGTCAGCAAGAGGCCTTGTTTAAGAACTTCGTAAACCAAGTGTTACATTTATGTTTCTTTCGTGTTTTGATGTCTTTGCAGTTGTTGAAGGAAGGAGCGTTACTTTCTCCATGGCACGGTGAAGCCAGGAACATGTTAGAAGTGATTTTTTTTTAATGAAAGGATTAGTAAATCTTTGCTCAACTAAACTGCATCTCCTTGCTGATGTAGGATGCTAGCCACCGCTTGCAGTTTCCAAACTCTGTTCTCTTTCACCATGACCGGAGCTGCTTGCTACCAGTTATATGACTGATCTGTACTCACTGCCATTGATGTAAGTACATTAAATCAGACAGTGGCATGTTTTCGGAGTTAAACGGACAGTCCATTTGCCTTGCGGGGGATGTTAGTGTTGGGGACTTTCTACTCAGGCGCCCACTATCAGCAGCAAGTGCATGGTATGGTACAGGAGCGATGGGCTTCAATGGGAGAGTTAGGGTATTAGAGGGATGGGCTTCAATGGGAGAGTTAGGGTATTAGAGGGATGGGCTTCAATGGGAGAGTTAGGGTATTAGAGGGATGGGCTTCAATGGGAGTGTTGGGGTACAGGAGCAATGGGCTTCAATGGGAGAGTTAGGGTACAGGAACGATGGGCTTCATTGGGAGAGTTAGGGTATTAGAGGGATGGGCTTCAATGGGAGTGTTGGGGTACAGGAGCAATGGGCTTCAATGGGAGGGTTAGGGTATAGGAGCGATGGGCTTCACTGGGAGAATTAGGGTACAGGAACGATGGGCTTCAATGGGAGGGTTAGGGTATAGGAGCGATGGGCTTTAATGGGAGAATTAGGGTACAGGAACGATGGGCTTCAATGGGAGAATTAGGGTACAGGAACGATGGGCTTCAATGGGAGGGTTAGGGTATAGGAGCGATGGGCTTTAATGGGAGAATTAGGGTACAGGAGCAATGGGCTTCAATGGGAGAGTTGGGGTACAGGAGCGATGGGCTTCAATGGGAGAGTTAGGGTACAGGAGCGATGGGCTTCAATGGGAGAGTTAGGGTACAGGAGCGATGGGCTTCAATGGGAGAGTTGGGGTACAGGAGCGATGGGCTTCAATGGGAGAGTTGGGGTACAGGAGCAATGTGATTCAATGGGAGAGTTGGGGTACAGGAGCGATGGGCTTCAATGGGAGAGTTAGGGTATTAGAGGGATGGGTTTCAATGGGAGAGTTAGGGTATTAGAGCGATGGGCTTCAATGGGAGAGTTAGGGTACAGGAGCGATGGGCTGCAATGGGAGAGTTGGGGTACAGGAGCAATGGGCTTCAGTGAGAGAGTTAGGGTACAGGAGCGATGGGCTTCACTGGGAGTGTTGGGGTGCAGGAGCAATGGGCTTCAATGGATGTTAGGGTATAGTAGCGATGGGCTTCAATGGGAGAGTTAGGGTACAGGAGCGATGGGCTTCAATGGGAGAGTTAGGGTACAGGAGCGATGGGCTTCAATGGGAGAGTTAGGGTACAGGAGCGATGGGCTTCAATGGGAGAGTTATTGTACAGGAGCGATGGGCTTCAATGGGAGTTAGTGTACAGGAGGAATGGGCTTCAATAGGATTGTTAGGGTGCAGGAGTGATGGGCTTCAATGGACCTTTCTTTTCTTTGACTTTTCTCACATCCTTATCCTAAAATTGAGTAGAATCCTATACCTTGAAACCAACTGAATCTGAAAAGAATGAATTTCTACCACATTATGTGTGTATCTGATCTCAACTGGGTTGGTGACCAAGGGGATAAGTAGAGATTCGGTGTTTACCAACAGAGGCTAAGCAAAAATCTGGCCATTCATATCGTAAAGGCAAGACCTTTGAACAGTTATCCTGTTAACGAAAAGGTGAATGCCATTAGAGAGCTATGGCAAAAGAAAGGAAGGGAAGAACCTCAGGAGTTGGTCGTGTCAGCCGTGCCTCAGTTGGTAGCACTCTCACCACTGAGTCAAAAGGTTGTTGGTTCAAGTCCCACTCCAGAGACTTGAGTACAAACATCTAGGCTGACACTCCAGTGCAGTACTGAGGGAGCGCTGCACTGTCGGAGGGGCAGTACTGAGGGAGCCCTGCACTGTCGGAGGGGCAGTACTGAGGGAGCGCCGCACTGTCAGAGGGGCAGTACTGATGGAGCTCAGCACTTTCGGAGGGGCAGTACTGAGGGAGCACTGCACTGTCGAAGGGACACTACTGAGGGACCGCTGCACTGTCAGAGGGGCAGTACTGAGGGAGCGCTGCACTGTCGAAGGGACAGTACTGAGGGACCGCTGCACTGTCAGAGGGGCAGTAGTGAGAGAGCGCTGCACTGTCAGAGTGGCAGTACTGAGGGAGTGCTGCACTGTCGGCGGGGCAGTACTGAGGGAGTGCTGCACTGTCGGAGGGGCGGTACTGAGGGAGCGCTGCACTGTCGGAGGGGCAGTACTGAGGGAGCGCTACACTGTCGGAGGGGCAGTACTGAGGGAGCGATGCTCTGTCGGAGTGGCAGTACTGAGGGAGTGCTGCACTGTCGGAGGGGCAGTACTGAGGCAGTGCTGCACTGTCGGAGGTGCCATCTTTCAGATGAGACACTAAACCGAGGTCCTGTCTGCTCTCTCGGGTGGATGCAAAAGATCCCATGGCCACTATTTTGAAAAAGAGCAGGGGAGTTCTCCCCGGTGTCCTGGGCCTTATCCCTCAACCAACATCACTAAAGCTGGTTATCCAGTTACTTCCTTGCTGTTTGTGGGAGCTTGCTGTGCGCAAATTGCCTGCCGCATGTCCTACGTTACAACAGTGAGTACACTTCATAAGCACTTCATTGGCTATAAGGCATTTTGGGACGCCCTGAGGTTGTGAAAGTCTTTCTTTCTTTATTCCTCCATGTCAACTCTTCCACCTTCTCGTTGCCTGACACAGGTCTCGCACCAGCCCAGAATGGCCCAGCCTGTCAACAGCGAGCCGCCAGATGGGGGCTGGGGCTGGATGGTCGTTCTGGCAGGATTCCTGAAAAACTGTTTGGTCTTTGGAATTATACGTTCTTTAGGAGTCTTTTTCATCCAGTTCATTCACTACTACGAGGAGTCGTCCAGCCGTATTTCCTGGATCACTTCAATCTCGGTGGCCACACAACAGTTTGCAAGTAAGCGTTTCTTTGTCCCTTTCCTTCTAGACCTTTAGTTTGAAGCTAACCTCTGCCCCAACAAATCTTTGATTGTGGAGCTCGCTTTGGTTCACTGGGAAATTGCACTGTGTGGTGTGGCACTGAGATACGCAGGAAGGTCCCAGATTTAAACCCTGGTTTGCGCTGAGTTGCCTGATCTCAGACCGGGCAACGGTGAGAACATTACAATTGGCCTCAATCAGTACCCCTGGAATAGGGAGGAAGGGAGAACCATCCAGGGCTCCTGGACTTGATTGCTGTCCTATGATTCCTGTCGAAAAGTCAATATTGAAGGAGGACATGGTTGTGTTAAGCGGTGATGTCCTCCAACATTGACCAGCCTTCCAATAGTCACCATCTAGAAGAGCTACTAGGGAACCTGGATCCGTCACCCAAAAAGTCACCACCTTCAGGACACATGGGGTGAAAATTGAGGGCGGGGGAGGATTATATTTTACTGGCGTCAAATTTCAAAAATCCAAATTGCCATCTTCAATTTTCTCAACCAAGACCAACATCTTCATAAGTTCCATAAGCTACAACAGGTCATGAGTTCCTTGACTACAACAGGCCAGGGTCTATGAATATGTGACAGTTCAGAATCTATGGATGTGTGACAGATCAGAATGCGTGTCAGCTGTGGGTCAGTGGGTAGCACTCTTGTCTCTGAGTCAGATGGTTGTGGGTTCAAAGTCCCACTCCAGAGACTTGAGCACAAAAATCTAGGGTCTAGTGCAGTCCTGAAGGAGTAAAACTCAGTAATGCTGAACTCAAAAACCCCTCCCTGAATTGAGGTAGGTTTTAAGGAGCATCTTGAGGGAGGTTTAGGGAGGGAATTCCAGAGCTTAGGGCCCAGGCAGCTGAAGGCACGGCTGCCAATGGTGGAGCAAATAAAATTGGAGATACTCAAGAGGCCGGAATTGGAGGAGTGCAGAGATCTTTAAGGGTTGTAAGGCTGTGGTAGGGCAAATCCACTGCTGCCCAGGTTGGAATCAGCTAACTCAGCATCAACTGGGGATTGAATCAAGGACAATAAAAACAACTTACAGTTATAAAGTGTCCTTGACGAAGAAAAAAAGACCTAAGGTGCTTCAAAGAGATATGACCAGTAATCAATGGACACCGAACAAAGGAGGAGATATTAGGAGGGGTGAGCAAAAGCTTGGTCACAGAGGTGGGTTCTAAGGAAGATTTTAAAGTCTCAGAGCGCAGTGGAGAATCGCAGGGAGGAAATTCCAGAGCGTGAGACGTAGGCATCTGAAGGCATGGGCACTAATGGTGGGGTGAAGAATGGGGTTGCATAAAAGGCCAGAGTCAGAGGAATGGAAAGTTTGAAGGAGGGGTGTAGAGCTGGATGATGTTCGATAGGGAGGACTGAAGGATTTAGACACCAGGATGAGAATTTTAAATTGGAGACATTGTGTCGTAAGAATGAGCCTTACGCGTGGTGAACTTAAAGTAAGCTTTAATCAACTAAAAAGGTGCTACATACAAAAGAGGTCTTACTCTATGCCTCTCCAGGATCCAACTGATCAGTCCCGTATTTATCCTGGACTAATCACAGGAAGTGATGCAATAAAGTTCGAGTCACAGGAAGCTGTATTGTGTTACCACATTCTCCCCCCCCAAAAGATTAGGAGGCCGGGATGCTCCCTCCATTTCGTAGCCGCCGGACGAGGGAGAGCCGCACCCGTTTGGGTTCTCGTAGCGGTAGAGGGCCCCTAGCCCGTTTACCCGCCGCGGGCCGTGGACCAGAGTCCGAGTGATCCAGCCCGCTCTGTGAGGGGTCAGGACGATCCTGACTGTGTACTGGTGCCCGAACGGGTGTCGGGCAGGGCTGTGGCAGATCCGTTTCCGAGCGTATGGTACGGGGTGGATCGTGGCTGCGCGTGCGAGCCCCGACGGGCTCATAGTCAGTCTGCCCCAGGTCGGCACGCTGGAGTGAGGTACCAGCCGGCATCAGATCCAGATCGTGATGAGAGGCACCTGGCGAGCCCAGAGATGTGCCTGGTACAATATCATCCCCTGGTGTCCCTCTATGTTTCGGCGGGCAGGGAGCCAGATCCCGCAATGACACAGTAGATTCCCGACCGTCAGGATACCGAATATAGGCGTAGGTAGGGTTGACGTCAGTGAGCTCAACCTCATCTACCAGGGGGTCATTCTTAGACGCCCGGACATATCTTCGGAGTAGCACTGGTCCCGGTGCAGTCAGCCACGACGGGAGAGATATCCCATAGGATGAGCGACGCTGAAATCGGAAGAACCGTTCATGAGGCGTCGTATTTGTGGCGGTCGAAAGGAGGGACCGTGTGGAGTGTAATGCGTCTGGAAGTACTGCTTCCCATTGCTGGTTGGGTAGGCCCCGAGATCTCAAAGCCAGACGTACCGCATTCCAGATGATAGCGTTAAAACGCTCGACTTGCCCATTCCCGACCGGATGATAAGGCGTCGTTCTGCTGGCAGCAATACCCCGTTCCGAGAGATAGGCCTTGAGTTCTCCTGACATAAAAGAAGGGCCCCGATCCGAATGAACATAGGATGCCATGCCACAGAAAGCAAATACCTGCTCAAGGCAGCTGATAACCGTGGTCGTCAGCATATTGGGGCAGGGAAAGGCAAACGGAAAACGGGAATACTCATCGACCATGGTCAATAGATAAGTGTTGCGAGTTGAAGAGGGCAACGGCCCCTTAAAATCGATGCTAAGCCGTTGCATTGGCTGGGTCGCATGTATGAGTATACCACCCGAGGGGCGGAAAAACTGAGGTTTCAATTCCGCACAGACTCTGCAGTCCGAGCACATCTTCTTTACATCCCCGGTAGAGAATGGGAGATTTCGGGACCGCACGAAGTGTAGCATGCGAGTAACGCCCGGATGACACAACCCATCATGGATGTCTACGAGCGTAGAGGGTGCCATGGCGGAGCAGAATGCTCGTGTGAGGGTATCTGGAGCCACATTCTCCTTGCCAGGTCGATAGTGGATGGTGTAACCAAAAGAGGCCAATTCCAGCCGCCAAAGCTGGATTTTATTATTTTTAATTTTGGTCCGTTTTCGATTATCGAGCATGAAGGCGACCGATCGCTGGTCCGTGATTAAGGTAAAGTGCTGGCGAGCTAGGAGATGAGTCCACTTCCGTACTGCCTCTATGATGGCTGTAGCTTCTTTCTCGACTGGAGGATAATGTAGCTCAGCCCCTTGAAAAGTCCTGGACAAAAATGCCACCGGACGACCTTCCTGATTCAGAGTGGCCGAGATCGCCACCTCCGAGGCATCACACTCAACAACAAAAGGAAGACTCTCATCGATGGAGTGAAGAGCCGCTTTCTCCAACTGTTTTTTCAGGAGGTTAAAGGCTGCAACAGCCGCTGTGTCTAGTGGGAATGTGCTGGCCTTCAGTAGAGGTTGGATTCGGTCCGAGAAGTTAGGAATCCATTTAGCATAGTATGCAAACAGGCCGAGGGCCCGGCGCAAGGAGGCCGGATTCTTAGGTGGCGGGAGCTCTTGGAGTGGGCGAAGCCTTTCAGGGTCAGGTTTAATGATGCCATTGCCCACACAATAGCCAAGGATGTTGATGGTTGGTTGTGACTCAATGGATTTAGCCGCATTTAATGTCAAATTACGGTGCTGGAGTGCATCCCAAAATCGTTGGAGATTGGCGTCATGTTCCCGCTGATTGCGACCTGCGACAGTAATATTGTCCAGATAAGGAAACGCATCCTTCAAGTCTTCCTGTTTGACCAGGTCATCCATTGCTCGCTGGAAGACAGCCACTCCATTAGTGACCCCAAAGGGGAGGCGACGAAATTGATACAGCCGTCCATTGGCTTCAAAGGCCGTATACTGCTTGTCTGAGACCTTCAAGGGTACCTGATGATAGGCACTTTTCAGATCATATGTTGAGAACACCGTGTACTCAGCCAGTTTATTAACCATATCATCGATGCGCGGCAATGGGTATGCGTCCAAGTCCGTATATTGATTGATGGTCTGTGAATAGTCAATGCACAGCCGTTTCTTGTGAGGTTGTAGAGGGTTCTTAACAATAACGACCTGGGCGCACCATGGCGACGAACAAGGCTCGATGATATCCTCTGCTAAAAGCCGAGAAATCTCAGCCGCAATAAAAGACTGGTCTTCCTGACTGAAACGTCGTGACTTTGTTATAATCGGTTTGCATCGAGGAGGGATACTGGTAAACAGTGAGGGTTCATCCAGTGAAGCTGCTGACAATGCACAGAACGGTAATCGAGGTCGTATATTAGAAATAGTGAGTTCAGGTTTGGATCCGCCGAACTCAATGGTGAGCTTCTTATGCTGCTTTTGAAAATCCAGTCCTAAGATAAGATCACTACATAAGTCCTTGAGCACCGAAAGCCGGGTGGAGGGATACCTGTGACCATTAAGTGTTATTTCAACCATACAAAAGCCAGAAATTCTGGTATTAAGTGATGACTGAGCCATCGCAATTGCCTGGTCCGATGGGAAAACATGTAGCTTTAACTCTGCAACAATCTGTTCCCTAATGAAACTGTCAGTGCTACCTGAGTCAATTAAGGCATCTAAAGTATGTCCATTAATTGATGCTTTTGTAGCTGCATGGAATAGGTTCTGAGGACAAGCAGCTGTAATTGGTGTCGTTGCACAAAGAGTGGCTGAAACTCTAGGTGTGTTTCTTCGAGAGGAAACCCGAGAGGAAGCACGATAGATTTTAGCCGGAACATCTTGATAGGCCCTTACCGGGGCAGTTCGGTAGGACTTAGCTTGATAAGCCCTCGTAGAGGCTCTTGATAGGCAAACCTTTGCAAAATGACCCTTTTTGTTGCAATGACTGCAAAACGCATTGCGAGCAGGGCAGAATTTCCGAGGGTGAAACTCATCACCACAAAAGAAGCATTTCTTAGATTGCCAAGAGGCTGCCACAGTGGGGTCATCATCCTCTTCATCAGTGAAGTCATCAGATTGATCGTCAGGAATAAAGTCCTCCCTAATAGAGTTCACCTGTGGCCTCTTAAATTGCCTGACTGTAGTTAAGGCAGCAGACCGAGGTCTGGGCACTGTATAAAGGTCTGCATTTCTTTTTGCCAGATCTAGAGAGCAAGCCATGTCATAAGCTCTCTGAAGCTCAAGTGTCTTACTTTCCAGTAGACGCTGGCGTATAAATGGGGAGGCAAGCCCGCAGATGAAAGCATCACGGATCATTTCTTCACGGTACAGCTCAGCTGAGGCCGCCTGAAAGTTACAGTCCATACTAAGTCTGCGAAGCTCTTGGAGGAATTTATCAATGGATTCCTCCGGCCCTTGTTGGGCTGTAGCTAGTAGATGTCTGGCATAGACCTCATTCGGTGTCTTAGTATATAGTCTTTTAAGCGTCCGAATTGCCTCCTCGTAACTGCCCCATTCCTCAACATACTGAAATACATTCGGAGTGATACAGTTGATGAGTATCCGCAACTTTGTGTCATCATCAGCCTTGCAATATTCAAGAAAATTGTCAAACGTGCGATACCAGTGATTCCACACCTTACCGGCTGCTGGGGTGTTTGGGTCCAAGTCAAGACGCGATGGTTTAAGGATGTTTTCCATGATGGGTGATTCCCTGGATCCTTAGTTCCGAGTTCGTCCAAAAAGTTTGAGTGCGAAGTTTTTCAAAGTTGATTAAATTGTCGTAAGAATGAGCCTTACGCGTGGTGAACTTAAAGTAAGCTTTAATCAACTAAAAAGGTGCTACATACAAAAGAGGTCTTACTCTATGCCTCTCCAGGACCCAACTGATCAGTCCCGTATTTATCCTGGACTAATCACAGGAAGTGATGCAATAAAGTTCGAGTCACAGGAAGCTGTATTGTGTTACCACACATTGGAGTCAATATAGGTCAGCGAGGAAAGGACTTGGTGCGGCATGGGATACGAGCTGCAGTTTACAGAGGGTTGGGAATGGGAGGTCGGCCAGATCTTTTCCCTCTGTGGTACTTTAACCTACTGAGCCATTGAGAACCTCACTAACCAGGTTTTGTTTCGCATTTATAGGTCCAATTGGGAGTGTATTTGGGAAGCACTATGGAGCCCGCCCGGTGGTGATGGTCGGTGGGGTTTTAGCCTCCCTGGGGATGCTCACAGCCTCGTTCGGACAGAGTCTTCTGCACATGTACCTCTCCATCGGACTCCTGACAGGTCAGTCCAATGAGTTTAATATAAGATATAAAAACAGAGAATGCTGGAAATACTCAGTGGGTCAGGCAGCATCTGTAGTGAGAGAAACAGAGTTAATGTTTCAGGTCAATGACCTTTCGAACTCAACATTGAGTTCAACAATTTCAGATCATAATTTTTTCGGACAGCAGGTGCTGATTCTGCTATTCCCATTTACACCTCTTCCAGACCCAGAATTGTCCAGAACTTTGTCCAGTTCTGACGAAAGATCATCGACCCGAAACATTAACTCTGTTTCTCTCTTCACAGAAGCTGCCTGACCTGCTGTGTATTTCCATCATTTTCTGTTTCTATTTCAGATCCAGCATCCGCAGTATTTCACTTTTGATATAAGGTTGCTTCCCCTACATTGTGTAAGGGGTGGTGCTGAATGGGTGGAAATGTTTACTTCAACAGTAGTCAACATGAGGTTGAGCTGAAACTGTCAGATAGTGATGAGGAAAGGCACTCCGCTCCATTTGCTTCAACCAGTCATTCAGGCCCAGGAGGTTCCAGGTTTGATCGCTGGCCTGGACTGGGGTTATCTCAGACATGAAAGCCATTTGGGGACTGCAATTGGTGTTCAGTGGGCCCTGGAGGGGGAAAAAAATCAACCAGGGTTCCTGCTTCTGATCACCGTCCAGTGCGTGTCTGGATATCGGGCTTGGCTGAGATACTGTCAAAGCTCAGACATACACACATCTCCATTCAAGGGGAGGAGTGGGCAAGTTGGCCCCCAGCCTCTGCAAAAAGCTGTTCTGTATCAACAGGTTGGAGACTAGCAAGAGGGGCCTGGGCCAACTCTACCTTCCAAGAACATAGGAACAGGAGGAGGCCATTCAGCCCCTCGAGCCTGTTCCACCATTCAATGGCTGATCTGCGACCTAACTCCGCCTTTGCCCCATATCCCTCAATACCTTTGGTTAACAAAAATCTATCAATCTCAGATTTTAAATTAACAATTGACCTAGCATCAATTGCCATTTGTGGAAGAGAGGTCCAAACTTCTACCACCCTTTTTGTGTAGAAGTGTTTCCTAATTTCACTCCTAAAAGGTCTGGCTCTAATTTGTAGACTATGTCCCCTAGTCCTAGAATCCCCAATCTGCGGAAATAGTTTCTCTCTCTCTACCCTATCAGTTCCTCTTAATAGCTTGAAAACTTCTAGCTCTAATTTTTAGACTATTGACTATTGTGTCCAATTCTGGGCACCGCACTTTAGGAAGGATGTAGTAAGGCCTTAGAGAGGGTGCAGAAAAGATTTACGAGAATGAGGGGTCTGGACAGAATAGATAGAGAGAAACTGTTCCCATTGGTGGAAGGGTCGAGAACCAGAGGACACAGATTCAAGGTGATTGGCAGAAGATCCAAAGGCGACATGAGGAAAAACTTTTTTACGCAGCGAGTGGTTAGGATCTGGAATGCACTGCCTGAGAGGGTGGTGGAGGCAGATTCAATCGTGGCTTTCAAAAGGGAATTGGTACCTGAAGGAAAAAAATTTGCAGGGCTACGAGGAAAAGGCGAGGGAGTGGGACGAGCTGAAGTGCTCTTGCAGAGAGCCGGCACGGGCTGGACGGACTGAATGGCCTCCTTCTGTGCTGTAACCATCTCAATCTTCTCTGCTCGAAGGAGAACAACCCCAGCTTCTCTAGTGTATTCAGGTAACTGAAGTCCCTCATCCCTGGAATTATTCTTGTAAATCTTTTCTGCACCCTCTCTAAGGCCTTCACCTCCTTCCTAAAGTGCGGTGCCCAGAATTGGACACAATACTCCAGTTGAGGCCGAACCAGTGTTTTATAAAGGTTCATCATAATTTCCTTACCGGAGACCCCGTTCCCTCAGAGCAGAACATGAACTGCACTGAAGAGATTCATTTAGGAACTGGAATGCGTTGCCGGCTGGCGTGCTGGGTGCCGACATTTTGCATCTTCTTCAAGAGGGAACTGGACCGGTTCTAATGGAGAAGATGGCCTTCACTGTTCCATGTTTTACTTTCCAGGTTTTGGTTGGGCTTTGGTCTTCGCCCCCACCATGGCCATGATCGCCAGATACTTCAAGAGACGCAGAGCCCTGGCGACTGGTTTGGCATTTACCGGAGTGGGGGTGGCGTCTTTCTTCTTCTCTCCGCTGTTTCAGCTCCTGATCGATGAGTATGGTTGGCGTGGGGCCCTCCAGATCCTGTCCGCAATGATGTTGAACCTCTGTGTCTGTGCGGCCCTGCTCAGACCTATCACGTTCCGAGAGGACCTTCTAGTTGCCTCAAGCAGACATCCTGATGATGGAAAGAAAGGCGCTGAATTTTGGGGCAAAGTGACCTCTGCCTTTGATTTGACCCTTTTCCTGCACCGTGGCTTTATGGTGTACACTTTCGCAATGACTCTGATGACCACAGGCTACTTTGTCCCCTACGTCCATCTGGTGGCTCATGGAAAGAACCTTGGATTGAGCGATTATGAGGCTGCCTTCCTGCTGTCTGTCACCGCCATCTCTGACACTGTCGCTCGGCTGTTTTCTGGCTGGGTGGCTGATCTCAAGCTGATCCGGACAATCCACATGTTATTCCTCTGGAGCGTTCTCACCGGACTCAGCCTTCTCCTCATTCCTGTGGGGCAGACGTACCCCTGTCTAATAGGGCTCGGTCTCTTTTATGGCTTCTGTGCTGGAGCCCTTGCCCCGCTCACCTTTGCCAATCTGCCAGATATCGTAGGAATTGGCCGGATTTTCAGTGCAACCGGGCTCTTTCTGATGCTAATGAGTATTGGCGGACTACTTGGGCCTCCCCTATCAGGTAATGTAGGCTAACATCTATTGGATTTGATATGATTGCAGTCGGTAAAGTATTGAAGAAACTGTGAGGTAGAGAGAAACAATGTGGCAAATTGTGGCAATTGGTGATGGTAGAGTTGTATCTTAGTTCATGTACGGGGTACGGTAGCATAGTGGTTATGTTACCGGACTAATAATCGAGAGGCCTGGACTAATGATCTGGACTTCAAATCCCACCACAGCAGCTGGGAAATTTAAATTCAGTTAAATAAATCAGGAATAAAAAGCTAGTATCAGTAATGGTGACCATGAAACTGCTGGATTGTCGTAAAAACCCATCTGGTTCACTAATGCCTTTTAGGGAAGGAAATCTGCCATCCTTACCTGCTTTGGCCTATATGTGACTCCAGACCCACAGCAATATGATTAACTCTTAACTGTGCTGTGCAAGCCACTCAGTTGTCAAGAAGGCGGCTCATCGCCACCTTCTCAAAGGCAATTAGGGATGGCCAATAAATGCTGGCCTTGCCAGCGACGCCCACATCCCGTGAATGAATAAAAAAAACAATGTTGACACAATTGTACCACAGCAAGAGCCAGCACCTTCAGGAGACAGGGGAATTGAGAGCAGAAAAATCGGAGTAAAGCCTAAAATGCGAAACAACACTGAGGGGGTGAGTGTAACCCTATTCGCTCAGCAGAAACCTGATAGGTGGGCAGTTAAAATCGCCCTGGCTCTTCACTGTCAAAAAGCTGCCATGATCGCAACATCTGCAATTTTAACCTTCTCTCCTGAACAGGCAGCAAGGACACACGCCCGGAGCCAACAGGGTCCTTCTTACATTTGATGTAGTGTATATGGACTTTAGCAAGGCTTTTGATAAGGTTCCACATGGCAGACTGGTCACGAAGTTAAAAGCCCATGGGATCCAGGGCAAAGTGTCAAGTTGGATTCAAAACTGGCTTGGAGACAGGAAGCAGAGGGTAATGGTTGATGGGTGTTTTTGTGACTGGAAGGCTGTTTCCAGTGGGGTTCCGCAGGGCTCAGTACTAGGTCCCTTGCTTTTTGTGGTATATATCAACGATCTTGACTTGAATATAGGGGGTATGATTAAGAAGTTTGCAGATGATACTAAAATCGGCTGTGTGGTTGATACTGAAGAAGGAAGCTGTAGACTGCAGGAAGATATCAATAAATTGGTCAGCTGGGCAGAACAGTGGCAAATGGAATTCAATCCGGAGAAGTGTGAGGTAATGCATTTGGGGAGGGCTAACAAGGAAAGGGAATACACATTAAATGGTAGGACACTGAGTAGTGTAGAGGAACAAAGTGACCTTGGAGTGCATGTCCACAGATCCCTGAAGTTAGCAGGCCAGGTAGATAAGGTGGTTAAGAAGGCATACGGAATGCTTGCCTTTATTAGCCGTGGCATAGAATACAAGAGCAGGGGGGTTATGCTTCAACTGTATAAAACACTAGTTAGGCATCAGCTAGAGTACTGCGTGCAGTTCTGGTCACCACATTACAGGAAGGATGTGATTGCACTAGAGAGTGTACAGAGGAGATTTACAAGGATGTTGCCGGGAATAGAGAATCTTAGCTATGAGGAAAGACTGGATAGGCTGGGTCTGTTTTCCTTGGAACAGAGGAGGCTGAGGGGAGACCTTATTGAGGTGTATACAATTATGAGGGGCATAGATAAAGTGGATAGAAAGGACCTATTTCCCTTAGCAGAGGGGTCAAAAACCAGAGGGCACAGATTTAAAGTAATTGGTGGAAGGTTTAGAGGGGATTTGAGGGGAAATTTCTTCACCCAGAGGGTTGTGGGGTCTGGAGCTCACTGCCTGAAAGGGTGGTAGAGGCAGGAACCCTAACCACATTTAAAAAGTACTTGGATGTGCACTTGGGATGCTCGAACCTGCAGGGCTACGGACCAAGAGCTGGGAAGTGGGATTAGGCTGGATAGCTCTTTGTTGGCCGGCGCGGACACAATGGGCCAAAATGGCCTCCTTCCATGCTGTAACTTTCTATGATTCTATGATTCTATTGGCATGTTGCGGCCCAATGACATCATTAAGACCCGACTCTAATTTTAACGCAGACCTGAGCGGGGAATCCACCTGGAGTTAAAATTGGGGCCTGTCAATGAGTTTCTGAAAAGCAGATCCCATCTAATGAATGAACTGGAATTTCTGAATACTAAACAGATATTCTCTGCCCTTTCATGTAATATTTTAGTAAGAGGCTTGTTGCTGAATCTGCAAGTGCAGAGAGAATAGCGAGCAGTAAATGGAGGGGATTTGGCTCAATGACAGCAGCAATTAACAGAGTACACATCTAAGTTACACAGGAATCAGTTGTGTTTATATAAATGATCTCCAGGGTCTCAGCAGCTGGTGCAGAATACTGAAAAATGTATCGAACCCATGCTGTACCTGCCCTGGGAGTGTTTGATGGGACAGTGTAGAGGGAGCTTTACTCTGTATCTAACCCGTGCTGTACCTGCCCTGGGAGTGTTTGATGGGACAGTGCAGAGGGAGCTTTGCTCTGTGTCTAACCCGTGCTGTACCTGCCCTAGGAGTGCATGTTACCTCTAGACTTGACTATTCTAAAGCTCTCCTGGCCAGCCATCCACGTTCTATCCTCCATAAACTTGAGGTCATCCAAAACTTTGCTGCCCGTGTCCTAACTCACCCGCTCACCTATCATCCCTGTACTCAGTGACCCTACATTGGCTCCCGGTCTGGCAACGCCTCAATTTTAAAATTCTCATCCTTGTTTTCAAATCCCTCCATATCCTCGCCCCTCCCTATCTCTGTAATCTTCTCCAGCCCTACAACCCTCCAAGATCTCTGTGCACCTCTAATTCTGGGCTCTTGTACATGCCCCGATTTTAATCGCTCCACCATTGGCGGCTGTGCCTTCAGCTGTCTACGGCCCTACGCTCTGGAATTCCCTCCCTAAACCTCTCCGCCTCCCCCTCCTCCTTTAAGACGCTCCTTAAAACTTACCTCTTTGACCAAGCTTTTGGTCACCTGTCCTAATAACTCCTTATGTAGCTCGGTGGCAAATATTGTTTGATAATCGCTCCTTTGAAGTGCGTTGGGATGTTTCACCACGTTAACGGTACTGCATAAATGCAAGTTGTTGTTATCTGGTGCTGACACGGAGTGCCTGAAATAGAAAGTGTTCACTCCCAGGAGTGCATCCCTCAGTCTTCTGATAATAATATTTGAAAGAAAGTAATTTACTACAGCAGAGCTCCGGGAGTGAAATAAATATTGAAGAAAGTGACTGTTGCATCTCTCCCCACTCAGGATTTCTGGAGGACCGGACGGGAAGTTACACCACCTCCTTTATGACCGCAGGCGGCTTCATCCTGGCAGGATCTCTCGTCCTCCTCTGCCTTCCGGGTTTTTTTGTCTGCTCGACGACCCTTTCTGAGCAGCAGACTGGCGATCCTGCTGACGGAAACGGAATGGATGGAGAGCAGCTTGCTCCAGAGAATGAAGGGCTTATGTCCGGTAAACAGGCAGGGAAGGAGCTGAGCAGCGGCCCGCAGGAACGCTCGGATAGTAACTGTTAGGCACAGCCGGCCTCCCCATAGACAGTGCTGAGCGTGTTGTGGTGGTGCAGTGCGTCGATTCCCTCAACGGCGTGTGCCTCGGAATGGGAGGTTACAGGCTCCAGCCTGTGACCCCTGCATCCGTTCATGGAATCATAGAATGATACAGCCATTCGGTCCATCGTGCCTGTTCCGGCTCTTTGAAAGAGCTATCCAGTTAGTCCCATCCCTCCGTGCTCTTTCCCCATACCCCTGCAAATTTTTACCTTCAAGTATTTATCCAATTCCCTTTTGAAAGTTGACATTGAATCTGCTTCCACCGCCCTTTCAGGCAGCGCATTCCAGATCACAATAACTCGCTGCGTATCTCTCCCAGTCCCCTAGATCTACATTCTCACAATCTGACAACATCCTAATATCACCTTCAAGTCACATTTCCTCGTTAAGTTGTACTGGAAGTTCTAGCAGTTCATTCTGATGAATTAATCGCACCGCTGCCATTCTTCTCTCTCTTCTCGCGTTCCTTCTCCACCCTCCCTCTCGTTTTCCTCTTTCCTCACGCTCCTCTCTCTAGCTCTCCGCACTGTCTCCACTCTCTTTCTCAATGATCCTTTTCCCAGCCGATTAAATCCGAACATCCTGCGCCTGCATTCTGTTCACCAGCCGTGTGTTCAAACCACAACAGACAGAGGACCTGATAGCGATAAACACACTCCGTGAGAGTACAATCAAACTCTCACAAGCTGACAACATCCTAACATCACCTTCAGGTCACATTACAGACCTCACAATACCTGAAATTTCTACCCCTCCCCTTTCTCTCTCACTAATCTGTGGGAAGCCAAGGCGCAGTACGCGAGGGCTACCAGCCCAAGTGGTCATTCACCATGTGTCTAGACAACATGCCGACAGGCTTTTCAACCAAGGAGGCCTCTCATCTATGCCTGATCCTGTCCTCACCAGGCGAACCTGAATTCCCACCTTACATAAGGGTCGGGCACAGCAATCCGAGCTGTTCAGCACTCCTACCCTCGTCTTGGTTCTTATATTTTTCCATCTTTCCTTCCCTGCCCTGATCCCTCCATTTGCACCGTAGAAAATTGGATGAAACAAATCGACACGAAGGACTTCTGTTCAATTTAACAGACGTTTATTTTTAACTTATCCTGCATTGCTCTAAGTTTTATATATTTTTTTTATTCGTTCCTGGGATGTGGGCATTGCTGGCAAGGCCAGCATTTATTGCCCATCCCTAATTGCCTTTGAGAAGGTGGTGGTGAGCTGCCTACTTGAACCGCTGCAGTCCGTGTGGTGAAGGTACTCCCACAGTGCTTTTAGGGAGGGAGTTCCAGGATTTTGACCCAGCGACGATGAAGGAACGGCGATATATTTCCAAGTCAGGATGGTGCGTGACTTGGAGGGGAACTTGGAGGAGATGGTGTTCCCATGCGCCTGCTGCCCTTGTCCTTCTAGGTAGTAGAGGTCGCAGGTTTGGGAGGTGCTGCCGAAGAAGCCTTGGCGAGTTGCTGCAGTGCAGTGCAGTGCAGATTTGAGTGTCAGCCTTGGCTCACCTGCTGGCACTATCACCTCTTGAGTCAGAGGTTGTCCCACTCCAGAGACCTGAGCACATAATCCAGGCTGACACTCCCAGTGCAGTACTGAGGGAGTGCCCCACTGTCGGAGGTGCCGTCTTTTGGATCAGACGTTAAACTGAGGCCCCGTCTGCCCTCTCAAGGATCCCACGGCCACTATTCCAAGAGCAGGGAAGTTCTCCTGATGTGCTGCCCAACATTTATCCCTCAACCAACATCTCTTAAAAAAAAAGATTATCTGGTCATTATCTCATTGCTGTTCGTGGGAGCTTGCTGTGCGCAAATTGGCTGCCGCGTTTCCTACATTACAACAGTGACTATGCTTCAAAAGTACTTCATTGGATGTGTAGCGCTTTGGGATGTCCAGGAGGCCGTGAAAGGTGCTATATAAAGGCAAGTTTCTCTTAAGTTACTCTGCCATGTTATGTTACTATTTTCCCTCCGTAACTGCACTTCAAAGCAATTCATTTGGGACATTTCCTCATTCACTGCTTTGGGACATTTCCTCAGAGATATTTTACAGCCCTTTAAACGCAGACCTTTCTAGTTTTTACCTGTACATCTCTTGTGCCATTGCTCAGATATTTATTTTTGAAAATCTGGAGCTGAGTGCACTTGAGCAGCCTATTCCTATTAGTCCCCTCACCAGGTTTGCTTCTAAGAGTAGTACCAGGCTTCTCTGGCACCAGGCTTTTCCCAGAGCCTACTCCAGTATTAATTTTATCTTAAAGTATCTCTGACCTCAGTCACGGGCTCTTCCTTCTTGTTCTGCTTCAGTATCTGGCCCAACTCCTGCGGCAATGGAAGAGCACCTCATTTCTGTTTGGGTTGCCTCCCCGCCATCTCCATTGGTTGGACCCCTGTGAGATCTGCTACCTCACTGGTCAACCGACCTGTCGATGGAATACATCGGACCAGTCAGAAAGCTCAGGTCTTGGGCTGTGCAGCTGTTAACATCTCCCACCTCATTGGTCCACCTTGTTTCATTGCCAATGTTGTTGACCAATCGGAAATGACACGACACTTGGAGAGACAGCAAGAACACCAGTTCCAAACTTTTAAAGATATGGACAGACGTACAGATAGATAGATACCCTTGGGTACAGTAGTACAGTGATTATGTTACTGGACTAACAATCCAGAGGTTGAGAGTTCACAATGCCACCATAGCAAATGCTCTCTCCAGACATAACCCACATTTGTACTGCGTCCATTGTCATGGTACTATCCTGAAATCTCGTGATTGTACAACTGCTGAATTGAATGTTCCATTTGAACCTTATTAAATCTATTTACTGCCGATCTCTTCTCTCTGTTCCATTCTTTTCCATCTGAAACTTGTTACACAGCTGTCCAAGTTGTTTTCCCCTGGCTGGAGAGTCTAGAACTAGGGGTCACAGTCTCAAGATAAGGGGTCGGCCATTTAGGACTGAGATGAGGAGGAATTTCTTCACTCAGAGGGTTGTGAATTTTTGGAATTCTCTTCCCCAAAGGGCCGTGGATGCTGAGTCGTTGAGTATATTCAAGGCTGAGATCGATAGATTTTTGGACTCTAGGGGAATCAAGGGATCGGACGGGAAAGTGGAGTTGAGGTCGAAGATCAGCCATGATATTATTGAATGGCGGAGCAGGCTCGAAACCTACTCCCGCTCCATTTCTTATGCTCTTAAGTCGTTGCAGTTGCACATTTTGCTTGCTCAGTATATACAGCAGGAGCGCACACTAAGTGTTAATTAACAGGGAGCCTCCCTCGCGAGCACAAGGCGGAGAGTCTGTGCTAGTGCCGTAGCCCTGACCCACCCTCACCTCACACTGATAGACGCTCGCTGCTGGAAGCACATCATAACTATAGCTGTGTGCTATACGATTCAGGATTGGGAAGATGGGACAGAGGGTGCTGGTTGCTAAACAGGGTGCCTTGTCTGGGAAACTTACTCGATCAGCATGCAACATCAAGATCAAACACCTCATTACTGACCCAACAGCGGAGGTCCCTGGCTTCGACCTCCCTCGAAGAACAGTGGACAGGGCTAAAACCGAGACTTGACCACAAAAATCTAGGCTGATACTTCTCAGTACTGAGGGAGTGCTACACTGTCAGAGTTGCCGTCTTTTGGATGAGACGTTAAACCGAGACCCCGTCTGCCCTCTCAAGAGGGCGTAAAAGATCCCACGGCCACTATTCAAAGAGCAGGGGATCTGGTCATTATCACATTGCTGTTTGTGGGAGCTTTCTGTGTGAAAATTGGCTGTCGCGTTTCCTACATTACAACAGTGACTACACTTCAAAAAGTACTTAATTGGCTGTAAAGCGCTTTGCGGTCGTGAAAGGAGCTATATAAATACAAGTTCTTTCTTTTCTTAACCCCACTTAATGAAATCCAGACAGCTTAGGCACAGGTTAGCAGGGTCAAAGTGTAGAGAGCCCCCAAGTGTGCGCAGGGTTTCTACTGGAGCTTAGCCAACTAATACCAGCAGGATC
Organism: Squalus acanthias; assembly: GCA_030390025.1. Taxonomy (NCBI): domain Eukaryota; kingdom Metazoa; phylum Chordata; class Chondrichthyes; order Squaliformes; family Squalidae; genus Squalus; species Squalus acanthias. Next base: position 2,012,518 of record JASTWF010000040.1, read on the forward strand.
CCAACACGGAGCACGAGGAAGCTTCCCACTGCTTGACAAGCCAGCAGCACCCAACCCACTGGCGAACAGCATTTTCTGGAACCTAGTGCAAAGAATCCCAGCTGCCAGTGACTAGTCTACAACAACAACATGCATTTATACAGCGCCTTTAACGTAGACAAACGTCCCATGACGCTCCAAAGGAGCGTTATCAAACAAAATTTGACACCGAGCCACATAAGGAGATATTAGGACAGGTGACCAAAAGCTTGGTCAAAGAGGTCGGTTTTAAGGAGTGTCTTAAAAGGAGAGTGGGAGAGAGGCGGAGAGGTTTAGGGAGGAAATTCCAGAGCTTAGGGCCCAGACAGCTGAAGGCACGGCCGCCAACGGTGGGGAATGCTTAAAGAGCTGGAGGAAGGCAGAGATCTCGAAGGGTCATAGGGCTGGAGGAGGTTACAGAGATAGGGAGGGGTACGGCCATAGAGGGATTTGAACATGAACATGAGAATTTTTAAATGGAGGTGTTAGGGGACCAGGAGCCAATATAGGTCAGTGAGCACAGGGGGTGATGGATGAACGGGACTCGGTGCGAGTTAGGATGCGGGCAACGGAGTTTTGGATGAGCTCAAGTTTACAAAGGGTGGAAGATGAGAGGCCGGTCGGGAGAACATCGAAATAGCTGACAATAGCAAAATACAGCCGACGCTGGAATCCAAAACAAAAACGGAAAATGCTGGAAACATTCAGCAGGCCAGGCAGCATCCGCGGAGAGAGAAACAGAGTTAACGTTTCAAGTCTGTGACCCTTCGTCAGAACTGGAAAAAGTTAGAGATGTAACAGGATTTAAGCAGGTGCAGAGGCAGGGAAAGGGGGGAGGGGAGGAAAGAACAATAGGGATGGTCTGTGATAGGGTGGAAGGCAGGAGTGGTTAAATGTTGCAAATGGGGATGGCAGAATCATCAACAGCTGCCGCCTGAAAAAATAGGAGCAGAGGTTATTGTCTGAAATTGTTGAACTCGATGTTGAGTCCAGAAGGCTGTAAAGTGCCTCATTGAAAGATGAGGTGCTGTTCCTCGAGCTTACGTTGAGCTTTGTTGGAACAGTGTAAGAGGCCAAGGACCGAAAGCTCAGAGTGGGAGTGGAGCAGGGAATTAAAGTGACAGGCAACCGGAGGCTCGGGGTCACCCTTACAGATTGAACGGAGGTGTTCTGCAAAGCAGTCACCCAATCTGCATTTGGTCTCCCCAATGTAGAGGAGACTGCATCGTGAGCAACTAAATTGCAAGAAGTACAAGTAAATTACTGTTGCACCTCGAAGGAGTGTTTGGGGCCCTGGATAGTGGGAAGGGAGGAGGTAAAAGGGCAGGTGTTGCATCTCCTGGGCTTGCACAGGAAGGTGCCGTGGGGAGGGGAGGGGGTGTTGGGGGTGATTGAGGAGTGGACCAGGGTGCCGCGGAGGGAGCGGTCCCTTCGGAATGTTGAAAGGGGAGGGGAGGGGAAGATGTGTTTGGTGGTGGGAAAAGAGTGGGAGAATGAATAGAGTCCTTACAGGAAGCGGGGTAGGAGGAAGTGTAGTCCAGGTAGCTGTGGGAGTCAGTGGGCTTATAGTGGATGTTCGTCGATAGCCTATCCCCAGAAATTGAGACAGAGAAGTCGAGGAAGGGAAGGGAAGAGTCAGAGATGGACCATGTGAAGGTGAGGGAAGGGTGGAAATTGGAAGCAAAGTGAATTAAATTTTCTAGTTCAGAGCGAGAGCTGGAAACATTCTACATATTCCACGCAGGCATAGCTAGGGTCCATGCGGGTTCCCATAGCAACACCCTTAATTTGGAGGAAGTGACTGGAGTCAAAGGAGAAGTTGTTTAATGTGAGAACAAGTTCAGCCAGATGGAGGAGAGTGGTGGTGGATGGGGACTGGTTGGGCCTCTGTTCAAGGATCCCTCAGGCCGTCCTGGTGGGGGATGGAGGTGTAGAGGGATTGGACGTCCATAGTGAAAAGGAGACGGTTGGGGCCAGGAAACTGCAAACTGTTAAAGTGGCAGATGGCATTGGAAGAGTCGCAAATGTAGGTGGGAAGAGTCTGACCAAGGGGAGAAAAAATAGAGTCGAGATAGGAAAAAATCAGTTCCGTGGGGTTATGAGGTTGACAGCTGTGGAGGGAAGATCTCCAGAGATGAGGTCAGTAACAGTCTTGGAAACAATGGTTTGATGTTTGGTAGTGGGGTCATGCTCCAGGAGAAGGTAGGAGGAGGTGTCAGAGAGTTGGCGTTCAGCCTCCGCACGGTAAAGGTCGGTTCGCCAAATTGTTGAGTCTGGAAGTAACAAAGAAGACGATGGAAGGACTGGCATTTCTATAGCGCCTTTCACGACCTCGGGACGTCCCAAAGCTTTTTACAGCCAATGAAATACTTTTGAGGTGTAGTCACTGTTGTAATGTAGGAAACACTGTAGCCAATTTGCGCACAGCAAGATCCCGCAAATGTGATAATGACTAGATAGTCTGCTTTTAGTGATGTTGGCTGAGGGATAGATTTTGTGCTCTAGTCTCTTGAGCCACAACCCTCTGACCCAGAGGCGAGAGTGCTACCCACTGAGACACAGCTGACATGGATGAGGGTTTCATCAACCCTCCTGGTGCTAGTACTGAGCCCGCTGGCTGGCGAATCATCAACGGGTATCAAGTTTCCGACTCTGCCACACAGGGGGGGACTCAGCTGAACATCCCCGCACCAGGCACTTGGAGCCACACCATAAAGACCCCACTTAACCCGTTTCCCACCGGAAGGTAATCAATAGAATCATAGAATGGTTACAGCACAGAATGAGGCCATTCGGCTCATCGAGCCCGTGCCGGCTCCCTGCAAGAGCACTTCAGCTAGCCCCACTCCCCCGTCCTCTCCCCGTAGCCCTGCAATTTTTTTCCTTCAGGTACTTATCCAATTCCCTTTTGAAAGCAGTGATTGAGTCTGCCTCCACCACCCTTTCAGGAAGTGCATTCCAGGTCCTAACAACTCGCTGCGTAAAAAAGATTTTCCTCATGTCGCCTTTGATTCTTCTGCCAGTCACCTTGAATCTGTGCCCTCGGGTTCTCGACCCTTCCGCCAATGAGAACAGTTTCTCTCTAGCTACTCTGTCTAGCCCCCTCATGATTTTGAACACCTCTATCAAATCTCCTCTCAAACTTCTCTGCTCTAAGGAGAACAACCCCAGCTTTTCCAGTCTATCCACGCAATTGAAGTCCCTCATCCCTGGAACCATTCTCGTAAATCTTTTCTGTACCCTCTCTAAGGCCTTCACGTCCTTTCTAAAGTGCGGTGCCCAGAACTCGACACAATACTCCAGTTGAGGTCGAACCAGTGTTTTATAAAGGGTTTAGTATAACTTCCTTGCTTTTGTACTCTATGCCTCCTCTATTTATGAAAATGAGAAGTCGCACAACACCAGGTTATAGTCCAACAGAAAGCTCGTGATTTCAAATAAAACTGTTGGACTAAAACCTGGTGTTGTGCGACTTCTCATTTTTGTCCACCCCAGTCCAACGCCGGCATCTCCGCATCATGACCTCTATTTATGAAGCCCAGGATCCCGTACGCATTTTTTACCGTCTGCTGTAACCATTTAGCTGCGGGTAAGTGGTCAAATCCTCCCGTAGCTCAGCCAGCCCCGCCTCTCCGCCACCCCCACCTTAGCTACACCGCACCCTTGGTTACAAAATCCTGGAATGACTCAAAATAAATATAAGCACAGAACAGATGCTGCCCAGAGGAGTCCCTCCGAGCTCTAGTGGTGGAGACTGCCATCTGGTGGAGAGAAAAATGAGAAGTCGCACAACACCAGGTTATAGTCCAACAGATTTATTTAAAATTACATGCTTTCGGAGCTGTCGTCCCTTCCTCAGGTAGAGTAGCTGTGAGAGAATCTCCCAGAATTCACAATATAAACACAGAAAAAATGTATTCAAATCTTTCCCTACATCAAAGACACATTAAGAGCACAACCAAGACAATGAGATGTGTCCCAGGGGGTCCAACGTGTCAAAACACCTGCTGGCTGCATATCCTCTGCAGTTGAGTTTGGAGAGAAAGCAGCTCTGCTGAAACAGGGGCTGGAGTGAAGCCGAACCCAACAACAGCATGTACATAAAGGAAATAAAAGGACTTGCATTTCTACAGCGCTTTTCATGACCTCAGAACATCCCAAAGCGCTTTACGGCCAACGAAGTACTTTTGAAGTGTAGTTACTTTTGTAATGTAGGAAAGGCGGCAGTCAATTTGCGCTCAGCAAGCTCCCACAAACAGCAATGTCATAATTCACCAGATCATCTGTTTTTTAGTGATGTTCGTTGAGGGATAAATATTGGCCCAGGACACCAGGGAGAAATCCCGTGCACTTCTTCGAAATAGTGCCATGGGATCTTTTACGTCCACCTGAGGGAGCCTCGGATTAACCCATTTTCATCAGAAAGACAGCACCTCCGACAGTGCAGCGCTCCCTCAGGACCGTCTCTCCGACAATGCAGCGCTCCCTCAGTACTGCCCCTCCGACAGTGCGGCGCTCCCTCAGTACCGCCCCTCCGACAATGCAGCGCTCCCTCAGTACTGCCCCTCCAACAGTGCGGCGTTCCCTCAGTACTGCCCCACCGACAGTGCGGCGCTCCCTCAGTACTGACCCTCCGACAGTGCAGCGCTCCCTCAGTACTGCCCCTCCGACAGTGCGGCGCTCCCTCAGTACTGCCCCTCCGACAGTGCGGCGCTCCCTCAGTACTGCCCCTCCGACAGTGCGGCGCTCCCTCAGTACCTGCCCCTCCGACAGTGCGGGCTCCCTCAGTACTGCCCCTCCGACAGTGCGGCACTCCCTCAGTACCGCCCCTCCGACAGTGCAGCGCTCTCTCAGTACTGCGTCTCCGACAGTGCAGCGCTCCCTCATTCCTGCCCCTCCGATAGTGCGGTGCTCCCTCAGTACTGCCCCTCCGATAGTGCGGTGCTCCCTCAGTACTGCCCCTCCGACAGTGCAGCGCTCCCTCAGTACTGCCCCTCCGACAGTGCGGCGCTCCCTCAGTACTGCCCCTCCGACAGTGCGGCGCTCCCTCTGTACTGCCCCTCCGACAGTGCGGCACTCCCTCAGTACTGCCCCTCCGACAGTGCGGCGCTCCCTCTGTACTGCCCCACCGACAGTGCGGTGCTCCTTCAGTACTGCCCCTCCGACAGTGGAGCGCTCCCTCAGTACTGCCCCTCTGACAGTGCGGCGCTCCCTCAGTACTGCCGCTCCGACAGTGCGGCGCTCCCTCAGTACTGCCCCTCCGACAGTGCGGCGCTCCCTCAGTACTGCCCCACCGACAGTGCAGGGCTCCCTCAGTACTGCCCCTCCGATAGTGCGGAGCTCCCTCAGTACCGCCCCTCCGACAATGCAGCGCTCCCTCAGTACTGTCCCTCCGACAGTGCGGCATTCCTTGAGTACTGCCCATCCGACAGTGCGGCGCTCCCTCAGTACTGTCCCTCCGATAGTGCGGCGCTCCCTCAGTACCGCCCCTCCGACAGTGCGGCGCTCCCTTAGTACTGCCCCTCCGACAGTGCGGCACTCCCTCAGTACTGCCCCTCCGACAGTACGGCGCTCCCTTAGTACTGCCCCTCCGACAGTGCGGCTCTCAGTACTGCCCCTCCGACAGTGCAGCGCTCCCTCACTCCTGCCCCTCCGACAGTGCGGCTCTCCCTCAGTACTGCCCCTCCGACAGTGCAGCGTTCCCTCAGTACTGCCCCTCCGACAGTGCGGCGCTCCCTCAGTACTGCCCCTCCGACAGTGCGGCGCTCCCTCAGTACTGCCCCTCCGACAGTGCGGCGCTCCCTCAGTACTGCCCCTCCGACAGTGCGGCACTCCCTCAGTACTGCCCCTCCGACAGTGAGGCGCTCCCTCAGTACTGCCCCTCCGACAGTGCGGCGCTCCCTCAGTACTGCCCCACCGACAGTGCGGTGCTCCCTCAGTACTGCCCCTCCGACAGTGCAGCGTTCCCTCAGTACTGCCCCTCCAACAGTGCGGCGCTCCCTCAGTACTGCCCCTCCGACAGTGCGGCGCTCACTCAGTACTGCCCCTCCGACAGTGCGGCGCTCCCTCAGTACTGCCCCTCCGACAGTGCGGCACTCCCTCAGTACTGCCCCTCCGACAGTGAGGCGCTCCCTCAGTACTGCCCCTCCGACAGTGAGGCGCTCCCTCAGTACTGCCCCTCCGACAGTGCGGCGCTCCCTCAGTACTGCCCCTCCGACAGTGCGGCACTCCCTCAGTACTGCCCCTCCGACAGTGCGGCGCTCCCTCAGTACTGCCCCTCCGACAGCGCGGCGCTCCCTCAGTACTGCCCCTCCGACAGTGAGGCGCTCCCTCAGTACTGCCCCTCCGACAGTGCGGCGCTCCCTCAGTACTGCCCCACCGACAGTGCGGTGCTCCCTCAGTACTGCCCCTCCGACAGTGCGGCACTCCCTCAGTACTGCCCCTCCGACAGTGCGGCGCGCCCTCTGTACTGCCCCACCGACAGTGCGGTGCTCCCTCAGTACTGCCCCTCCGACAGTGCAGCGCTCCCTCAGTACTTCCCCTCCGACAGTGCGGCGCTCCCTCAGTACTGGTCCTCCGACAGTGCGGTTCTCCCTCAGTACTGCGCCTCCGACAGTGCAGCGCTCCCTCAGTACTGCACCTCCGACAGTGCGGCGCTCCCTCAGTACTGCCCCTCTGAGAGTGCGGCGCTCCCTCAGTACTGCACCTCCGACAGTGCGGCGCTCCCTCAGTACTGCCCCTCCGACAGTGCGGCGCTCCCTCAGTACTGACCCTCTGACAGTGCGGCACTGTCTCAGTACTGCCCCTCCGACAGTGCGGCGCTCCCTCAGTAATGCCCCTCTGACAGTGCGGTGCTCCCTCAGTATTGCCCCTCCGACAGTGCGGCGCTCCCTCAGTACTGCCCCTCCGATAGTGCGGTGCTCCCTCAGTACTGCCCCTCCGACAGTGCGGCGCTCCCTCTGTACTGCCCCACCGACAGTGCGGTGCTCCTTCAGTACTGCCCCTCCGACAGTGGAGCGCTCCCTCAGTACTGCCCCTCCGACAGTGCGGCGCTCCCTCAGTACTGCCCCTCCGACAGTGCGGCGCTCCCTCAGTACTGACCCTCTGACAGTGCGGCACTGTCTCAGTACTGCCCCTCCGACAGTGCGGCGCTCCCTCAGTAATGCCCCTCTGACAGTGCGGTGCTCCCTCAGTATTGCCCCTCCGACAGTGCGGCGCTCCCTCAGTACTGCCCCTCCGATAGTGCGGTGCTCCCTCAGTACTGCCCCTCCGACAGTGCGGCGCTCCCTCTGTACTGCCCCACCGACAGTGCGGTGCTCCTTCAGTACTGCCCCTCCGACAGTGGAGCGCTCCCTCAGTACTGCCCCTCTGACAGTGCGGCGCTCCCTCAGTACTGCCCCTCCGACAGTGCGGCGCTCCCTCAGTACTGTCCCTCTGACAGTGCGCCGCTCCCTCAGTACTGCCGCTCCGACAGTGCGGCGCTCCCTCAGTACTGCCCCTCCGACAGTGCGGCGCTCACTCAGTACTGCCCCACCGACAGTGCAGGGCTCCCTCAGTACTGCCCCTCCGATAGTGCGGAGCTCCCTCAGTACCGCCCCTCCGACAATGCAGCGCTCCCTCAGTACTGTCCCTCCGACAGTGCGGCATTCCCTGAGTACTGCCCCTCCGACAGTGCGGCGCTCCCTCAGTACTGACCCTCCGACAGTGCGGCTCTCCCTCAGTACTGCCCCTCCGACAGTGCAGCGTTCCCTCAGTACTGCCCCTCCAACAGTGCGGCGCTCCCTCAGTACTGCCCCTCCGACAGTGCGGCGCTCCCTCAGTACTGCCCCTCCGACAGTGCGGCGCTCCCTCAGTACTGCCCCTCCGACAGTGCGGCATTCCCTCAGTACTGCCCCTCCGACAGTGCGGCGCTCCCTCAGTACTGCCCCTCCGACAGTGAGGCGCTCCATCAGTACTGCCCCTCCGACAGTGCGGCACTCCCACAGTACTGCCCCTCCGACAGTGCGGCACTCCCTCAGTACTGCCCCTCCGACAGTGCGGCGCTCCCTCAGTACTGCCCCTCCGACAGTGCGGCGCTCCCTCAGTACTGCCCCTCCGACAGTGAGGCGCTCCCTCAGTACTGCCCCTCCGACAGTGCGGCGCTCCCTCAGTACTGCCCCACCGACAGTGCGGTGCTCCCTCAGTACTGCCCCTCCGACAGTGCGGCACTCCCTCAGTACTGCCCCTCCGACAGTGCGGCGCGCCCTCTGTACTGCCCCACCGACAGTGCGGTGCTCCCTCAGTACTGCCCCTCCGACAGTGCAGCGCTCCCTCAGTACTTCCCCTCCGACAGTGCGGCGCTCCCTCAGTACTGGTCCTCCGACAGTGCGGATCTCCCTCAGTACTGCGCCTCCGACAGTGCAGCGCTCCCTCAGTACTGCACCTCCGACAGTGCGGCGCTCCCTCAGTACTGCCCCTCTGAGAGTGCGGCGCTCCCTCAGTACTGCACCTCCGACAGTGCGGCGCTCCCTCAGTACTGCCCCTCCGACAGTGCGGCGCTCCCTCAGTACTGACCCTCTGACAGTGCGGCACTGTCTCAGTACTGCCCCTCCGACAGTGCGGCGCTCCCTCAGTAATGCCCCTCTGACAGTGCGGTGCTCCCTCAGTATTGCCCCTCCGACAGTGCGGCGCTCCCTCAGTACTGCCCCTCCGATAGTGCGGTGCTCCCTCAGTACTGCCCCTCCGACAGTGCGGCGCTCCCTCTGTACTGCCCCACCGACAGTGCGGTGCTCCTTCAGTACTGCCCCTCCGACAGTGGAGCGCTCCCTCAGTACTGCCCCTCTGACAGTGCGGCGCTCCCTCAGTACTGCCCCTCCGACAGTGCGGCACTCACTCAGTACTGCCCCTCCGACAGTGCGGCACTCCCTCAGTACTGCCCCTCCGACAGTACGGCGCTCCCTTAGTACTGCCCTCCGACAGTGCGGCTCTCAGTACTGCCTCTCCGACAGTGCAGCGCTCCCTCACTCCTGCCCCTCCGACAGTGCGGCGCTCCCTCAGTACTGCCCCTCCGACAGCGCGGCGCTCCCTCAGTACTGCCCCTCCGACAGTGAGGCGCTCCCTCAGTACTGCCCCTCCGACAGTGCGGCGCTCCCTCAGTACTGCCCCACCGACAGTGCGGTGCTCCCTCAGTACTGCCCCTCCGACAGTGCGGCACTCCCTCAGTACTGCCCCTCCGACAGTGCGGCGCGCCCTCTGTACTGCCCCACCGACAGTGCGGTGCTCCCTCAGTACTGCCCCTCCGACAGTGCAGCGCTCCCTCAGTACTTCCCCTCCGACAGTGCGGCGCTCCCTCAGTACTGGTCCTCCGACAGTGCGGTTCTCCCTCAGTACTGCGCCTCCGACAGTGCGGCGCTCCCTCAGTACTGCCCCTCCGACAGTGCGGCGCTCCCTCAGTACTGACCCTCTGACAGTGCGGCACTGTCTCAGTACTGCCCCTCCGACAGTGCGGCGCTCCCTCAGTAATGCCCCTCTGACAGTGCGGTGCTCCCTCAGTATTGCCCCTCCGACAGTGCGGCGCTCCCTCAGTACTGCCCCTCCGATAGTGCGGTGCTCCCTCAGTACTGCCCCTCCGACAGTGCGGCGCTCCCTCTGTACTGCCCCACCGACAGTGCGGTGCTCCTCAGTACTGCCCCTCCGACAGTGAGGCGCTCCCTCAGTACTGCCCCTCCGACAGTGCGGCGCTCCCTCAGTACTGCCCCTCCGACAGTGCGGCGCTCCCTCAGTACTGACCCTCTGACAGTGCGGCACTGTCTCAGTACTGCCCCTCCGACAGTGCGGCGCTCCCTCAGTAATGCCCCTCTGACAGTGCGGTGCTCCCTCAGTACTGCCCCTCCGACAGTGCGGCGCTCCCTCAGTACTGCCCCTCCGATAGTGCGGTGCTCCCTCAGTACTGCCCCTCCGACAGTGCGGCACTCCCTCTGTACTGCCCCACCGACAGTGCGGTGCTCCTTCAGTACTGCCCCTCCGACAGTGGAGCGCTCCCTCAGTACTGCCCCTCTGACAGTGCGGCGCTCCCTCAGTACTGCCCCTCCGACAGTGCGGCGCTCCCTCAGTACTGTCCCTCTGACAGTGCGGCGCTCCCTCAGTACTGCCCTCCGACAGTGCGGCGCTCCCTCAGTACTGCCCCTCCGACAGTGCGGCGCTCCCTCAGTACTGCCCCTCCGACAGTGCGGCGCTCCCTCAGTACTGCCCCTCCGACAGTGCGGAGCTCCCTCAGTACTGCCCCTCCGACAGTGCGGCGCTCCCTCAGTACTGCCCCTCCGACAGTGCGGCGCTCCCTCAGTACTGCCCCTCCGACAGTGCGGCGCTCCCTCAGTACTGCCCCTCCGACAGTGCGGCGCTCCCTCAGTACTGCCCCTCCGACAGTGCGGCGCTCCCTCAGTACTGCCCCTCCGACAGTGCGGCGCTCCCTCAGTACTGCCCCTCCGACAGTGCGGCGCTCCCTCAGTACTGCCCCTCCGACAGTGCGGCGCTCCCTCAGTACTGCCCCTCCGACAGTGCGGCGCTCCCTCAGTACTGCCCCTCCGACAGTGCGGCGCTCCCTCAGTACTGCCCCTCCGACAGTGCGGCGCTCCCTCAGTACTGCCCCTCCGACAGTGCGGCGCTCCCTCAGTACTGCCCCTCCGACAGTGCGGCCTCCCTCAGTACTGCCCCTCCGACAGTGCGGCGCTCCCTCAGTACTGCCCCTCCGACAGTGCGGCGCTCCCTCAGTACTGCCCCTCCGACAGTGCGGCGCTCCCTCAGTACTGCCCCTCCGACAGTGCGGCGCTCCCTCAGTACTGCCCCTCCGACAGTGCGGCGCTCCCTCAGTACTGCCCCTCCGACAGTGCGGCGCTCCCTCAGTACTGCCCCTCCGACAGTGCGGCGCTCCCTCAGTACTGCCCCTCCGACAGTGCGGCGCTCCCTCAGTACTGCCCCTCCGACAGTGCGGCGCTCCCTCAGTACTGCCCCTCCGACAGTGCGGCGCTCCCTCAGTACTGCCCCTCCGACAGTGCGGCGCTCCCTCAGTACTGCCCCTCCGACAGTGCGGCGCTCCCTCAGTACTGCCCCTCCGACAGTGCGGCGCTCCCTCAGTACTGCCCCTCCGACAGTGCGGCGCTCCCTCAGTACTGCCCCTCTGAGAGTGCGGCGCTCCCTCAGTACTGCACCTCCGACAGTGCGGCGCTCCCTCAGTACTGCCCCTCCGACAGTGCGGCGCTCCCTCAGTACTGACCCTCTGACAGTGCGGCACTGTCTCAGTACTGCCCCTCTGACAGTGCGGCGCTCCCTCAGTAATGCCCCTCTGACAGTGCGGTGCTCCCTCAGTGTTGCCCCTCCGACAGTGCGGCGCTCCCTCAGTACTGCCCCTCCGATAGTGCGGTGCTCCCTCAGTACTGCCCCTCCGACAGTGCGGCGCTCCCTCTGTACTGCCCCACCGACAGTGCGGTGCTCCTTCAGTACTGCCCCTCCGACAGTGGAGCGCTCCCTCAGTACTGCCCCTCTGACAGTGCGGCGCTCCCTCAGTACTGCCCCTCCGACAGTGCGGCGCTCCCTCAGTACTGTCCCTCTGACAGTGCGGCGCGCCCTCTGTACTGCCCCACCGACAGTGCGGTGCTCCCTCAGTACTGCCCCTCCGACAGTGCAGCGCTCCCTCAGTACTGCCCCTCCGACAGTGCGGCGCTCCCTCAGTACTGTCCTCCGACAGTGCGGTTCTCCCTCAGTACTGCGCCTCCGACAGTGCAGGCGCTCCCTCAGTACTGCACCTCCGACAGTGCGGCGCTCCCTCAGTACTGCCCCTCTGAGAGTGCGGCGCTCCCTCAGTACTGCACCTCCGACAGTGCGGCGCTCCCTCAGTACTGCCCCTCCGACAGTGCGGCGCTCCCTCAGTACTGACCCTCTGACAGTGCGGCACTGTCCTCAGTACTGCCCCTCCGACAGTGCGGCGCTCCCTCAGTAATGCCCCTCTGACAGTGCGGTGCTCCCTCAGTACTGCCCCTCCGACAGTGCGGCGCTCCCTCAGTACTGCCCCTCCGATAGTGCGGTGCTCCCTCAGTACTGCCCCTCCGACAGTGCGGCGCTCCCTCTGTACTGCCCCACCGACAGTGCGGCGCTCCTCAGTACTGCCCCTCCGACAGTGCGGCGCTCCCTCAGTACTGCCCCTCCGACAGTGCGGCGCTCCCTCAGTACTGCCCCTCCGACAGTGCGGCGCTCCCTCAGTACTGCCCCTCCGACAGTGCGGCGCTCCCTCAGTACTGCCCCTCCGACAGTGCGGCGCTCCCTCAGTACTGCCCTCCGACAGTGCGGCTCCCTCAGTACTGCCCCTCCGACAGTGCAGCGCTCCCTCAGTACTGCCCCTCCGACAGTGCGGCGCTCCCTCAGTACTGCCCCTCCGACAGTGCGGCGCTCCCTCAGTACTGCCCCTCCGACAGTGCGGCGCTCCCTCAGTACTGCCCCTCCGACAGTGCGGCGCTCCCTCAGTACTGCCCCTCCGACAGTGCGGCGCTCCCTCAGTACTGCCCCTCCGACAGTGCGGCGCTCCCTCAGTACTGCCCCTCCGACAGTGCGGCGCTCCCTCAGTACTGCCCCTCCGACAGTGCGGCGCTCCCTCAGTACTGCCCCTCCGACAGTGCGGCGCTCCCTCAGTACTGCCCCTCCGACAGTGCGGCGCTCCCTCAGTACTGCCCCTCCGACAGTGCGGCGCTCCCTCAGTACTGCCCCTCCGACAGTGCGGCGCTCCCTCAGTACTGCCCCTCCGACAGTGCGGCGCTCCCTCAGTACTGCCCCTCCGACAGTGCGGCGCTCCCTCAGTACTGCCCCTCCGACAGTGCGGCGCTCCCTCAGTACTGCCCCACCGACAGTGCGGCGCTCCCTCAGTACTGCCCCTCCGACAGTGCGGCGCTCCCTCAGTACTGCCCCTCCGACAGTGCGGCGCTCCCTCAGTACTGCCCCTCCGACAGTGCGGTGCTCCCTCAGTACTGCCCCTCCGACAGTGCAGCGCTCCCTCAGTACTGCCCCTCCGACAGTGCGGCGCTCCCTCAGTACTGCCCCTCCGACAGTGCGGCGCTCCCTCAGTACTGCCCCTCCGACAGTGCGGCGCTCCCTCAGTACTGCCCCTCCGACAGTGCGGCGCTCCCTCAGTACTGACCCTCTGACAGTGCGGCGCTCCCTCAGTACTGCCCCTCCGACAGTGCGGCGCTCCCTCAGTACTGCCCCTCCGACAGTGCGGCGCTCCCTCAGTACTGCCCCTCCGACAGTGCGGCGCTCCCTCAGTACTGCCCCTCCGACAGTGCGGCGCTCCCTCAGTACTGCCCCTCCGACAGTGCGGCGCTCCCTCAGTACTGCCCCTCCGACAGTGCGGCGCTCCCTCAGTACTGCCCCTCCGACAGTGCGGCGCTCCCTCAGTACTGCCCCTCCGACAGTGCGGCGCTCCCTCAGTACTGCCCCTCCGACAGTGCGGCGCTCCCTCAGTACTGCCCCTCCGACAGTGCGGCGCTCCCTCAGTACTGCCCCTCCGACAGTGCGGCGCTCCCTCAGTACTGCCCCTCCGACAGTGCGGCGCTCCCTCAGTACTGCCCCTCCGACAGTGCGGCGCTCCCTCAGTACTGCCCCTCCGACAGTGCGGCGCTCCCTCAGTACTGCCCCTCCGACAGTGCGGCGCTCCCTCAGTACTGCCCCTCCGACAGTGCGGCGCTCCCTCAGTACTGCCCCTCCGACAGTGCGGCGCTCCCTCAGTACTGCCCCTCCGACAGTGCGGCGCTCCCTCAGTACTGCCCCTCCGACAGTGCGGCGCTCCCTCAGTACTGCCCCTCCGACAGTGCGGCGCTCCCTCAGTACTGCCCCTCCGACAGTGCGGCGCTCCCTCAGTACTGCCCCTCCGACAGTGCGGCGCTCCCTCAGTACTGCCCCTCCGACAGTGCGGCGCTCCCTCAGTACTGCCCCTCCGACAGTGCGGCGCTCCCTCAGTACTGCCCCTCCGACAGTGCGGCGCTCCCTCAGTACTGCCCCTCCGACAGTGCGGCGCTCCCTCAGTACTGCCCCTCCGACAGTGCGGCGCTCCCTCAGTACTGCCCCTCCGACAGTGCGGCGCTCCCTCAGTACTGCCCCTCCGACAGTGCGGCGCTCCCTCAGTACTGCCCCTCCGACAGTGCGGCGCTCCCTCAGTACTGCCCCTCCGACAGTGCGGCGCTCCCTCAGTACTGCCCCTCCGACAGTGCGGCGCTCCCTCAGTACTGCCCCTCCGACAGTGCGGCGCTCCCTCAGTACTGCCCCTCCGACAGTGCGGCGCTCCCTCAGTACTGCCCCTCCGACAGTGCGGCGCTCCCTCAGTACTGCCCCTCCGACAGTGCGGCGCTCCCTCAGTACTGCCCCTCCGACAGTGCGGCGCTCCCTCAGTACTGCCCCTCCGACAGTGCGGCGCTCCCTCAGTACTGCCCCTCCGACAGTGCGGCGCTCCCTCAGTACTGCCCCTCCGACAGTGCGGCGCTCCCTCAGTACTGCCCCTCCGACAGTGCGGCGCTCCCTCAGTACTGCCCCTCCGACAGTGCGGCGCTCCCTCAGTACTGCCCCTCCGACAGTGCGGCGCTCCCTCAGTACTGCCCCTCCGACAGTGCGGCGCTCCCTCAGTACTGCCCCTCCGACAGTGCGGCGCTCCCTCAGTACTGCCCCTCCGACAGTGCGGCGCTCCCTCAGTACTGCCCCTCCGACAGTGCGGCGCTCCCTCAGTACTGCCCCTCTGACAGTGCGGCGCTCCCTCAGTACTGCCCCTCCGACAGTGCGGCGCTCCCTCAGTACTGCCCCTCCGACAGTGCGGCGCTCCCTCAGTACTGCCCCTCCGACAGTGCGGCGCTCCCTCAGTACTGCCCCTCCGACAGTGCGGCGCTCCCTCAGTACTGCCCCTCCGACAGTGCGGCGCTCCCTCAGTACTGCCCCTCCGACAGTGCGGCGCTCCCTCAGTACTGCCCCTCCGACAGTGCGGCGCTCCCTCAGTACTGCCCCTCCGACAGTGCGGCGCTCCCTCAGTACTGCCCCTCCGACAGTGCGGCGCTCCCTCAGTACTGCCCCTCCGACAGTGCGGCGCTCCCTCAGTACTGCCCCTCCGACAGTGCGGCGCTCCCTCAGTACTGCCCCTCCGACAGTGCGGCGCTCCCTCAGTACTGCCCCTCCGACAGTGCGGCGCTCCCTCAGTACTGCCCCTCCGACAGTGCGGCGCTCCCTCAGTACTGCCCCTCCGACAGTGCGGCGCTCCCTCAGTACTGCCCCTCCGACAGTGCGGCGCTCCCTCAGTACTGCCCCTCCGACAGTGCGGCGCTCCCTCAGTACTGCCCCTCGACAGTGCGGCGCTCCCTCAGTACTGCCCCTCCGACAGTGCGGCGCTCCCTCAGTACTGCCCCTCCGACAGTGCGGCGCTCCCTCAGTACTGCCCCTCCGACAGTGCGGCGCTCCCTCAGTACTGCCCCTCCGACAGTGCGGCGCTCCCTCAGTACTGCCCCTCCGACAGTGCGGCGCTCCCTCAGTACTGCCCCTCCGACAGTGCGGCGCTCCCTCAGTACTGCCCCTCCGACAGTGCGGCGCTCCCTCAGTACTGCCCCTCCGACAGTGCGGCGCTCCCTCAGTACTGCCCCTCCGACAGTGCGGCGCTCCCTCAGTACTGCCCCTCCGACAGTGCGGCGCTCCCTCAGTACTGCCCCTCCGACAGTGCGGCGCTCCCTCAGTACTGCCCCTCCGACAGTGCGGCGCTCCCTCAGTACTGCCCCTCCGACAGTGCGGCGCTCCCTCAGTACTGCCCCTCCGACAGTGCGGCGCTCCCTCAGTACTGCCCCTCCGACAGTGCGGCGCTCCCTCAGTACTGCCCCTCCGACAGTGCGGCGCTCCCTCAGTACTGCCCCTCCGACAGTGCGGCGCTCCCTCAGTACTGCCCCTCCGACAGTGCGGCGCTCCCTCAGTACTGCCCTCCGACAGTGCGGCGCTCCCTCAGTACTGCCCCTCCGACAGTGCGGCGCTCCCTCAGTACTGCCCCTCCGACAGTGCGGCGCTCCCTCAGTACTGCCCCTCCGACAGTGCGGCGCTCCCTCAGTACTGCCCCTCCGACAGTGCGGCGCTCCCTCAGTACTGCCCCTCCGACAGTGCGGCGCTCCCTCAGTACTGCCCCTCCGACAGTGCGGCGCTCCCTCAGTACTGCCCCTCCGACAGTGCGGCGCTCCCTCAGTACTGCCCCTCCGACAGTGCGGCGCTCCCTCAGTACTGCCCCTCCGACAGTGCGGCGCTCCCTCAGTACTGCCCCTCCGACAGTGCGGCGCTCCCTCAGTACTGCCCCTCCGACAGTGCGGCGCTCCCTCAGTACTGCCCCTCCGACAGTGCGGCGCTCCCTCAGTACTGCCCCTCCGACAGTGCGGCGCTCCCTCAGTACTGCCCCTCCGACAGTGCGGCGCTCCCTCAGTACTGCCCCTCCGACAGTGCGGCGCTCCCTCAGTACTGCCCCTCCGACAGTGCGGCGCTCCCTCAGTACTGCCCCTCCGACAGTGCGGCGCTCCCTCAGTACTGCCCCTCCGACAGTGCGGCGCTCCCTCAGTACTGCCCCTCCGACAGTGCGGCGCTCCCTCAGTACTGCCCCTCCGACAGTGCGGCGCTCCCTCAGTACTGCCCCTCCGACAGTGCGGCGCTCCCTCAGTACTGCCCCTCCGACAGTGCGGCGCTCCCTCAGTACTGCCCCTCCGACAGTGCGGCGCTCCCTCAGTACTGCCCCTCCGACAGTGCGGCGCTCCCTCAGTACTGCCCCTCCGACAGTGCGGCGCTCCCTCAGTACTGCCCCTCCGACAGTGCGGCGCTCCCTCAGTACTGCCCTCCGACAGTGCGGCGCTCCCTCAGTACTGCCCCTCCGACAGTGCAGCGCTCCCTCAGTACTGCCCCTCCGACAGTGCGGCGCTCCCTCAGTACTGCCCCTCCGACAGTGCGGCGCTCCCTCAGTACTGCCCCTCCGACAGTGCAGGCGCTCCCTCAGTACTGCCCCTCCGACAGTGCGGCGCTCCCTCAGTACTGCCCCTCCGACAGTGCGGCGCTCCTCAGTACTGCCCCTCCGACAGTGCGCGCTCCCTCAGTACTGCCCCTCCGACAGTGCGGCTCTCCCTCAGTACTGCCCCTCCGACAGTGCGGCGCTCCCTCAGTACCTCCCCTCCGACAGTGCGCACGTCTCAGTACTGCCCCTCCGACAGTGCGGCGCTCCCTCAGTACTGCCCCTCCGACAGTGCGGCGCTCCTCAGTACTGCCCCTCCGACAGTGCGGTGCTCCCTCAGTACTGCCCCCTCAGACAGTGCGGCTGTCCTCAGTACTGCCCCTCCGACAGTGCGGCGCTCCCTCAGTACTGCCCCTCCGACAGTGCGGGCTCCCTCAGTACTGCCCTCCGACAGTGCGGCGCTCCCTCAGTACTGCCCCTCTGACAGTGCGGCGCTCCCTCAGTACTGCCCCTCCGACAGTGCGGCAGCTCCCTCAGTACTTGCCCCTCCGACAGTGCGGCTCTCCCTCAGTACTGCCCCTCCGACAGTGCGGCGCTCCCTCAGTACTGCCCCTCCGACAGTGCGGGCTCCCTCAGTACTGCCCCCTCCGACAGTGCGGCGCTCCCTCAGTACTGCCCCTCCGACAGTGCGGCGCTCCTCAGTACTGCCCCTCTGACAGTGCAGGCGCTCCCTCAGTACTGTCCCTCCGACAGTGCGGCGCTCCCTCAGTACTGTCCCTCCGACAGTGCGGGCTCCCTCAGTACTGCCCCTCCGACAGTGCGGCGCTCCCTCAGTACTGCCCCTCCGTCAGTGCGGCGCTCCCTCAGTACTGCCCACGGGAAAGTGCGGGCCTACCTCAGTACTGGCACCTCCGACTAGAGCGGCGCTCCCTCAGTACTGCCCCTCCGACAGTGCGCGCTCCCTCAGTACTGTCCCTCCGGACAGTGCGGCACTTCACTGAGTACTGCCCCTCCGGACAGTGCGGCGCTCCCTCAGTAATGCCACTGACAGTGCGGTGCTCTCAGTATTGCCCTCCGACAGTGCGGCGCTCCTCAGTACTGCCCCACCGACAGTGCGGCGCTCCCCTCAGTACTGCCCCTCCGGACAGTGCGGCGCTCCCTCTGTACTGCCCCTCTGACAGTGCGGTGCTCCCTCAGTACTGCCCCTCCGACAGTGCGGCGCTCCCTCAGTACTGCCCCTCCGACAGTGCGGCGCTCCCTCAGTACTGCCCCTCCGACAGTGCGGCGCTCCCTCAGTACTGCCCCTCCGACAGTGCGGCGCTCCCTCAGTACTGCCCCTCCGACAGTGCGGCGCTCCCTCAGTACTGCCCCTCCGACAGTGCGGCGCTCCCTCAGTACTGCCCCTCCGACAGTGCGGCGCTCCCTCAGTACTGCCCCTCCGACAGTGCGGCGCTCCCTCAGTACTGCCCCTCCGACAGTGCGGCGCTCCCTCAGTACTGCCCCTCCGACAGTGCGGCGCTCCCTCAGTACTGCCCCTCCGACAGTGCGGCGCTCCCTCAGTACTGCCCCTCCGACAGTGCGGCGCTCCCTCAGTACTGCCCCTCCGACAGTGCGGCGCTCCCTCAGTACTGCCCCTCCGACAGTGCGGCGCTCCCTCAGTACTGCCCCTCCGACAGTGCGGCGCTCCCTCAGTACTGCCCCTCCGACAGTGCGGCGCTCCCTCAGTACTGCCCCTCCGACAGTGCGGCGCTCCCTCAGTACTGCCCCTCCGACAGTGCGGCGCTCCCTCAGTACTGCCCCTCCGACAGTGCGGCGCTCCCTCAGTACTGCCCCTCCGACAGTGCGGCGCTCCCTCAGTACTGCCCCTCCGACAGTGCGGCGCTCCCTCAGTACTGCCCCTCCGACAGTGCGGCGCTCCCTCAGTACTGCCCCTCCGACAGTGCGGCGCTCCCTCAGTACTGCCCCTCCGACAGTGCGGCGCTCCCTCAGTACTGCCCCTCCGACAGTGCGGCGCTCCCTCAGTACTGCCCCTCCGACAGTGCGGCGCTCCCTCAGTACTGCCCCTCCGACAGTGCGGCGCTCCCTCAGTACTGCCCCTCCGACAGTGCGGCGCTCCCTCAGTACTGCCCCTCCGACAGTGCGGCGCTCCCTCAGTACTGCCCCTCCGACAGTGCGGCGCTCCCTCAGTACTGCCCCTCCGACAGTGCGGCGCTCCCTCAGTACTGCCCCTCCGACAGTGCGGCGCTCCCTCAGTACTGCCCCTCCGACAGTGCGGCGCTCCCTCAGTACTGCCCCTCCGACAGTGCGGCGCTCCCTCAGTACTGCCCCTCCGACAGTGCGGCGCTCCCTCAGTACTGCCCCTCCGACAGTGCGGCGCTCCCTCAGTACTGCCCCTCCGACAGTGCGGCGCTCCCTCAGTACTGCCCCTCCGACAGTGCGGCGCTCCCTCAGTACTGCCCCTCCGACAGTGCGGCGCTCCCTCAGTACTGCCCCTCCGACAGTGCGGCGCTCCCTCAGTACTGCCCCTCCGACAGTGCGGCGCTCCCTCAGTACTGCCCCTCCGACAGTGCGGCGCTCCCTCAGTACTGCCCCTCCGACAGTGCGGCGCTCCCTCAGTACTGCCCCTCCGACAGTGCGGCGCTCCCTCAGTACTGCCCCTCCGACAGTGCGGCGCTCCCTCAGTACTGCCCCTCCGACAGTGCGGCGCTCCCTCAGTACTGCCCCTCCGACAGTGCGGCGCTCCCTCAGTACTGCCCCTCCGACAGTGCGGCGCTCCCTCAGTACTGCCCCTCCGACAGTGCGGCGCTCCCTCAGTACTGCCCCTCCGACAGTGCGGCGCTCCCTCAGTACTGCCCCTCCGACAGTGCGGCGCTCCCTCAGTACTGCCCCTCCGACAGTGCGGCGCTCCCTCAGTACTGCCCCTCCGACAGTGCGGCGCTCCCTCAGTACTGCCCCTCCGACAGTGCGGCGCTCCCTCAGTACTGCCCCTCCGACAGTGCGGCGCTCCCTCAGTACTGCCCCTCCGACAGTGCGGCGCTCCCTCAGTACTGCCCCTCCGACAGTGCGGCGCTCCCTCAGTACTGCCCCTCCGACAGTGCGGCGCTCCCTCAGTACTGCCCCTCCGACAGTGCGGCGCTCCCTCAGTACTGCCCCTCCGACAGTGCGGCGCTCCCTCAGTACTGCCCCTCCGACAGTGCGGCGCTCCCTCAGTACTGCCCCTCCGACAGTGCGGCGCTCCCTCAGTACTGCCCCTCCGACAGTGCGGCGCTCCCTCAGTACTGCCCCTCCGACAGTGCGGCGCTCCCTCAGTACTGCCCCTCCGACAGTGCGGCGCTCCCTCAGTACTGCCCCTCCGACAGTGCGGCGCTCCCTCAGTACTGCCCCTCCGACAGTGCGGCGCTCCCTCAGTACTGCCCCTCCGACAGTGCGGCGCTCCCTCAGTACTGCCCCTCCGACAGTGCGGCGCTCCCTCAGTACTGCCCCTCCGACAGTGCGGCGCTCCCTCAGTACTGCCCCTCCGACAGTGCGGCGCTCCCTCAGTACTGCCCCTCCGACAGTGCGGCGCTCCCTCAGTACTGCCCCTCCGACAGTGCGGCGCTCCCTCAGTACTGCCCCTCCGACAGTGCGGCGCTCCCTCAGTACTGCCCCTCCGACAGTGCGGCGCTCCCTCAGTACTGCCCCTCCGACAGTGCGGCGCTCCCTCAGTACTGCCCCTCCGACAGTGCGGCGCTCCCTCAGTACTGCCCCTCCGACAGTGCGGCGCTCCCTCAGTACTGCCCCTCCGACAGTGCGGCGCTCCCTCAGTACTGCCCCTCCGACAGTGCGGCGCTCCCTCAGTACTGCCCCTCCGACAGTGCGGCGCTCCCTCAGTACTGCCCCTCCGACAGTGCGGCGCTCCCTCAGTACTGCCCCTCCGACAGTGCGGCGCTCCCTCAGTACTGCCCCTCCGACAGTGCGGCGCTCCCTCAGTACTGCCCCTCCGACAGTGCGGCGCTCCCTCAGTACTGCCCCTCCGACAGTGCGGCGCTCCCTCAGTACTGCCCCTCCGACAGTGCGGCGCTCCCTCAGTACTGCCCCTCCGACAGTGCGGCGCTCCCTCAGTACTGCCCCTCCGACAGTGCGGCGCTCCCTCAGTACTGCCCCTCCGACAGTGCGGCGCTCCCTCAGTACTGCCCCTCCGACAGTGCGGCGCTCCCTCAGTACTGCCCCTCCGACAGTGCGGCGCTCCCTCAGTACTGCCCCTCCGACAGTGCGGCGCTCCCTCAGTACTGCCCCTCCGACAGTGCGGCGCTCCCTCAGTACTGCCCCTCCGACAGTGCGGCGCTCCCTCAGTACTGCCCCTCCGACAGTGCGGCGCTCCCTCAGTACTGCCCCTCCGACAGTGCGGCGCTCCCTCAGTACTGCCCCTCCGACAGTGCGGCGCTCCCTCAGTACTGCCCCTCCGACAGTGCGGCGCTCCCTCAGTACTGCCCCTCCGACAGTGCGGCGCTCCCTCAGTACTGCCCCTCCGACAGTGCGGCGCTCCCTCAGTACTGCCCCTCCGACAGTGCGGCGCTCCCTCAGTACTGCCCCTCCGACAGTGCGGCGCTCCCTCAGTACTGCCCCTCCGACAGTGCGGCGCTCCCTCAGTACTGCCCCTCCGACAGTGCGGCGCTCCCTCAGTACTGCCCCTCCGACAGTGCGGCGCTCCCTCAGTACTGCCCCTCCGACAGTGCGGCGCTCCCTCAGTACTGCCCCTCCGACAGTGCGGCGCTCCCTCAGTACTGCCCCTCCGACAGTGCGGCGCTCCCTCAGTACTGCCCCTCCGACAGTGCGGCGCTCCCTCAGTACTGCCCCTCCGACAGTGCGGCGCTCCCTCAGTACTGCCCCTCCGACAGTGCGGCGCTCCCTCAGTACTGCCCCTCCGACAGTGCGGCGCTCCCTCAGTACTGCCCCTCCGACAGTGCGGCGCTCCCTCAGTACTGCCCCTCCGACAGTGCGGCGCTCCCTCAGTACTGCCCCTCCGACAGTGCGGCGCTCCCTCAGTACTGCCCCTCCGACAGTGCGGCGCTCCCTCAGTACTGCCCCTCCGACAGTGCGGCGCTCCCTCAGTACTGCCCCTCCGACAGTGCGGCGCTCCCTCAGTACTGCCCCTCCGACAGTGCGGCGCTCCCTCAGTACTGCCCCTCCGACAGTGCGGCGCTCCCTCAGTACTGCCCCTCCGACAGTGCGGCGCTCCCTCAGTACTGCCCCTCCGACAGTGCGGCGCTCCCTCAGTACTGCCCCTCCGACAGTGCGGCGCTCCCTCAGTACTGCCCCTCCGACAGTGCGGCGCTCCCTCAGTACTGCCCCTCCGACAGTGCGGCGCTCCCTCAGTACTGCCCCTCCGACAGTGCGGCGCTCCCTCAGTACTGCCCCTCCGACAGTGCGGCGCTCCCTCAGTACTGCCCCTCCGACAGTGCGGCGCTCCCTCAGTACTGCCCCTCCGACAGTGCGGCGCTCCCTCAGTACTGCCCCTCCGACAGTGCGGCGCTCCCTCAGTACTGCCCCTCCGACAGTGCGGCGCTCCCTCAGTACTGCCCCTCCGACAGTGCGGCGCTCCCTCAGTACTGCCCCTCCGACAGTGCGGCGCTCCCTCAGTACTGCCCCTCCGACAGTGCGGCGCTCCCTCAGTACTGCCCCTCCGACAGTGCGGCGCTCCCTCAGTACTGCCCCTCCGACAGTGCGGCGCTCCCTCAGTACTGCCCCTCCGACAGTGCGGCGCTCCCTCAGTACTGCCCCTCCGACAGTGCGGCGCTCCCTCAGTACTGCCCCTCCGACAGTGCGGCGCTCCCTCAGTACTGCCCCTCCGACAGTGCGGCGCTCCCTCAGTACTGCCCCTCCGACAGTGCGGCGCTCCCTCAGTACTGCCCCTCCGACAGTGCGGCGCTCCCTCAGTACTGCCCCTCCGACAGTGCGGCGCTCCCTCAGTACTGCCCCTCCGACAGTGCGGCGCTCCCTCAGTACTGCCCCTCCGACAGTGCGGCGCTCCCTCAGTACTGCCCCTCCGACAGTGCGGCGCTCCCTCAGTACTGCCCCTCCGACAGTGCGGCGCTCCCTCAGTACTGCCCCTCCGACAGTGCGGCGCTCCCTCAGTACTGCCCCTCCGACAGTGCGGCGCTCCCTCAGTACTGCCCCTCCGACAGTGCGGCGCTCCCTCAGTACTGCCCCTCCGACAGTGCGGCGCTCCCTCAGTACTGCCCCTCCGACAGTGCGGCGCTCCCTCAGTACTGCCCCTCCGACAGTGCGGCGCTCCCTCAGTACTGCCCCTCCGACAGTGCGGCGCTCCCTCAGTACTGCCCCTCCGACAGTGCGGCGCTCCCTCAGTACTGCCCCTCCGACAGTGCGGCGCTCCCTCAGTACTGCCCCTCCGACAGTGCGGCGCTCCCTCAGTACTGCCCCTCCGACAGTGCGGCGCTCCCTCAGTACTGCCCCTCCGACAGTGCGGCGCTCCCTCAGTACTGCCCCTCCGACAGTGCGGCGCTCCCTCAGTACTGCCCCTCCGACAGTGCGGCGCTCCCTCAGTACTGCCCCTCCGACAGTGCGGCGCTCCCTCAGTACTGCCCCTCCGACAGTGCGGCGCTCCCTCAGTACTGCCCCTCCGACAGTGCGGCGCTCCCTCAGTACTGCCCCTCCGACAGTGCGGCGCTCCCTCAGTACTGCCCCTCCGACAGTGCGGCGCTCCCTCAGTACTGCCCCTCCGACAGTGCGGCGCTCCCTCAGTACTGCCCCTCCGACAGTGCGGCGCTCCCTCAGTACTGCCCCTCCGACAGTGCGGCGCTCCCTCAGTACTGCCCCTCCGACAGTGCGGCGCTCCCTCAGTACTGCCCCTCCGACAGTGCGGCGCTCCCTCAGTACTGCCCCTCCGACAGTGCGGCGCTCCCTCAGTACTGCCCCTCCGACAGTGCGGCGCTCCCTCAGTACTGCCCCTCCGACAGTGCGGCGCTCCCTCAGTACTGCCCCTCCGACAGTGCGGCGCTCCCTCAGTACTGCCCCTCCGACAGTGCGGCGCTCCCTCAGTACTGCCCCTCCGACAGTGCGGCGCTCCCTCAGTACTGCCCCTCCGACAGTGCGGCGCTCCCTCAGTACTGCCCCTCCGACAGTGCGGCGCTCCCTCAGTACTGCCCCTCCGACAGTGCGGCGCTCCCTCAGTACTGCCCCTCCGACAGTGCGGCGCTCCCTCAGTACTGCCCCTCCGACAGTGCGGCGCTCCCTCAGTACTGCCCCTCCGACAGTGCGGCGCTCCCTCAGTACTGCCCCTCCGACAGTGCGGCGCTCCCTCAGTACTGCCCCTCCGACAGTGCGGCGCTCCCTCAGTACTGCCCCTCCGACAGTGCGGCGCTCCCTCAGTACTGCCCCTCCGACAGTGCGGCGCTCCCTCAGTACTGCCCCTCCGACAGTGCGGCGCTCCCTCAGTACTGCCCCTCCGACAGTGCGGCGCTCCCTCAGTACTGCCCCTCCGACAGTGCGGCGCTCCCTCAGTACTGCCCCTCCGACAGTGCGGCGCTCCCTCAGTACTGCCCCTCCGACAGTGCGGCGCTCCCTCAGTACTGCCCCTCCGACAGTGCGGCGCTCCCTCAGTACTGCCCCTCCGACAGTGCGGCGCTCCCTCAGTACTGCCCCTCCGACAGTGCGGCGCTCCCTCAGTACTGCCCCTCCGACAGTGCGGCGCTCCCTCAGTACTGCCCCTCCGACAGTGCGGCGCTCCCTCAGTACTGCCCCTCCGACAGTGCGGCGCTCCCTCAGTACTGCCCCTCCGACAGTGCGGCGCTCCCTCAGTACTGCCCCTCCGACAGTGCGGCGCTCCCTCAGTACTGCCCCTCCGACAGTGCGGCGCTCCCTCAGTACTGCCCCTCCGACAGTGCGGCGCTCCCTCAGTACTGCCCCTCCGACAGTGCGGCGCTCCCTCAGTACTGCCCCTCCGACAGTGCGGCGCTCCCTCAGTACTGCCCCTCCGACAGTGCGGCGCTCCCTCAGTACTGCCCCTCCGACAGTGCGGCGCTCCCTCAGTACTGCCCCTCCGACAGTGCGGCGCTCCCTCAGTACTGCCCCTCCGACAGTGCGGCGCTCCCTCAGTACTGCCCCTCCGACAGTGCGGCGCTCCCTCAGTACTGCCCCTCCGACAGTGCGGCGCTCCCTCAGTACTGCCCCTCCGACAGTGCGGCGCTCCCTCAGTACTGCCCCTCCGACAGTGCGGCGCTCCCTCAGTACTGCCCCTCCGACAGTGCGGCGCTCCCTCAGTACTGCCCCTCCGACAGTGCGGCGCTCCCTCAGTACTGCCCCTCCGACAGTGCGGCGCTCCCTCAGTACTGCCCCTCCGACAGTGCGGCGCTCCCTCAGTACTGCCCCTCCGACAGTGCGGCGCTCCCTCAGTACTGCCCCTCCGACAGTGCGGCGCTCCCTCAGTACTGCCCCTCCGACAGTGCGGCGCTCCCTCAGTACTGCCCCTCCGACAGTGCGGCGCTCCCTCAGTACTGCCCCTCCGACAGTGCGGCGCTCCCTCAGTACTGCCCCTCCGACAGTGCGGCGCTCCCTCAGTACTGCCCCTCCGACAGTGCGGCGCTCCCTCAGTACTGCCCCTCCGACAGTGCGGCGCTCCCTCAGTACTGCCCCTCCGACAGTGCGGCGCTCCCTCAGTACTGCCCCTCCGACAGTGCGGCGCTCCCTCAGTACTGCCCCTCCGACAGTGCGGCGCTCCCTCAGTACTGCCCCTCCGACAGTGCGGCGCTCCCTCAGTACTGCCCCTCCGACAGTGCGGCGCTCCCTCAGTACTGCCCCTCCGACAGTGCGGCGCTCCCTCAGTACTGCCCCTCCGACAGTGCGGCGCTCCCTCAGTACTGCCCCTCCGACAGTGCGGCGCTCCCTCAGTACTGCCCCTCCGACAGTGCGGCGCTCCCTCAGTACTGCCCCTCCGACAGTGCGGCGCTCCCTCAGTACTGCCCCTCCGACAGTGCGGCGCTCCCTCAGTACTGCCCCTCCGACAGTGCGGCGCTCCCTCAGTACTGCCCCTCCGACAGTGCGGCGCTCCCTCAGTACTGCCCCTCCGACAGTGCGGCGCTCCCTCAGTACTGCCCCTCCGACAGTGCGGCGCTCCCTCAGTACTGCCCCTCCGACAGTGCGGCGCTCCCTCAGTACTGCCCCTCCGACAGTGCGGCGCTCCCTCAGTACTGCCCCTCCGACAGTGCGGCGCTCCCTCAGTACTGCCCCTCCGACAGTGCGGCGCTCCCTCAGTACTGCCCCTCCGACAGTGCGGCGCTCCCTCAGTACTGCCCCTCCGACAGTGCGGCGCTCCCTCAGTACTGCCCCTCCGACAGTGCGGCGCTCCCTCAGTACTGCCCCTCCGACAGTGCGGCGCTCCCTCAGTACTGCCCCTCCGACAGTGCGGCGCTCCCTCAGTACTGCCCCTCCGACAGTGCGGCGCTCCCTCAGTACTGCCCCTCCGACAGTGCGGCGCTCCCTCAGTACTGCCCCTCCGACAGTGCGGCGCTCCCTCAGTACTGCCCCTCCGACAGTGCGGCGCTCCCTCAGTACTGCCCCTCCGACAGTGCGGCGCTCCCTCAGTACTGCCCCTCCGACAGTGCGGCGCTCCCTCAGTACTGCCCCTCCGACAGTGCGGCGCTCCCTCAGTACTGCCCCTCCGACAGTGCGGCGCTCCCTCAGTACTGCCCCTCCGACAGTGCGGCGCTCCCTCAGTACTGCCCCTCCGACAGTGCGGCGCTCCCTCAGTACTGCCCCTCCGACAGTGCGGCGCTCCCTCAGTACTGCCCCTCCGACAGTGCGGCGCTCCCTCAGTACTGCCCCTCCGACAGTGCGGCGCTCCCTCAGTACTGCCCCTCCGACAGTGCGGCGCTCCCTCAGTACTGCCCCTCCGACAGTGCGGCGCTCCCTCAGTACTGCCCCTCCGACAGTGCGGCGCTCCCTCAGTACTGCCCCTCCGACAGTGCGGCGCTCCCTCAGTACTGCCCCTCCGACAGTGCGGCGCTCCCTCAGTACTGCCCCTCCGACAGTGCGGCGCTCCCTCAGTACTGCCCCTCCGACAGTGCGGCGCTCCCTCAGTACTGCCCCTCCGACAGTGCGGCGCTCCCTCAGTACTGCCCCTCCGACAGTGCGGCGCTCCCTCAGTACTGCCCCTCCGACAGTGCGGCGCTCCCTCAGTACTGCCCCTCCGACAGTGCGGCGCTCCCTCAGTACTGCCCCTCCGACAGTGCGGCGCTCCCTCAGTACTGCCCCTCCGACAGTGCGGCGCTCCCTCAGTACTGCCCCTCCGACAGTGCGGCGCTCCCTCAGTACTGCCCCTCCGACAGTGCGGCGCTCCCTCAGTACTGCCCCTCCGACAGTGCGGCGCTCCCTCAGTACTGCCCCTCCGACAGTGCGGCGCTCCCTCAGTACTGCCCCTCCGACAGTGCGGCGCTCCCTCAGTACTGCCCCTCCGACAGTGCGGCGCTCCCTCAGTACTGCCCCTCCGACAGTGCGGCGCTCCCTCAGTACTGCCCCTCCGACAGTGCGGCGCTCCCTCAGTACTGCCCCTCCGACAGTGCGGCGCTCCCTCAGTACTGCCCCTCCGACAGTGCGGCGCTCCCTCAGTACTGCCCCTCCGACAGTGCGGCGCTCCCTCAGTACTGCCCCTCCGACAGTGCGGCGCTCCCTCAGTACTGCCCCTCCGACAGTGCGGCGCTCCCTCAGTACTGCCCCTCCGACAGTGCGGCGCTCCCTCAGTACTGCCCCTCCGACAGTGCGGCGCTCCCTCAGTACTGCCCCTCCGACAGTGCGGCGCTCCCTCAGTACTGCCCCTCCGACAGTGCGGCGCTCCCTCAGTACTGCCCCTCCGACAGTGCGGCGCTCCCTCAGTACTGCCCCTCCGACAGTGCGGCGCTCCCTCAGTACTGCCCCTCCGACAGTGCGGCGCTCCCTCAGTACTGCCCCTCCGACAGTGCGGCGCTCCCTCAGTACTGCCCCTCCGACAGTGCGGCGCTCCCTCAGTACTGCCCCTCCGACAGTGCGGCGCTCCCTCAGTACTGCCCCTCCGACAGTGCGGCGCTCCCTCAGTACTGCCCCTCCGACAGTGCGGCGCTCCCTCAGTACTGCCCCTCCGACAGTGCGGCGCTCCCTCAGTACTGCCCCTCCGACAGTGCGGCGCTCCCTCAGTACTGCCCCTCCGACAGTGCGGCGCTCCCTCAGTACTGCCCCTCCGACAGTGCGGCGCTCCCTCAGTACTGCCCCTCCGACAGTGCGGCGCTCCCTCAGTACTGCCCCTCCGACAGTGCGGCGCTCCCTCAGTACTGCCCCTCCGACAGTGCGGCGCTCCCTCAGTACTGCCCCTCCGACAGTGCGGCGCTCCCTCAGTACTGCCCCTCCGACAGTGCGGCGCTCCCTCAGTACTGCCCCTCCGACAGTGCGGCGCTCCCTCAGTACTGCCCCTCCGACAGTGCGGCGCTCCCTCAGTACTGCCCCTCCGACAGTGCGGCGCTCCCTCAGTACTGCCCCTCCGACAGTGCGGCGCTCCCTCAGTACTGCCCCTCCGACAGTGCGGCGCTCCCTCAGTACTGCCCCTCCGACAGTGCGGCGCTCCCTCAGTACTGCCCCTCCGACAGTGCGGCGCTCCCTCAGTACTGCCCCTCCGACAGTGCGGCGCTCCCTCAGTACTGCCCCTCCGACAGTGCGGCGCTCCCTCAGTACTGCCCCTCCGACAGTGCGGCGCTCCCTCAGTACTGCCCCTCCGACAGTGCGGCGCTCCCTCAGTACTGCCCCTCCGACAGTGCGGCGCTCCCTCAGTACTGCCCCTCCGACAGTGCGGCGCTCCCTCAGTACTGCCCCTCCGACAGTGCGGCGCTCCCTCAGTACTGCCCCTCCGACAGTGCGGCGCTCCCTCAGTACTGCCCCTCCGACAGTGCGGCGCTCCCTCAGTACTGCCCCTCCGACAGTGCGGCGCTCCCTCAGTACTGCCCCTCCGACAGTGCGGCGCTCCCTCAGTACTGCCCCTCCGACAGTGCGGCGCTCCCTCAGTACTGCCCCTCCGACAGTGCGGCGCTCCCTCAGTACTGCCCCTCCGACAGTGCGGCGCTCCCTCAGTACTGCCCCTCCGACAGTGCGGCGCTCCCTCAGTACTGCCCCTCCGACAGTGCGGCGCTCCCTCAGTACTGCCCCTCCGACAGTGCGGCGCTCCCTCAGTACTGCCCCTCCGACAGTGCGGCGCTCCCTCAGTACTGCCCCTCCGACAGTGCGGCGCTCCCTCAGTACTGCCCCTCCGACAGTGCGGCGCTCCCTCAGTACTGCCCCTCCGACAGTGCGGCGCTCCCTCAGTACTGCCCCTCCGACAGTGCGGCGCTCCCTCAGTACTGCCCCTCCGACAGTGCGGCGCTCCCTCAGTACTGCCCCTCCGACAGTGCGGCGCTCCCTCAGTACTGCCCCTCCGACAGTGCGGCGCTCCCTCAGTACTGCCCCTCCGACAGTGCGGCGCTCCCTCAGTACTGCCCCTCCGACAGTGCGGCGCTCCCTCAGTACTGCCCCTCCGACAGTGCGGCGCTCCCTCAGTACTGCCCCTCCGACAGTGCGGCGCTCCCTCAGTACTGCCCCTCCGACAGTGCGGCGCTCCCTCAGTACTGCCCCTCCGACAGTGCGGCGCTCCCTCAGTACTGCCCCTCCGACAGTGCGGCGCTCCCTCAGTACTGCCCCTCCGACAGTGCGGCGCTCCCTCAGTACTGCCCCTCCGACAGTGCGGCGCTCCCTCAGTACTGCCCCTCCGACAGTGCGGCGCTCCCTCAGTACTGCCCCTCCGACAGTGCGGCGCTCCCTCAGTACTGCCCCTCCGACAGTGCGGCGCTCCCTCAGTACTGCCCCTCCGACAGTGCGGCGCTCCCTCAGTACTGCCCCTCCGACAGTGCGGCGCTCCCTCAGTACTGCCCCTCCGACAGTGCGGCGCTCCCTCAGTACTGCCCCTCCGACAGTGCGGCGCTCCCTCAGTACTGCCCCTCCGACAGTGCGGCGCTCCCTCAGTACTGCCCCTCCGACAGTGCGGCGCTCCCTCAGTACTGCCCCTCCGACAGTGCGGCGCTCCCTCAGTACTGCCCCTCCGACAGTGCGGCGCTCCCTCAGTACTGCCCCTCCGACAGTGCGGCGCTCCCTCAGTACTGCCCCTCCGACAGTGCGGCGCTCCCTCAGTACTGCCCCTCCGACAGTGCGGCGCTCCCTCAGTACTGCCCCTCCGACAGTGCGGCGCTCCCTCAGTACTGCCCCTCCGACAGTGCGGCGCTCCCTCAGTACTGCCCCTCCGACAGTGCGGCGCTCCCTCAGTACTGCCCCTCCGACAGTGCGGCGCTCCCTCAGTACTGCCCCTCCGACAGTGCGGCGCTCCCTCAGTACTGCCCCTCCGACAGTGCGGCGCTCCCTCAGTACTGCCCCTCCGACAGTGCGGCGCTCCCTCAGTACTGCCCCTCCGACAGTGCGGCGCTCCCTCAGTACTGCCCCTCCGACAGTGCGGCGCTCCCTCAGTACTGCCCCTCCGACAGTGCGGCGCTCCCTCAGTACTGCCCCTCCGACAGTGCGGCGCTCCCTCAGTACTGCCCCTCCGACAGTGCGGCGCTCCCTCAGTACTGCCCCTCCGACAGTGCGGCGCTCCCTCAGTACTGCCCCTCCGACAGTGCGGCGCTCCCTCAGTACTGCCCCTCCGACAGTGCGGCGCTCCCTCAGTACTGCCCCTCCGACAGTGCGGCGCTCCCTCAGTACTGCCCCTCCGACAGTGCGGCGCTCCCTCAGTACTGCCCCTCCGACAGTGCGGCGCTCCCTCAGTACTGCCCCTCCGACAGTGCGGCGCTCCCTCAGTACTGCCCCTCCGACAGTGCGGCGCTCCCTCAGTACTGCCCCTCCGACAGTGCGGCGCTCCCTCAGTACTGCCCCTCCGACAGTGCGGCGCTCCCTCAGTACTGCCCCTCCGACAGTGCGGCGCTCCCTCAGTACTGCCCCTCCGACAGTGCGGCGCTCCCTCAGTACTGCCCCTCCGACAGTGCGGCGCTCCCTCAGTACTGCCCCTCCGACAGTGCGGCGCTCCCTCAGTACTGCCCCTCCGACAGTGCGGCGCTCCCTCAGTACTGCCCCTCCGACAGTGCGGCGCTCCCTCAGTACTGCCCCTCCGACAGTGCGGCGCTCCCTCAGTACTGCCCCTCCGACAGTGCGGCGCTCCCTCAGTACTGCCCCTCCGACAGTGCGGCGCTCCCTCAGTACTGCCCCTCCGACAGTGCGGCGCTCCCTCAGTACTGCCCCTCCGACAGTGCGGCGCTCCCTCAGTACTGCCCCTCCGACAGTGCGGCGCTCCCTCAGTACTGCCCCTCCGACAGTGCGGCGCTCCCTCAGTACTGCCCCTCCGACAGTGCGGCGCTCCCTCAGTACTGCCCCTCCGACAGTGCGGCGCTCCCTCAGTACTGCCCCTCCGACAGTGCGGCGCTCCCTCAGTACTGCCCCTCCGACAGTGCGGCGCTCCCTCAGTACTGCCCCTCCGACAGTGCGGCGCTCCCTCAGTACTGCCCCTCCGACAGTGCGGCGCTCCCTCAGTACTGCCCCTCCGACAGTGCGGCGCTCCCTCAGTACTGCCCCTCCGACAGTGCGGCGCTCCCTCAGTACTGCCCCTCCGACAGTGCGGCGCTCCCTCAGTACTGCCCCTCCGACAGTGCGGCGCTCCCTCAGTACTGCCCCTCCGACAGTGCGGCGCTCCCTCAGTACTGCCCCTCCGACAGTGCGGCGCTCCCTCAGTACTGCCCCTCCGACAGTGCGGCGCTCCCTCAGTACTGCCCCTCCGACAGTGCGGCGCTCCCTCAGTACTGCCCCTCCGACAGTGCGGCGCTCCCTCAGTACTGCCCCTCCGACAGTGCGGCGCTCCCTCAGTACTGCCCCTCCGACAGTGCGGCGCTCCCTCAGTACTGCCCCTCCGACAGTGCGGCGCTCCCTCAGTACTGCCCCTCCGACAGTGCGGCGCTCCCTCAGTACTGCCCCTCCGACAGTGCGGCGCTCCCTCAGTACTGCCCCTCCGACAGTGCGGCGCTCCCTCAGTACTGCCCCTCCGACAGTGCGGCGCTCCCTCAGTACTGCCCCTCCGACAGTGCGGCGCTCCCTCAGTACTGCCCCTCCGACAGTGCGGCGCTCCCTCAGTACTGCCCCTCCGACAGTGCGGCGCTCCCTCAGTACTGCCCCTCCGACAGTGCGGCGCTCCCTCAGTACTGCCCCTCCGACAGTGCGGCGCTCCCTCAGTACTGCCCCTCCGACAGTGCGGCGCTCCCTCAGTACTGCCCCTCCGACAGTGCGGCGCTCCCTCAGTACTGCCCCTCCGACAGTGCGGCGCTCCCTCAGTACTGCCCCTCCGACAGTGCGGCGCTCCCTCAGTACTGCCCCTCCGACAGTGCGGCGCTCCCTCAGTACTGCCCCTCCGACAGTGCGGCGCTCCCTCAGTACTGCCCCTCCGACAGTGCGGCGCTCCCTCAGTACTGCCCCTCCGACAGTGCGGCGCTCCCTCAGTACTGCCCCTCCGACAGTGCGGCGCTCCCTCAGTACTGCCCCTCCGACAGTGCGGCGCTCCCTCAGTACTGCCCCTCCGACAGTGCGGCGCTCCCTCAGTACTGCCCCTCCGACAGTGCGGCGCTCCCTCAGTACTGCCCCTCCGACAGTGCGGCGCTCCCTCAGTACTGCCCCTCCGACAGTGCGGCGCTCCCTCAGTACTGCCCCTCCGACAGTGCGGCGCTCCCTCAGTACTGCCCCTCCGACAGTGCGGCGCTCCCTCAGTACTGCCCCTCCGACAGTGCGGCGCTCCCTCAGTACTGCCCCTCCGACAGTGCGGCGCTCCCTCAGTACTGCCCCTCCGACAGTGCGGCGCTCCCTCAGTACTGCCCCTCCGACAGTGCGGCGCTCCCTCAGTACTGCCCCTCCGACAGTGCGGCGCTCCCTCAGTACTGCCCCTCCGACAGTGCGGCGCTCCCTCAGTACTGCCCCTCCGACAGTGCGGCGCTCCCTCAGTACTGCCCCTCCGACAGTGCGGCGCTCCCTCAGTACTGCCCCTCCGACAGTGCGGCGCTCCCTCAGTACTGCCCCTCCGACAGTGCGGCGCTCCCTCAGTACTGCCCCTCCGACAGTGCGGCGCTCCCTCAGTACTGCCCCTCCGACAGTGCGGCGCTCCCTCAGTACTGCCCCTCCGACAGTGCGGCGCTCCCTCAGTACTGCCCCTCCGACAGTGCGGCGCTCCCTCAGTACTGCCCCTCCGACAGTGCGGCGCTCCCTCAGTACTGCCCCTCCGACAGTGCGGCGCTCCCTCAGTACTGCCCCTCCGACAGTGCGGCGCTCCCTCAGTACTGCCCCTCCGACAGTGCGGCGCTCCCTCAGTACTGCCCCTCCGACAGTGCGGCGCTCCCTCAGTACTGCCCCTCCGACAGTGCGGCGCTCCCTCAGTACTGCCCCTCCGACAGTGCGGCGCTCCCTCAGTACTGCCCCTCCGACAGTGCGGCGCTCCCTCAGTACTGCCCCTCCGACAGTGCGGCGCTCCCTCAGTACTGCCCTCCGACAGTGCGGCGCTCCCTCAGTACTGCCCCTCCGACAGTGCGGCGCTCCCTCAGTACTGCCCCTCCGACAGTGCGGCGCTCCCTCAGTACTGCCCCTCCGACAGTGCGGCGCTCCCTCAGTACTGCCCCTCCGACAGTGCGGCGCTCCCTCAGTACTGCCCCTCCGACAGTGCGGCGCTCCCTCAGTACTGCCCCTCCGACAGTGCGGCGCTCCCTCAGTACTGCCCCTCCGACAGTGCGGCGCTCCCTCAGTACTGCCCCTCCGACAGTGCGGCGCTCCCTCAGTACTGCCCCTCCGACAGTGCGGCGCTCCCTCAGTACTGCCCCTCCGACAGTGCGGCGCTCCCTCAGTACTGCCCCTCCGACAGTGCGGCGCTCCCTCAGTACTGCCCCTCCGACAGTGCGGCGCTCCCTCAGTACTGCCCCTCCGACAGTGCGGCGCTCCCTCAGTACTGCCCCTCCGACAGTGCGGCGCTCCCTCAGTACTGCCCCTCCGACAGTGCGGCGCTCCCTCAGTACTGCCCCTCCGACAGTGCGGCGCTCCCTCAGTACTGCCCCTCCGACAGTGCGGCGCTCCCTCAGTACTGCCCCTCCGACAGTGCGGCGCTCCCTCAGTACTGCCCCTCCGACAGTGCGGCGCTCCCTCAGTACTGCCCCTCCGACAGTGCGGCGCTCCCTCAGTACTGCCCCTCCGACAGTGCGGCGCTCCCTCAGTACTGCCCCTCCGACAGTGCGGCGCTCCCTCAGTACTGCCCCTCCGACAGTGCGGCGCTCCCTCAGTACTGCCCCTCCGACAGTGCGGCGCTCCCTCAGTACTGCCCCTCCGACAGTGCGGCCCTCAGTACTGCCCCTCCGACAGTGCGGCGCTCCCTCAGTACTGCCCCTCCGACAGTGCGGCGCTCCCTCAGTACTGCCCCTCCGACAGTGCGGCGCTCCCTCAGTACTGCCCCTCCGACAGTGCGGCGCTCCCTCAGTACTGCCCCTCCGACAGTGCGGCGCTCCCTCAGTACTGCCCCTCCGACAGTGCGGCGCTCCCTCAGTACTGCCCCTCCGACAGTGCGGCGCTCCCTCAGTACTGCCCCTCCGACAGTGCGGCGCTCCCTCAGTACTGCCCCTCCGACAGTGCGGCGCTCCCTCAGTACTGCCCCTCCGACAGTGCGGCGCTCCCTCAGTACTGCCCCTCCGACAGTGCGGCGCTCCCTCAGTACTGCCCCTCCGACAGTGCGGCGCTCCCTCAGTACTGCCCCTCCGACAGTGCGGCGCTCCCTCAGTACTGCCCCTCCGACAGTGCGGCGCTCCCTCAGTACTGCCCCTCCGACAGTGCGGCGCTCCCTCAGTACTGCCCCTCCGACAGTGCGGCGCTCCCTCAGTACTGCCCCTCCGACAGTGCGGCGCTCCCTCAGTACTGCCCCTCCGACAGTGCGGCGCTCCCTCAGTACTGCCCCTCCGACAGTGCGGCGCTCCCTCAGTACTGCCCCTCCGACAGTGCGGCGCTCCCTCAGTACTGCCCCTCCGACAGTGCGGCGCTCCCTCAGTACTGCCCCTCCGACAGTGCGGCGCTCCCTCAGTACTGCCCCTCCGACAGTGCGGCGCTCCCTCAGTACTGCCCCTCCGACAGTGCGGCGCTCCCTCAGTACTGCCCCTCCGACAGTGCGGCGCTCCCTCAGTACTGCCCCTCCGACAGTGCGGCGCTCCCTCAGTACTGCCCCTCCGACAGTGCGGCGCTCCCTCAGTACTGCCCCTCCGACAGTGCGGCGCTCCCTCAGTACTGCCCCTCCGACAGTGCGGCGCTCCCTCAGTACTGCCCCTCCGACAGTGCGGCGCTCCCTCAGTACTGCCCCTCCGACAGTGCGGCGCTCCCTCAGTACTGCCCCTCCGACAGTGCGGCGCTCCCTCAGTACTGCCCCTCCGACAGTGCGGCGCTCCCTCAGTACTGCCCCTCCGACAGTGCGGCGCTCCCTCAGTACTGCCCCTCCGACAGTGCGGCGCTCCCTCAGTACTGCCCCTCCGACAGTGCGGCGCTCCCTCAGTACTGCCCCTCCGACAGTGCGGCGCTCCCTCAGTACTGCCCCTCCGACAGTGCGGCGCTCCCTCAGTACTGCCCCTCCGACAGTGCGGCGCTCCCTCAGTACTGCCCCTCCGACAGTGCGGCGCTCCCTCAGTACTGCCCCTCCGACAGTGCGGCGCTCCCTCAGTACTGCCCCTCCGACAGTGCGGCGCTCCCTCAGTACTGCCCCTCCGACAGTGCGGCGCTCCCTCAGTACTGCCCCTCCGACAGTGCGGCGCTCCCTCAGTACTGCCCCTCCGACAGTGCGGCGCTCCCTCAGTACTGCCCCTCCGACAGTGCGGCGCTCCCTCAGTACTGCCCCTCCGACAGTGCGGCGCTCCCTCAGTACTGCCCCTCCGACAGTGCGGCGCTCCCTCAGTACTGCCCCTCCGACAGTGCGGCGCTCCCTCAGTACTGCCCCTCCGACAGTGCGGCGCTCCCTCAGTACTGCCCCTCCGACAGTGCGGCGCTCCCTCAGTACTGCCCCTCCGACAGTGCGGCGCTCCCTCAGTACTGCCCCTCCGACAGTGCGGCGCTCCCTCAGTACTGCCCCTCCGACAGTGCGGCGCTCCCTCAGTACTGCCCCTCCGACAGTGCGGCGCTCCCTCAGTACTGCCCCTCCGACAGTGCGGCGCTCCCTCAGTACTGCCCCTCCGACAGTGCGGCGCTCCCTCAGTACTGCCCCTCCGACAGTGCGGCGCTCCCTCAGTACTGCCCCTCCGACAGTGCGGCGCTCCCTCAGTACTGCCCCTCCGACAGTGCGGCGCTCCCTCAGTACTGCCCCTCCGACAGTGCGGCGCTCCCTCAGTACTGCCCCTCCGACAGTGCGGCGCTCCCTCAGTACTGCCCCTCCGACAGTGCGGCGCTCCCTCAGTACTGCCCCTCCGACAGTGCGGCGCTCCCTCAGTACTGCCCCTCCGACAGTGCGGCGCTCCCTCAGTACTGCCCCTCCGACAGTGCGGCGCTCCTCTCAGTACTGCCCCTCCGACAGTGCGGCGCTCCCTCAGTACTGCCCCTCCGACAGTGCGGCGCTCCCTCAGTACTGCCCCTCCGACAGTGCGGCGCTCCCTCAGTACTGCCCCTCCGACAGTGCGGCGCTCCCTCAGTACTGCCCCTCCGACAGTGCGGCGCTCCCTCAGTACTGCCCCTCCGACAGTGCGGCGCTCCCTCAGTACTGCCCCTCCGACAGTGCGGCGCTCCCTCAGTACTGCCCCTCCGACAGTGCGGCGCTCCCTCAGTACTGCCCCTCCGACAGTGCGGCGCTCCCTCAGTACTGCCCCTCCGACAGTGCGGCGCTCCCTCAGTACTGCCCCTCCGACAGTGCGGCGCTCCCTCAGTACTGCCCCTCCGACAGTGCGGCGCTCCCTCAGTACTGCCCCTCCGACAGTGCGGCGCTCCCTCAGTACTGCCCCTCCGACAGTGCGGCGCTCCCTCAGTACTGCCCCTCCGACAGTGCGGCGCTCCCTCAGTACTGCCCCTCCGACAGTGCGGCGCCCTCAGTACTGCCCCTCCGACAGTGCGGCGCTCCTCAGTACTGCCCCTCCGACAGTGCGGCGCTCCCTCAGTACTGCCCCTCCGACAGTGCGGCGCTCCCTCAGTACTGCCCCTCCGACAGTGCGGCGCTCCCTCAGTACTGCCCCTCCGACAGTGCGGCGCTCCCTCAGTACTGCCCCTCCGACAGTGCGGCGCTCCCTCAGTACTGCCCCTCCGACAGTGCGGCGCTCCCTCAGTACTGCCCCTCCGACAGTGCGGCGCTCCCTCAGTACTGCCCCTCCGACAGTGCGGCGCTTCCTCAGTACTGCCCCTCCGACAGTGCGGCGCTCCCTCAGTACTGCCCCTCCGACAGTGCGGCGCTCCCTCAGTACTGCCCCTCCGACAGTGCGGCGCTCTCCCAGTACTGCCCCTCCGACAGTGCGGCGCTCCCTCAGTACTGCCCCTCCGACAGTGCGGCGCTCCCTCAGTACTGCCCCTCCGACAGTGCGGCGCTCCCTCAGTACTGCCCCTCCGACAGTGCGGCTCTCCCTCAGTACTGCCCCCCCGACAGTGCGGCGCTCCTCTCAGTACTGCCCCTCCGACAGTGCGGCGCTCCCTCAGTACTGCCCCTCCGACAGTGCGGCGCTCCCTCAGTACTGCCCCTCCGACAGTGCGGCGCTCCCTCAGTACTGCCCCTGCCCCTCCGACAGTGCGGCACTCCCTCAGTACTGCCCCCCCAGTGCGCGCTCCTCTAGTACTGCCAGTCCCTGCGACAGGGGCCCCTCCGACAGTGCGGCGCTCCCTCAGTACTGCCCCTCCGACAGTGCGGCGCTCCCTCAGTACTGCCCCTCCGACAGTGCGGCGCTCCCTCAGTACTGCCCCTCCGACAGTGCGGCGCTCCCTCAGTACTGCCCCTCCGACAGTGCGGCGCTCCCTCAGTACTGCCCCTCCGACAGTGCGGCGCTCCCTCAGTACTGCCCCTCCGACAGTGCGGCGCTCCCTCAGTACTGCCCCTCCGACAGTGCGGCGCTCCCTCAGTACTGCCCCTCCGACAGTGCGCGCTCCCTCAGTACTGCCCCTCCGACAGTGCGGCGCTCCCTCAGTACTACTGCCCCTCCGACAGTGCGGCGCTCCCTCAGTACTGCCCCTCCGACAGTGCGGCGCTCCCTCAGTACTGCCCCCCTCCGACAGTGCGGCGCTCCCTCAGTACTGCCCCTCCGACAGTGCGGCGCTCCCTCAGTACTGCCCCTCCGACAGTGCGGCGCTCCCTCAGTACTGCCCCCTCTCCGACAGTGCGGCGCTCCCTCAGTACTGCCCCTCCGACAGTGCGGCGCTCCCTCAGTACTGCCCCTCCGACAGTGCGGCGCTCCTCTCAGTACTGCCCCTCCGACAGTGCGGCGCTCCCTCAGTACTGCCCCTCCGACAGTGCGGCGCTCCCTCAGTACTGCCCCTCCGACAGTGCGGCGCTCCCTCAGTACTGCCCCTCCGACAGTGCGGCGCTCCCTCAGTACTGCCCCTCCGACAGTGCGGCGCTCTCTCAGTACTGCCCCTCCGACAGTGCGGCGCTCCCTCAGTACTGCCCCTCCGACAGTGCGGCGCTCCCTCAGTACTGCCCCTCCGACAGTGCGGCGCTCCCTCAGTACTGCCCCTCCGACAGTGCGGCGCCTCCCTCAGTACTGCCCCTCCGACAGTGCGGCGCTCCCTCAGTACTGCCCCTCCGACAGTGCGGCGCTCCCTCAGTACTGCCCCTCCGACAGTGCGGCGCTCCCTCAGTACTGCCCCTCCGACAGTGCGGCGCTCCCTCAGTACTGCCCCTCCGACAGTGCGGCGCTCCCTCAGTACTGCCCCTCCGACAGTGCGGCGCTCCCTCAGTACTGCCCCTCCGACAGTGCGGCTCTCCCTCAGTACTGCCCCTCCGACAGTGCGGCGCTCCCTCAGTACTGCCCCTCCGACAGTGCGGCGCTCCCTCAGTACTGCCCCTCCGACAGTGCGGCGCTCCCTCAGTACTGCCCCTCCGACAGTGCGGCGCTCCCTCAGTACTGCCCCTCCGACAGTGCGGCGCTCCCTCAGTACTGCCCCTCCGACAGTGCGGCGCTCCCTCAGTACTGCCCCTCCGACAGTGCGGCGCTCCCTCAGTACTGCCCCTCCGACAGTGCGGCGCTCCCTCAGTACTGCCCCTCCGACAGTGCGGCTCCCTCAGTACTGCCCCCCTCCGACAGTGCGGCGCTCCCTCAGTACTGCCCCTCCGACAGTGCGGCGCTCCCTCAGTACTGCCCCTCCGACAGTGCGGCGCTCCCTCAGTACTGCCCCTCCGACAGTGCGGCGCTCCCTCTCAGTACTGCCCCTCCCGACAGTGCGGCGCTCCCTCAGTACTGCCCCTCCGACAGTGGGCGCTCCCTCAGTACTGCCCCTCCGACAGTGCGGCGCTCCCTCAGTACTGCCCCTCCGACAGTGCGGCGCTCCCTCAGTACTGCCCCTCCGACAGTGCGGCGCTCTCTCAGTACTGCCCCTCCTCCGACAGTGCGGCGCTCCCTCAGTACTGCCCTCCGACAGTGCGGCGCTCCCTCAGTACTGCCCCTCCGACAGTGCGGCGCTCCCTCAGTACTGCCCCTCCGACAGTGCGCGCTCCCTCAGTACTGCCCCTCCGACAGTGCGGCGCTCCCTCAGTACTGCCCCTCCGACAGTGCGGCGCTCCCTCAGTACTGCCCCTCCGACAGTGCGGCACTCGCTCCCTCAGTACTGCCCCTCCGACAGTGCGGCGCTCCCTCAGTACTGCCCCTCCGACAGTGCGGCGCTCTCTCAGTACTGCCCCTCCGACAGTGCGGCGCTCCCTCAGTACTGCCCCTCCGACAGTGCGGCGCTCCCTCAGTACTGCCCCTCCGACAGTGCGGCGCTCCCTCAGTACTGCCCCTCCGACAGTGCGGCGCTCCCTCAGTACTGCCCCCTCCGACAGTGCGGCGCTCCCTCAGTACTGCCCCTCCGACAGTGCGGCGCTCCCTCAGTACTGCCCCTCCGACAGTGCGGCACTCCTCCCTCAGTACTGCCCCTCCGACAGTGCGGCGCTCCTCAGTACTGCCCCTCCGACAGTGCGGCGCTCCCTCAGTACTGCCCCTCCGACAGTGCGGCGCTCCTCAGTACTGCCCCTCGCCCTCCGACAGTGCGGCGCTCCCTCAGTACTGCCCCTCCGACAGTGCGGCGCTCCCTCAGTACTGCCCCTCCGACAGTGCGGCGCTCCCTCAGTACTGCCCCTCCGACAGTGCGGCCTCCCTCAGTACTGCCCCTCCGACAGTGCGGCGCTCCCTCAGTACTGCCCCTCCGACAGTGCGGCGCTCCCTCAGTACTGCCCCTCCGACAGTGCGGCGCTCTCCTCAGTACTGCCCCTCCGACAGTGCGGCGCTCCCTCAGTACTGCCCCTCCGACAGTGCGGCGCTCCCTCAGTACTGCCCCTCCGACAGTGCGCGCTCCCTCAGTACTGCCCCTCCGACAGTGCGGCGCTCCCTCAGTACTGCCCCTCCGACAGTGCGGCGCTCCCTCAGTACTGCCCCTCCGACAGTGCGGCGCTCCCTCAGTACTGCCCCTCCGACAGTGCGGCGCTCCCTCAGTACTGCCCCTCCGACAGTGCGGCGCTCCCTCAGTACTGCCCCCTCCGACAGTGCGGCGCTCCCTCAGTACTGCCCCTCCGACAGTGCGGCGCTCCCTCAGTACTGCCCCTCCGACAGTGCGGCGCTCCCTCAGTACTGCCCCTCCGACAGTGCGGCGCTCCCTCAGTACTGCCCCTCCGACAGTGCGGCGCTCCCTCAGTACTGCCCCTCCGACAGTGCGGCGCTCCCTCAGTACTGCCCCTCCGACAGTGCGGCGCTCCCTCAGTACTGCCCCTCCGACAGTGCGGCG
Source organism: Squalus acanthias (assembly GCA_030390025.1). Taxonomy (NCBI): domain Eukaryota; kingdom Metazoa; phylum Chordata; class Chondrichthyes; order Squaliformes; family Squalidae; genus Squalus; species Squalus acanthias. Next base: position 2,053,466 of record JASTWF010000040.1, read on the forward strand.
CTCCCTCAGTAACTGCCCCTCCGACAGTGCGGCGCTCTCCTCTCTCCTCCCGTACTGCCCCTCCGACAGTGCGGCGCTCTCTCAGTACTGCCCCTCCGACAGTGCGGCGCTCTCTCAGTACTGCCCCTCCGACAGTGCGGCGCTCTCTCAGTACTGCCCTGCCCCTCCGACAGTGCGGCGCTCCTCAGTACTGCCCCTCCGACAGTGCGGCGCTCCCTCAGTCGCCCCCCTGTACTGCCCCTCCGACAGTGCGGCGCTCCCTCAGTACTGCCCCTCCGACAGTGCGGCGCTCCCTCAGTACTGCCCCTCCGACAGTGCGGCGCTCCCTCAGTACTGCCCCTCCGACAGTGCGGCGCTCCCTCAGTACTGCCCCTCCGACAGTGCGGCGCTCCCTCAGTACTGCCCCTCCGACAGTGCGGCGCTCCCTCAGTACTGCCCCTCCGACAGTGCGGCGCTCCCTCAGTACTGCCCCTCCGACAGTGCGGCGCTCTCTCAGTACTGCCCCTCCGACAGTGCGGCGCTCCCTCAGTACTGCCCCTCCCTCCGACAGTGCGGCACTCCCTCAGTACTGCCCCTCCAACAGTGCGGCGCGCCCTCAGTACTGCCCCTCCGACAGTGCGGCGCTCCCTCAGTACTGCCCCTCCGACAGTGGGCGCTCCCTCAGTACTGCCCTCCGACAGTGCGGCGCTCCCTCAGTACTGCCCCTCCGACAGTGCGGCGCTCCCTCAGTACTGCCCCTCCGACAGTGCGGCGCTCCCTCAGTACTGCCCCTCCGTCAGTGCGGCGCTCCCTCAGTACTGCCCCTCCGACAGTGCGCGCTCTCTCAGTACTGCCCCTCCGACAGTGCGGCGCTCCCTCAGTACTGCCCCTCCGACAGTGCGGCGCTCCCTCAGTACTGCCCCTCCGACAGTGCGGCGCTCCCTCAGTACTGCCCCCCGACAGTGCGGCGCTCCCTCAGTACTGCCCCTCCGACAGTGCGGCGCTCCCTCAGTACTGCCCTCCGACAGTGCGGCGCTCCTCCCTCAACTGCCCCTCCGACAGTGCGGCGCTCCCTCAGTACTGCCCCTCCGACAGTGCGGCGCTCCTCAGTACTGCCCCTCCGACAGTGCGGCGCTCCCTCAGTACTGCCCCTCCCTCCGACAGTGCGGCGCTCCCTCAGTACTGCCCCTCCGACAGTGCGGCGCTCCCTCAGTACTGCCCCTCCGACAGTGCGCGCTCCCTCAGTACTGCCCCTCCGACAGTGCGGCGCTCCCTCAGTACTGCCCCTCCGACAGTGCGGCGCTCCCTCAGTACTGCCCCTCCGACAGTGCGGCGCTCCCTCAGTACTGCCCCTCCGACAGTGCGGCGCTCCCTCAGTACTGCCCCTCCGACAGTGCGGCGCTCCCTCAGTACTGCCCCTCCGACAGTGCGGCGCTCCCTCAGTACTGCCCCCTCCGACAGTGCGGCGCTCCCTCAGTACTGCCCCTCCGACAGTGCGGCGCTCCCTCAGTACTGCCCCTCCGACAGTGCGGCGCTCCCTCAGTACTGCCCCTCCGACAGTGCGGCGCTCCCTCAGTACTGCCCCTCCGACAGTGCGGCGCTCCCTCAGTACTGCCCCTCCGACAGTGCGGCGCTCCCTCAGTACTGCCCCTCCGACAGTGCGGCGCTCCCTCAGTACTGCCCCTCCGACAGTGCGGCGCTCCCTCAGTACTGCCCCTCCGACAGTGCGCGCTCCCTCAGTACTGCCCCTCCGACAGTGCGGCGCTCTCTCTCAGTACTGCCCCTCCGACAGTGCGGCGCTCCCTCAGTACTGCCCCTCCGACAGTGCGGCTCCTCTCAGTACTGCCCCTCCGACAGTGCGGCGCTCCCTCAGTACTGCCCCTCCGACAGTGCGGCGCTCCCTCAGTACTGCCCCTCCGACAGTGCGCGCTCTCCCAGTACTGCCCTCCGACAGTGCGGCGCTCCCTCAGTACTGCCCCTCCGACAGTGCGGCGCTCCCTCAGTACTGCCCCTCCTCCGACAGTGCGGCGCTCCCTCAGTACTGCCCCTCCGACAGTGCGGCGCTCCTCAGTACTGCCCCTCCGACAGTGCGGCGCTCCCTCAGTACTGCCCCTCCGACAGTGCGGCGCTCCCTCAGTACTGCCCCTCCGACAGTGCGGCGCTCCTCAGTACTGCCCCTCCGACAGTGCGGGCTCCCTCAGTACTGCCCCTCCGACAGTGCGGCGCTCCCTCAGTACTGCCCCTCCGACAGTGCGGCGCTCCCTCAGTACTGCCCCTCCGACAGTGCGGCGCTCCCTCAGTACTGCCCCTCCGACAGTGCGGCGCTCCCTCAGTACTGCCCCCCGACAGTGCGGCGCTCCCTCAGTACTGCCCCTCGACAGTGCGGCGCTCCCTCAGTACTGCCCCCTCCGACAGTGCGGCGCTCTCTCAGTACTGCCCCTCCGACAGTGCGGGCTCCCTCAGTACTGCCCCTCCGACAGTGGGCGCCTCTCAGTACTGCCCCTCCGACAGTGCGGCGCTCCCTCAGTACTGCCCCTCCGACAGTGCGGCGCTCCCTCAGTACTGCCCCTCCGACAGTGCGGCGCTCCCTCAGTACTGCCCCTCCGACAGTGCGGCGCTCCCTCAGTACTGCCCCTCCGACAGTGCGGCTCCCTCAGTACTGCCCCTCCGACAGTGCGCGCTCCCTCAGTACTGCCCCTCCGACAGTGCGGCGCTCCCTCAGTACTGCCCCTCCGACAGTGCGGCGCTCCCTCAGTACTGCCCCTCCAACAGTGCGGCGCTCCGTCAGTACTGCCCTCCGACAGTGCGGCGCTCCCTCAGTACTGCCCCTCCGACAGTGCGGCCTCCCTCAGTACTGCCCCTCCGACAGTGCGGCGCTCCCTCAGTACTGCCCCTCCGACAGTGCGGCGCTCCCTCAGTACTGCCCCTCCGACAGTGCGGCGCTCCCTCAGTACTGCCCCTCCGACAGTGCGGCGCTCCTCTCAGTACTGCCCCTCCGACAGTGCGGCGCTCCCTCAGTACTGCCCTCCGACAGTGCGGCGCTCCCTCAGTACTGCCCCCCACAGTGCGGCGCTCCCTCAGTACTGCCCCTCCGACAGTGCGG
>JASTWF010000040.1:2057047-2146858 GCA_030390025.1 Squalus acanthias
TGGTTACGCCACAATGACCATTCCCCATACTGAGGCACTCCAATTCCCATTTTATAGTCGCAGTGTAAGATCTGGATTTGGTCTCACAGTGTCAGTGATCCCTGGATTTAGTCTCTCGATGTCAGTGGCCCCTGGATTTGGTCTCAGGGTGTCAGTGGTCCCTGGATTTGGTCTCTCAGTGTCAGTGGTCCCTGGATTTGCTCTCTCGGTGTCAGTGGTCCCTGGATTTGGTCTCAGGGTGTCAGTGGTCCCTGGATTTGGTCTCTCAGTGTCAGTGGTCCCTGGATTTGGTCTCTCGATGTCAGTGGTCCCTGGATTTGGTCTCAGAGTGTCAGTGGTCCCTGGATTTGGTCTCAGAGTGTCAGTGGTCCCTGGATTTGGTCTCAGGGTGTCAGTGATTCCTGGATTTAGTCTCTCGGTGTCAGTGGTCCCTGGATTTGGTCTCAGGGTGTCAGTGGTCCCTGGATTTGGTCTCAGGGTGTCAGTGGTCCCTGGATTTGGTCTCTCGGTGTCAGTGGTCCCTGGATTTGGTCTCAGGGTGTCCGCGGTCCCTGGATTTGGTCTCTCGGTGTAAATTCGACCCTTGCATTTGTTCTCAGTGAGAAAACTTGCGGTTACTTTTCTCAACCAGCTTTCCATCTCCCCCGCCCCTCCTCAGTTATTTCTTTCTTCACATTCGTGTTTTTTGCTCCTTTTTTTTAGGCGGGGGTGTCGAAGCGGGACCTCTCCCCTGGAACAGGTCCCTTGGGCTTTGGTTGCGATGGGTTGTGGTGGAAAGGCTGTCGAAGCGGGGTCCCGCTGCAGGCCGAACGAGTGAAGAGAGCCGATGAGCGGCGCCGGCTCAACCGCCAAACCCCAACGGCAAAAGCGCGAGCGAGGGGAACAGCGGGAACAAAGCGACGCTGTGATTGGAGGAGCGGGAGTGGGGAAATGACTCTGTGATTGGAGGAGCGCGGGGGCCGAGTTGAGCGCGGGGGAGCGACACTGTGATTGGAGGAACGCGGGGGCCGAGTTGAGCGCGGGGGAGCAACGCTGTGATTGGAGGAGCGCGGGGGCGAGTGACGCTGCGATTGGAGGAGGGAGGGGGAGTGACGCTGTGATTGGAGGGAGCAGTGCGCGGGCAGGCGGGCTCCACCTTCAGCCCCAGCGATGAGTGCGCCAGTCCGGCTCTGCCCTGACCTGTGCGCCCCTTGGCCAAAGTGCGCCAATTTATTCAAACTGCAAACCAGGCGAGTCAGATCTCAACCAGTTCTCAAGATACCAAGCCTACAGAGCACCCTCAACATAGAGATCGCCCACCCACCCCACACCCACCCCACCCTGCCGCCCCCACCCATCCCAACCCCACACCCACCCCACCCGTCCCCACACCCTGCCCGTCCCACCCATCCCAACCCCACCCAACCCCATACCCACCCCACCCTGCCCCTCCCATCCCAACCCCACCCCTACCCATCCCCAACCAACACCACCCATCCCAAACCCACCCCTACCCATCCCCAACCAACACCACCCATCCCAACCCCATCCCCAACCAACACCATCCCACCCAACCCAAACCCACCCTCCGATACCTCAACCGCCCTGCGATACCTCCCCCGCCCTCCGATACCTCCCCCGCCCTCCGGTTCCTCAGACACCCTCTGATACCTTACACACCCTCCGATACCTTGCTCGCCCTCTGATACCTCACGCACCCTCCGATACCTCGCCTGCCCCCCGTTACCTCACACACCCTCCGATACCTTGCCTACCCTCCGATACCTCACTCACCCTCCGATACCTCACACACCCAACTTCCGATACCTCCCACCCTCCGATATCCCCCGCCCTCCGATACCCCCCCGACCTCTGTTACCTCGTCTGCCCTCCGTTACCTCACACACCTTCCGATACCTCACCCGACTTCCGATACCTCCCGCCCTCCGATATTCCCCGCCCTCCGATACCCCCCCGGCCTCCGATACCTCGTCTGCCCTCCGTTACCTCACACACCCTCCGATTCCTCCCCCGACCTCTGATACCTCACCCGACCTCCAATACCCCCCGTCCTCCGATATCCCCCGCCCACCGATACCCCCGGAACGCCGATAACTCGCCCGCCCTCCGATACCTCACACACCCTCCAATATCTCACACACCCTTCATCACCGGCGCACCGTGGCTGCAGTATGTACCATCTACAAGATGCACTGCAGCAACTCACCAAGGCTTCTTCGACAGCACCTCCCAAACCCTTGACCTCTTCCACCTAGAAGGACAAGGGCAGCAGGCGCACGGGAACACCACCACCTCCAAGTTCCCCTCCAAGTCACACACCATTCTGTTGGAAATATATCGGCCGTTCCTTCATCGTCGCTGGGTCAAAATCCTGGAACTCCCTCCCTAACAGCACTGTGGGAGCACCTTCACCACATGGACTGCAGCGGTTCAAGAAGGCGGCTCACCACCACCTTCTCAAGGGCTATTGGGGATGGAGGAAGGGAAAGGAGAGAATCCCCGTTGAGTGGAGGAGGCGCGGAACTGGTCTGTCACACTTCTGTTGCTCAATATTTTTCATTTCCCCATCTCACAGTATCACTGGAAGTGATTTGGACACGCTCCCTAACCCTAAGCCCTGATGTGGTTATTCCTTAACCAGCTTGTTCCGTCCAACTTAATCTTTAACGCATCTTATTGACACATTCTGCTCGTCCTTGGGACAGTTTCCCTGTGTTTGTTGCCAAAAGCAATTGTGCTAAAAGGGCTTGTCAGTGCAGCACTCGCAGGCTCCCTGTCTCTCTGATTCTAACTGCTCCCTGACTGCAATTGGTAAGTTGTTTGAACAAGTTCATTGGATTCAGCCGCCGACTTCAGTTTCCTTTTCAAGTGTGTTGTCAACAATCCAAAACAGGTACTGCAGGTCTCGCACTTTATTCACAGCGTGAGGTTGGAGAGTTTTCGCTCACAGTCCCTGCATTATCTCCGGTTCAGGTAATGCCAGGGCATCAGTCAATTTCGTCACAAATAGTGCATGTTTCGCGATTGACCGTGTTGGCCGCGGCTCAGTGGGTAGCACTCTCAAAAGGTCATGGGTTCAAGCTCCACTCCAGAGACCTGAGCACAAAAATCCAGGCCGACACTCCCAGTGCATTACTAAGGGAGCGCCGCACTGTCGGAGGGTCAGTACTGAGGGAGTGTTGCACTGTCGGAGGGGCAGTACTGAGGGAGCGCCGCACTGTCGGAGGGGCAGTACTGAGGGAGCGCCGCACTGTCGGAGGGGCAGTACTGAGGGAGCGCCGCACTGTCGGAGGGGCAGTACTGAGGGAGAGCTGCACTGTCGGAGGGGCATTACTGAGGGAGAGCTGCACTGTCGGAGGGGCAGTACTGAGGGAGTGCTGCACTGTCGGAGGGGCATTACTGAGGGAGAGCTGCACTGTTGGAGGGGCAGTACTGAGGGAGCGCCGCACTGTCGGAGGGGCAGTACTGAGGGAGTGCTGCACTGTCGGAGGGGCAGTACTGAGGGAGTGCTGCACTGTCGGAGGGGCAGTACTGAGGGAGCGCTGCACTGTCGGAGGGGCAGTACTGAGAGAGTGCTGCACTGTCGGAGGGGCATTACTGAGGGAGAGCTGCACTGTCGGAGGGGCAGTACTGAGGGAGCGCCGTACTGTCGGAGGGGCAGTACTGAGGGAGCGCCGCACTGTCGGAGGGGCAGTACTGAGGGAGCGCCGCACTGTCGGAGGGGCAGTACTGAGGGAGCGCCGCACTGTCGGAGGGGCAGTACTGAGGGAGCGCCGCACTGTCGAAGGGGCAGTACTGAGGGAACGCCGCACTGTCGGAGGGGCTGTACTGAGGGAGTGCTGCACTGTCGGAGGGGCAGTACTGAGGGAGCGCTGCACTGTCGGAGGGGCAGTACTGAGGGAGCGCCGCACTGTCGGAGGGGCAGTACTGAGGGAGCTCCGCACTGTCGAAGGGGCAGTACTGAGGGAACGCCGCACTGTCGGAGGGGCTGTACTGAGGGCCTCCTGATCTCCTTACAAAAGGTTTTGGTGTTGAACCAATTTTCGGCCTATTTTGTTTTGGTTCTGAACTCAAAGATGATCCTGTTTCTATCTCATATTTGATTGAACCTGGTACGTCAGTTTCTGAAGTCTGAACGGAGTCAAACTCATGTATGAGTTCATGATCAAGTGGTTCAAGATCACGTCTTGGTTCATCTCTAGCAGAGACCATTTGATCTACACGAACACTTCGGATATTGTCACCAATCTCAACCAAATATCTCTTGGTTCCACCAACCTCTACTACAGTTGATATATCCCACTTGTGTGAACTCGACTTGCCAGGGGGACTGAGAACACGAACACACTCATTTTGTCTGCAACTGCGTTCTTTCCAATTGCTGTTATAATAATGTTTCTGACTCAACTGTTTCTGTTCAACTCTTGAGGCCGAATTTGGTTGAAAAGACTCAGTTCTGTTCTTAATCTCCTCTTCATCAAGAGTTCTGCTGGTGCATATCCAGTTGTAGTGTGCGGAGTAGTTCTGTGCTTCAGCAAGAAATTTGCCAAATGTTGCTTCATGCTGAGTCCCGAACAACCCTGCAACACTTATTTTTGAGAGTTTCTTTTACTATTCTGACTGACCTTTCAGCTGCTCCGTTTGAAGCTGGATGATATGTTGGAACGAGAGTATGTTTGCTACCATTCCATTTCATGAACTCTTGGAATAGAGCTGAACGGAACTGAGGGCCATTGTCAGAAACAAGCTCGCCAGGTAAGCCATGACATGCAAAGATAGACCTCAACTCATCTACGGTACGTTTAGTTGTAGTATTTGAACCCATGTGTTTCACTTCAATCCACTTTGAGTGACTATCTACAATTACCAGGAAATGAGCATTTGCTTTCTCACAGAAGTCTACATGTACTCTCTGAAAAGGTCTACTTGGCCATGACCAGGGTTATAGTGGAGTTTTGGGTGGTTTGTTTCTGCAATTTTGGCAAACGCTGCATTTGCTGACAAGTGATTCAAGATCACTGTCCAATCCAGGCCAGTAAACAAAACTTTTTGCAATTAATTTCATACTGACAATCCCTGGATGTTCAGTATGAAGTTCGGCCTGAATTCTGTCTCTCAAAGAAGTAGGTACCACCACTCTGTTTCCCTACTTGATACAATCTTGCTCACAAGACATTTCAGTACGATGGTTATGGAATGGTTTCAACTCTGTGTCCAGACATTGATCAGTCCATCCATTCAAGGTATTTTCATACACTCTTTTCAGTACTGAGTCCTTTTGAGTCTCATCTACAATCACAGTTGCATTCACGGGAAAGTCTTTGTCAACTGCGGCGGCAGTGTGGACCTGGAAGGAGCGGCGAGGCAGCCGCAGCGGTGGTATAAAGAGAGCCTGAGGCGCAGGTAGGCCCCACAGCAGCAGCGGCGGCAGTGTGGACCTGGGAGGAGCGGCGAGGCGGCGGCGGTACCAACTCAGCACCGGCAGAATTTTCAAAGAGTGACGTCAGAAGTCAAAAGTGACATCAGCACAAGGGGAGGGAGCTGATTGGTGAGTATCTGGGAAGTGTTTTTACTTGGCTTTCTTAAAGTTTTTAAGTTTATTCTAGCTAGGTTAGTTAATTAGAGGTATGGCAGGGCAGCTCACACCCGTGGAATGCACATCCTGTGCCATGTGGGAAGTCCTGGACACCTCCCGTGGTCTGGACGACCACATGTGCGGGAAGTGTCGCCAGCTGCAGCAGCTCGAGCACCGGGTTACGGAGCTTGAGCGGCAGCTGCAGTCACTGCTGTGCATCCGCGAGGCTGAGAGCTACGTGGATAGCACATTTCGGGAGGTGGTCACCCCGCAGCTTAAGTGTGTGCAGGCAGAGAGGGAATGGGTGACCGTCAGACAGAAGAGGAGGACCAGGCAGGTAGTGCAGGAGTCCCCTGAGCCCATCTTGCTCACCAACAGGCGTATCTGCGGCCGCAGACGTGACTCCAGGACGGTATGTTGCCTCCCTGGTTCCAGGGCCAAGGATGTCACTGAACGGCTGCAGGGCATTCTGAGGGGGGAGGGTGAACAGCCAGAGGTCGTGGTCCATATTGGTACCAACGACATAGGTAGGAAGAGGGATGAGGTCCTGCAGGCAGAGTTTAGGGAGCTAGGAAAGAGGTTAAAAAGCAGGACCTCAAAGGTAGTAATCTCCGGATTACTACCAGTGCCACGTGCTAGTGAGTTCAGAAATAGGAAGATAGAGCAGATGAATGCATGGCTGGAGAGATGGTGTAGGAGGGAGGGCTTTAGATTCCTGAGGAATTGGAACCATTTCTGGGGGAACGGGACCAATATCCTCGCGGGAGGGTTTGCTAGTGCTGTTGGGGAGGGTTTAAACTTGGCAGGGGGATGGGAACCTAAGTATAGAGTCAATAGGGAGGGAAGAAAAACTGGAATTGGAAAACAAAAACGTAGAAAGTAAATTGGAAGGACAGAGGAATCAAGGGCTAGATAGTAGTCAACAAGGAGGTTTGCCTGTACTAAATGGTCTATACTTCAATGCAAGGAGTATAGCGAGCAAGGCAGATGAGCTGAGGGCACAGGTAGATACTTGGGACTATGATATTATAGCTATTACAGAGACGTGGCTGAAAGAGGGGCAGGTATGGCAGCTCAACATTCCTGGTTACAGGATTTTCAGACGGGATAAAGAGGGAGGTAAAAAGGGAGGGGTGTCGCGGTATTGATTAAAGAAACTATTACAGCTGTGAGGAGGGATGATATGTTGGAGGGATCATCAAACGAGGCCATATGGGTCGAATTGAAAAACAAAAAAGGGGCGATCACACTGCTGGGAGTGTACTACAGACCCCCAAACAGTGAGAGGGAGATAGAAGAACAAATATGTAGACAAATTTCTGAGAAGTGCAAAAACTATAGGGCAGTAATAGTAGGGGATTTCAACTACCCCAATATTAACTGGGATAAAATTAGTGTGAAGGGTATAGAAGGTGCGGAATTCCTAAAATGCATCCAGGAGAACTTTTTTAACCAGTATGTAGCAAGCCCAACAAGGGAGGGGGCGGTTCTGGACTTAGTTTTAGGGAATAAAGCTGGGCAGGTAGAAGGCGTATCAGTGGGGGAGCATTTTGGTGCTAGTGACCATAATTCTGTTAGATTTAAGGTAGTTATGGAAAAGGACAAGGATAGACCAGGAATAAAAATTCTAAATTGGGGAAAAGCAAATTTTGCTAAGCTCAGAGGGGATTTAGCCATAGTGGATTGGAAACAGCTACAGTGTCAGAGCAGTGGGAGGCATTCAAGGAGGAGATCCGGAGGGTTCAGACCAAACGTGCCCTTAAAGAAAAAAGGTGGGACTAACAAATCTAGAGCCCCCTGGATGTCCAGAGACATACAGGGTAGGATAAAGAAAAAAAGGGAGGCGTATGACAGATACCGAGGGCTAAATACTCCAGAATCTTTAGAGGAGTACTGAAAGTGCAGGGGTGCAATTAAAAATGACATTAGAAAAGCAAAGAGAGAGCATGAAAAATTCTTGGCAAGGAAAACCCAAAGATGTTTTATAAATATATTAAGAGTAAGAGGATAACTAAAGAAAGGGTAGGGCCTATTAGAGATCATGAGGGTAATCTGTGTGTGGAGGCGGGAAAACATCGGTAGGGATCTTAATGAATACTTTGCATCTGTTTTCACAAAGGAGAGGGGCGACGCAGACATTGCTATCGGGGGTGTGAAATATTAGATGAAATAAACATCGTGAGAGAGGAAGTATTAAGGGGTTTAGCAGCTTTAAAAGTGGATAAATCCCCAGGCCCGGATGAAATGTATGCTGTTAAGCGAAGCAAAAGAGGAAATAGCAGAGGCCCTGACCATCATTTTTCAATCCTCTCTGGCTTCAGGTGTGGTGCCAGAGGACTGGAGGACTGCTAATGTGGTACCCTTGTTTAAAAAGGGAGAAAAGGATAGACCGAGTAATTACAGGCCAGTCAGCCTAACCTCGGTGGTGGGAAAATTATTGGAAAGAATTCTGAAGGACAGGATAAATCTTCATTTAGAAAGACACGGATTAATCAAGGATAGTCAGCACGGATTTGTTAAGGGGAGGTCGTGTCTGACTAACTTGATTGAATTTTTTGAGGAGGTAACAAGGAGGGTAGATGAGGGTAGTGCATTTGATGTAGTGTATATGGACTTTAGCAAGGCTTTTGATAAGGTTCCACATGGCAGACTGGTCACGAAGTTAAAAGCCCATGGGATCCAGGGCAAAGTGTCAAGTTGGATTCAAAACTGGCTTGGAGACAGGAAGCAGAGGGTAATGGTTGATGGGTGTTTTTGTGACTGGAAGGCTGTTTCCAGTGGGGTTCCGCAGGGCTCAGTACTAGGTCCCTTGCTTTTTGTGGTATATATCAACGATCTTGACTTGAATATAGGGGGTATGATTAAGAAGTTTGCAGATGATACTAAAATCGGCTGTGTGGTTGATACTGAAGAAGGAAGCTGTAGACTGCAGGAAGATATCAATAAATTGGTCAGCTGGGCAGAACAGTGGCAAATGGAATTCAATCCGGAGAAGTGTGAGGTAATGCATTTGGGGAGGGCTAACAAGGAAAGGGAATACACATTAAATGGTAGGACACTGAGTAGTGTAGAGGAACAAAGTGACCTTGGAGTGCATGTCCACAGATCCCTGAAGTTAGCAGGCCAGGTAGATAAGGTGGTTAAGAAGGCATACGGAATGCTTGCCTTTATTAGCCGTGGCATAGAATACAAGAGCAGGGGGGTTATGCTTCAACTGTATAAAACACTAGTTAGGCCTCAGCTAGAGTACTGCGTGCAGTTCTGGTCACCACATTACAGGAAAGATGTGATTGCACTAGAGAGGGTACAGAGGAGATTTACAAGGATGTTGCCGGGAGCAGAGAATCTTAGCTATGAGGAAAGACTGGATAGGCTGGGTCTGTTTTCCTTGGAACAGAGGAGGCTGAGGGGAGACCTTATTGAGGTGTATAAAATTATGAGGGGCATAGATAAAGTGGATAGAAAGGACCAATTTCCCTTAGCAGAGGGGTCAAAAACCAGGGGGCACAGATTTAAAGTAATTGGTGGAAGGTTTAGAGGGGATTTGAGGGGAAATTTCTTCACCCAGAGGGTTGTGGGGGTCTGGAACTCACTGCCTGAAAGGGTGGTAGAGGCAGGAACCCTAACCACATTTAAAAAGTACTTGGATGTGCACTTGGGATGCTGTAACCTGCAGGGCTACGGACCAAGAGCTGGGAAGTGGGATTAGGCTGGATAGCTCTTTGTTGGCTGGCGCGGACACAATGGGCCGAAATGACCTCCTTCTGTGCTGTAACTTTCTATGATCTATGATTCTAACTGCACCGAGCGTGAAAATCTCACCTTCATTCCCAACACAAGAGTCTTCATGTGGCAACCTGGACAAGGCATCTGCGATTGCGTTTTGCTTTGAAGTGCGATATTCAATCGTGTAGTCATATTGTGACAACAACACTGCCCAACGTTGCATTCTTGATGCAGCCATTGCAGGGATGGCAGATTTGGACCCCAATATTGCTCGGAGTGGTTTGTGATCGATTATCAGGGTAAACTTTCTGCCGATCAGGAACTGTTGGAATTTCTTGATTCCAAACACTATGGCGAGTGCTTCCTTTTCAATTTGCACGTAATTTCTTTCGCTCTTTGTGAGGGTTCGTGATGCGAACGCGATTGGTTTCTCTTGGCCATCATCCATTACGTGGCTTATGACAGCTCCCACACCATAGCTGGAAGCATCATACACTAACTTAAGCTCACACTCTGTGTCATAGTGCACAAGTAGAGCATCGCGAGAGAGACTTCTCTTACAAGCGTCGTAAGCTTCCTGTTGCACATTTGTCCACTTCCACTGGACATCCTTCTTGAGGAGCTCGTGCAATGGAGCTAACATGGTCTCTAACTCAGGTAAGAAACGTGCGTAGTACTGGACCATTCCAAGGAAGGATCTTAACTCAGACACGTTCTGTGGCTTTGGAGCATTGATGACCGCATTAACCTTTTTCTTCATTGTTTGCAAGCCATTTGTATCAACTTTCAAACCAAGGTACACAACCTCGGGCTGCACAAAAGCACACTTGCTCCTTTTCAATTTGACATTGTGGGAATTCAACCTTTGAAGCACTAAATCTAACACTTCTAGATTTTCTTCCTCACTGCTTGTTGCGATTAGCACATCGGCTTGATTGCATAAGCTGTTTGGAATTCCTTGTAAGATCTTATCCATCATAGCCTGGAAGATTTGGGGGGAGGACTTTACACAATACGGCAGCTTGGTGTATGAGTACAGTCCCTTGTGTGTGTTGACAGTGAGATACTGTTGACACTCTTTGTCAACATTCAGCTGAGTGTAAGCGTGTGACAGTTCAAGCTTAGAGAAACCCTTTGACCCAGAGAGTGCTGCATACAAATCTTGTGATGTAGGTAACGGGTACTGTTCATTGTCAACTGCTTGGTTGATAGTAACTTTGTAGTCACCGCACAAGCGTACAGTTTTGTCTGCTTTGGGCACTACCACAATCGGGGTAGCGCATTCACTTTTGTCAGTTTTTACTAGCACTCCGTTCTCTCTCAGTTCCTCTAGCTCTTCCTCCACCTGACTTTTCAATGCATAGGGGACTGGCCTTGCCTTACAATAGACAGGCTTCGTGTTGGACTTGATGCGGATATGCGCATCATACCCAGTGATGCCCTCATAACTGTCTGAGAACATGCTTTTATACTTGTTCAGCATTGTGTCGAGTCGCTTCTTTGAAGCATCTACACTGAAGATGTTTTTCCAGTCTAGTTTTAACTTTCTCAACCAGTCTTTGCCCATGAGGGTTGGCCTGGTTTTGTAGCTCGCTACAATAATAGGCAGCTTTACTGACTGGCCATTGTGTTGAACTGTACATTCCATTTGTCCACATATCTCTAGGATTTCTTCAGAGTAGGTTTTTAACTCTACGGTACTCTTTGTAAGTGGTATCTGATTAAACTTACTCTCATATGTGTCCTTACTCATGACAGAGCAGTCCACCGTGTCGATATACATATCAATATATTGCTCGTTGATCAAAAGTTTTGTACGGAAGTCTTTCTCACGACTGCTAGTGTTGCCGCTAGTGACATAGATACTGTAGATGCCTAGTTCTTCAATATCAGGTGTGTTCGCTTCAATATTGTTAATTCTTTGATTTTGTTGTCGCTGCTTTGCATTGCCACAAGAATGGTTCTTACTTCCTGCTTTCGATCTAGCTCTGCAAGCTGTTGAAATATGGCCTTGCTTCTGGCAGTGAAAACACTTCGCATTTCTGTATTGGCAGGACTGTGGTGAGTGATTTCCATTGCAGCGATAACAATTCACTGAACTGCTCTCACTGACATGCTTTTGACTTGGTCTCATAACTTTAGGTTTGGCAGTGGCCTTGTGACTGTAGACCTCAGCTGCACTAGTCACTTGAGTTGGACGGAGCTCCCTAGCATTCTTAGACGCCATCTCCATAGATAGGGCAATTTTGCATGCTATGTCAAACATTAGGTTCGGAGTGTTTAGTAACTTGGACTGTGTGCGCTCATCCACAAGTCCACACACAAACTTATCTCGCAACGCACGATCCAAAAATGTGCCGAAGTTTCAATGCAAAGACAGGTTTTTAAGAGCTACAATGTACTCACTGATGGTTTCACTTTGTTTTTGGTTTCTGGTACCAAACTCTACTATTTCTAACGGCTTTGGGTCGAAATGGTCCTCGAGTTTCTCGACAATGTCTTCAAACGACACATCCTTCGCTTTCCCTGGCTCGAGTAGGTTTGTCAACGTTACGTAGACATCTGGCCCGATCTCTGTTAGAAAAATTGCTTTTTTACATTCACGAATTACTTTATTTTGAGCTTGAACATTCTCATCTGCACCTTTGGGCTCAATAATGTTATTGGCCTTAAAAAACATCTCCATCCGCTCAATGTAAGAACTGAATGGTTCGTGAGCTCGGTCATACGCGCCGAGGCTTCCGATGAATCCCGCAGGCGCGGCCACGATTGTCCCGATCCCGTTGAACAGTGACTCAGCACGCTACCTGTGTATAGGTGAGAATCAACGCCACTGTTGCTGTGTATACATGCACGTGAAGGTGAAGCACAGATGATTCTGTATGAGCATTAACAGTAAATCATCGCAAAAATTCAGTTTAGGTGTCACAAATTCACCTTAAACTTTTCCACTCGAAGGTTGAGCACTGTGTCCTTCCATGACCCCTAAAAATGGCTTTGATATCCCATCCTTGTCACCAAAAATGTAATGGGCCAGGTACTCACCCGTAAGGCCACCTGAAGTGCCGGTTTCCTGCATGCTCTGCGCATGCGCGGGAAACCGGAACTTCCGTTCCCCTGAAGGGAGGGGTTCAGAAGTCGAACGCGTGCGCGGTAGAGGCTGCGCGCACGCAGCGAACTTCGGGGTTTTTTCAGGTTTCTCCGGGAAGGTAAGTATGGAGAAGCTGCACTTTTAAAAAGGAGGCGCAAGGCCTGTTTTTAACAAGGTAAGTGGTTAATTAATTACAATTTAAACATTTTTTCAACAGGTTTATCTTTTTTAGATACTTTAAAGAAAGGTAAGTTTATTTTTAGCACTGTTAAAAAGTATAATTAATTTTTTCAAAAATTTAAATTTTTGTTTAAAGTAGTTAATTTATGTAACTTATAATTATTTTAAAAAGGTGATTTTTTTAAAAAATGTATTTGAAGTTTAAGAGTGGTTTTGGGGCCGATCTCTATTCATAGATTTGACAGGTTTTCCTGTCAAATCTATGAATGAAAATGCCCTGTTAGGATTGGCTCTCCATGGCCCACGTGATCCCAGGGGACACTTCGAACTAACTGCGCCCCTGGGATACGCAAGCACTGCGCGCCGGCAGCTGCAGGAGGCCCAGGAGCCGAAGTCCTCGTGGGCCCAAAGCACAACAGCAGGCACGGTAGGCAAGTACGCGCGCGATGCTTGCACCAACAGGAAGCCGGAAAGCCGAATTTCTGGCCCAACATATGTGGGTGGAAAAAAGGAAGGACAGAGACACCAGTTGCTGGTAAAGGAGCTTATTTACTAGGCCAGAGCGAACTGAGCATGCTCATACTAAACCATGTGACAATACATTACAATTACCGATACTAGCTTTTTATTCCATATTTATAAATTAACTGAATTTAAATTCCCCAGCTGCCGTGGTGGGATTTGAACTCTTGTACTCTTGATCATTAGTCCAGATCTGGCTGGATTACTAGTTCCGTAACATAACCACTATGCTACCGTTTCCCAAAGGTTGTGGCACTTCAAGTGCCTATCAAGTACTTTTTAAATGCCACCCTTTCAGGCAGTGAGTTCCAGACCCCCACCACCCTCTGGGTGAAAAAAGTTCTCCTCAACTCCCCTCTAACCCTTCTCCCAATTACTTTTAAACAGTTCAGTCTATGAAGGTTACAATTTAATTGAGGCTTTGCTCTGCACCTAAAATTAGAATTTATTTTGCCGCGCAATGGTTTTCTCCTGATTGTTCATTTTCTAGGCCGTGACACCAACAATTGTTAATTAAACCCATTATCCATTGGCTTCATTATGCCCAGATTGAGACTGGTCTGAGATTGGTCAACTCTGTCTGAAGCCAGTGTGGAGTTAATCTGAGTTCAGCATGGGGCTGATCTGAGAGTCTGAGGCTGGTCTGATGGTCTGAGGTCGGTCTGGGGCCAGTCTGGGCTTTGGCTGTTCGCCTCTTCTAAGTCTACAAGACTTGACCTCACAATGCAAGCCGACAGTCCAGCGCTAGTACTGAAGGACCACCGTCAGAGGAGACGTTAATCCAAGTCTGCCCTCTCAGGTGGATGTTAAAGATCCCACGGCCGCTATTAGAAGCAGAGCAGGGAGTTCTCCCGGTGTCCTGGGCCAACATTGCTCCCTCAACTAATATCACTAAAAAAATGCTTAACTGGTTACTTAGGTCAGGCTGGAACAGGCTGCTGTCTCGTGCGGTGGTTGTCGAGTCGCTGAATTCCTTCAAGCAAAAGCTGGACCTGTTTCTGGCTGGGGCGGAGATCACCTCCTACAGAAGGTAGGGACTGCAGGGAATTCAGGGCCAGAATGATCTCCAGGACTAGGTTCCATCGCCTAGATGGGTCGGAGAGGAATTTCCCAGATTTTATTCCCCCCAAATTGGCCTGTGTTTTTTAAATCTGGTTTTTTGCCTCTTCCAGGAGATCCCATGGGTTCGGGTGGGGTGGAGAGTGTATATATTGTGATAGACAAGGTATGGCAATTGTATGGGACAGGCTGGATGGACCTGAGGGTCTCTACCTGTCCATCATTGTTCGTATGTTCGTACACAGTGAGCTGGATCCTAAAGGCACTAGGAATAATTGCCCTTCCAGTTTAGGAATGTCATCCGCTGAGAGTGCGAATCGGGATTCTGGGTGCGCACTTCCAAAACATGCACAAAATCCCGATGTGAGCTATTCAACTGCAGGGGGCATCACGGCCGAGCCTAATCCTGTCCTCAAGCGATGTCGTCACACACACGCACTTTCCAGCCAGGCTCCAAGATAGTGGTCAGGAGCAGGAACCCAGGCCGATTTCTTTTACCCTATCTCTAGCCCAGGACCAATCAGGACAATTGTAGACCCAACTGCAGCCCTAGGCTGAGCACAGTTAACACGGTACAGACTGGGGATGGAACCCCATACTCTGGGGTCACGGCCCTTTAACCCCATACTCCAGGGTCACGGCCCCTCACCCCCATACTCCAGGGTCACAGCCCTTTAACCCCATACTCTAGGGTCATGACACTTTAACCCCATACTCCGGGGTCACTGACCTTTAACCATATACTCTGGGGTCACAGCCCTTTAACCCTATACTCTGGGGTCACTGCCTTTTAACCCCATACTCTGGGGTCATGGCCCTTTAACCCCATACCCCCTGGCTCGAGTAGGTTTGTCAACGTTCCGTAGACATCTGGCCCGATCTCTGTTAGAAAAATTGCTTTTTTACATTCACGAATTACTTTATTTTGAGCTTGAACATTCTCATCTGCACCTTTGGGCTCAATAATGTTATTGGCCTTAAAAAACATCTCCATCCGCTCAATGTAAGAACTGAATGGTTCGTGAGCTCGGTCATACGCGCCGAGGCTTCCGATGAATCCCGCAGGCGCGGCCACGATTGTCCCGATCCCGTTGAACAGTGACTCAGCACGCTACCTGTGTATAGGTGAGAATCAACGCCACTGTTGCTGTGTATACATGCACGTGAAGGTGAAGCACAGATGATTCTGTATGAGCATTAACAGTAAATCATCGCAAAAATTCAGTTTAGGTGTCACAAATTCACCTTAAACTTTTCCACTCGAAGGTTGAGCACTGTGTCCTTCCATGACCCCTAAAAATGGCTTTGATATCCCATCCTTGTCACCAAAAATGTAATGGGCCAGGTACTCACCCGTAAGGCCACCTGAAGTGCCGGTTTCCTGCATGCTCTGCGCATGCGCGGGAAACCGGAACTTCCGTTCCCCTGAAGGGAGGGGTTCAGAAGTCGAACGCGTGCGCGGTAGAGGCTGCGCGCACGCAGCGAACTTCGGGGTTTTTTCAGGTTTCTCCGGGAAGGTAAGTATGGAGAAGCTGCACTTTTAAAAAGGAGGCGCAAGGCCTGTTTTTAACAAGGTAAGTGGTTAATTAATTACAATTTAAACATTTTTTCAACAGGTTTATCTTTTTTAGATACTTTAAAGAAAGGTAAGTTTATTTTTAGCACTGTTAAAAAGTATAATTAATTTTTTCAAAAATTTAAATTTTTGTTTAAAGTAGTTAATTTATGTAACTTATAATTATTTTAAAAAGGTGATTTTAAAAAAAATGTATTTGAAGTTTAAGAGTGGTTTTGGGGCCGATCTCTATTCATAGATTTGACAGGTCTTCCTGTCAATCTATGAATGAAAATGCCCTGTTAGGATTGGCTCTCCATGGCCCACGTGATCCCAGGGGACACTTCGAACTAACTGCGCCCCTGGGATACGCAAGCACTGCGCGCCGGCAGCTGCAGGAGGCCCAGGAGCCGAAGTCCTCGTGGGCCCAAAGCACAACAGCAGGCACGGTAGGCAAGTACGCGCGCGATGCTTGCACCAACAGGAAGCCGGAAAGCCGAATTTCTGGCCCCAACATATGTGGGTGGAAAAAAGGAAGGACAGAGACACCAGTTGCTGGTAAAGGAGCTTATTTACTAGGCCAGAGCGAACTGAGCATGCTCATACTAAACCATGTGACAATACATTACAATTACCGATACTAGCTTTTTATTCCATATTTATAAATTAACTGAATTTAAATTCCCCAGCTGCCGTGGTGGGATTTGAACTCTTGTACTCTTGATCATTAGTCCAGATCTGGCTGGATTACTAGTTCCGTAACATAACCACTATGCTACCGTTTCCCAAAGGTTGTGGCACTTCAAGTGCCTATCAAGTACTTTTTAAATGCCACCCTTTCAGGCAGTGAGTTCCAGACCCCCACCACCCTCTGGGTGAAAAAAGTTCTCCTCAACTCCCCTCTAACCCTTCTCCCAATTACTTTTAAACAGTTCAGTCTATGAAGGTTACAATTTAATTGAGCTTTGCTCTGCACCTAAAATTAGAATTTATTTTGCCGCGCAATGGTTTTCTCCTGATTGTTCATTTTCTAGGCCGTGACACCAACAATTGTTAATTAAACCCATTATCCATTGGCTTCATTATGCC
The DNA here is from genome assembly GCA_030390025.1 of Squalus acanthias. Lineage (NCBI taxonomy): Eukaryota > Metazoa > Chordata > Chondrichthyes > Squaliformes > Squalidae > Squalus > Squalus acanthias. Next base: position 2,073,845 of record JASTWF010000040.1, read on the forward strand.
CAGATTGAGACTGGTCTGAGATTGGTCAACTCTGTCTGAAGCCAGTGTGGAGTTAATCTGAGTTCAGCATGGGGCTGATCTGAGAGTCTGAGGCTGGTCTGATGGTCTGAGGTCGGTCTGGGGCCAGTCTGGGCTTTGGCTGTTCGCCTCTTCTAAGTCTACAAGACTTGACCTCACAATGCAAGCCGACAGTCCAGCGCTAGTACTGAAGGACCACCGTCAGAGGAGACGTTAATCCAAGTCTGCCCTCTCAGGTGGATGTTAAAGATCCCACGGCCGCTATTAGAAGCAGAGCAGGGAGTTCTCCCGGTGTCCTGGGCCAACATTGCTCCCTCAACTAATATCACTAAAAAAATGCTTAACTGGTTACTTAGGTCAGGCTGGAACAGGCTGCTGTCTCGTGCGGTGGTTGTCGAGTCGCTGAATTCCTTCAAGCAAAAGCTGGACCTGTTTCTGGCTGGGGCGGAGATCACCTCCTACAGAAGGTAGGGACTGCAGGGAATTCAGGGCCAGAATGATCTCCAGGACTAGGTTCCATCGCCTAGATGGGTCGGAGAGGAATTTCCCAGATTTTATTCCCCCCAAATTGGCCTGTGTTTTTTAAATCTGGTTTTTTGCCTCTTCCAGGAGATCCCATGGGTTCGGGTGGGGTGGAGAGTGTATATATTGTGATAGACAAGGTATGGCAATTGTATGGGACAGGCTGGATGGACCTGAGGGTCTCTACCTGTCCATCATTGTTCGTATGTTCGTACACAGTGAGCTGGATCCTAAAGGCACTAGGAATAATTGCCCTTCCAGTTTAGGAATGTCATCCGCTGAGAGTGCGAATCGGGATTCTGGGTGCGCACTTCCAAAACATGCACAAAATCCCGATGTGAGCTATTCAACTGCAGGGGGCATCACGGCCGAGCCTAATCCTGTCCTCAAGCGATGTCGTCACACACACGCACTTTCCAGCCAGGCTCCAAGATAGTGGTCAGGAGCAGGAACCCAGGCCGATTTCTTTTACCCTATCTCTAGCCCAGGACCAATCAGGACAATTGTAGACCCAACTGCAGCCCTAGGCTGAGCACAGTTAACACGGTACAGACTGGGGATGGAACCCCATACTCTGGGGTCACGGCCCTTTAACCCCATACTCCAGGGTCACGGCCCCTCACCCCCATACTCCAGGGTCACAGCCCTTTAACCCCATACTCTAGGGTCATGACACTTTAACCCCATACTCCGGGGTCACTGACCTTTAACCATATACTCTGGGGTCACAGCCCTTTAACCCTATACTCTGGGGTCACTGCCTTTTAACCCCATACTCTGGGGTCATGGCCCTTTAACCCATACCCCCTGGCTCGAGTAGGTTTGTCAACGTTCCGTAGACATCTGGCCCGATCTCTGTTAGAAAAATTGCTTTTTTACATTCACGAATTACTTTATTTTGAGCTTGAACATTCTCATCTGCACCTTTGGGCTCAATAATGTTATTGGCCTTAAAAAACATCTCCATCCGCTCAATGTAAGAACTGAATGGTTCGTGAGCTCGGTCATACGCGCCGAGGCTTCCGATGAATCCCGCAGGCGCGGCCACGATTGTCCCGATCCCGTTGAACAGTGACTCAGCACGCTACCTGTGTATAGGTGAGAATCAACGCCACTGTTGCTGTGTATACATGCACGTGAAGGTGAAGCACAGATGATTCTGTATGAGCATTAACAGTAAATCATCGCAAAAATTCAGTTTAGGTGTCACAAATTCACCTTAAACTTTTCCACTCGAAGGTTGAGCACTGTGTCCTTCCATGACCCCTAAAAATGGCTTTGATATCCCATCCTTGTCACCAAAAATGTAATGGGCCAGGTACTCACCCGTAAGGCCACCTGAAGTGCCGGTTTCCTGCATGCTCTGCGCATGCGCGGGAAACCGGAACTTCCGTTCCCCTGAAGGGAGGGGTTCAGAAGTCGAACGCGTGCGCGGTAGAGGCTGCGCGCACGCAGCGAACTTCGGGGTTTTTTCAGGTTTCTCCGGGAAGGTAAGTATGGAGAAGCTGCACTTTTAAAAAGGAGGCGCAAGGCCTGTTTTTAACAAGGTAAGTGGTTAATTAATTACAATTTAAACATTTTTTCAACAGGTTTATCTTTTTTAGATACTTTAAAGAAAGGTAAGTTTATTTTTAGCACTGTTAAAAAGTATAATTAATTTTTTCAAAAATTTAAATTTTTGTTTAAAGTAGTTAATTTATGTAACTTATAATTATTTTAAAAAGGTGATTTTTAAAAAAATGTATTTGAAGTTTAAGAGTGGTTTTGGGGCCGATCTCTATTCATAGATTTGACAGGTCTTCCTGTCAAATCTATGAATGAAAATGCCCTGTTAGGATTGGCTCTCCATGGCCCACGTGATCCCAGGGGACACTTCGAACTAACTGCGCCCCTGGGATACGCAAGCACTGCGCGCCGGCAGCTGCAGGAGGCCCAGGAGCCGAAGTCCTCGTGGGCCCAAAGCACAACAGCAGGCACGGTAGGCAAGTACGCGCGCGATGCTTGCACCAACAGGAAGCCGGAAAGCCGAATTTCTGGCCCAACATATGTGGGTGGAAAAAAGGAAGGACAGAGACACCAGTTGCTGGTAAAGGAGCTTATTTACTAGGCCAGAGCGAACTGAGCATGCTCATACTAAACCATGTGACAATACATTACAATTACCGATACTAGCTTTTTATTCCATATTTATAAATTAACTGAATTTAAATTCCCCAGCTGCCGTGGTGGGATTTGAACTCTTGTACTCTTGATCATTAGTCCAGATCTGGCTGGATTACTAGTTCCGTAACATAACCACTATGCTACCGTTTCCCAAAGGTTGTGGCACTTCAAGTGCCTATCAAGTACTTTTTAAATGCCACCCTTTCAGGCAGTGAGTTCCAGACCCCCACCACCCTCTGGGTGAAAAAAGTTCTCCTCAACTCCCCTCTAACCCTTCTCCCAATTACTTTTAAACAGTTCAGTCTATGAAGGTTACAATTTAATTGAGGCTTTGCTCTGCACCTAAAATTAGAATTTATTTTGCCGCGCAATGGTTTTCTCCTGATTGTTCATTTTCTAGGCCGTGACACCAACAATTGTTAATTAAACCCATTATCCATTGGCTTCATTATGCCCAGATTGAGACTGGTCTGAGATTGGTCAACTCTGTCTGAAGCCAGTGTGGAGTTAATCTGAGTTCAGCATGGGGCTGATCTGAGAGTCTGAGGCTGGTCTGATGGTCTGAGGTCGGTCTGGGGCCAGTCTGGGCTTTGGCTGTTCGCCTCTTCTAAGTCTACAAGACTTGACCTCACAATGCAAGCCGACAGTCCAGCGCTAGTACTGAAGGACCACCGTCAGAGGAGACGTTAATCCAAGTCTGCCCTCTCAGGTGGATGTTAAAGATCCCACGGCCGCTATTAGAAGCAGAGCAGGGAGTTCTCCCGGTGTCCTGGGCCAACATTGCTCCCTCAACTAATATCACTAAAAAAATGCTTAACTGGTTACTTAGGTCAGGCTGGAACAGGCTGCTGTCTCGTGCGGTGGTTGTCGAGTCGCTGAATTCCTTCAAGCAAAAGCTGACCTGTTTCTGGCTGGGGCGGAGATCACCTCCTACAGAAGGTAGGGACTGCAGGGAATTCAGGGCCAGAATGATCTCCAGGACTAGGTTCCATCGCCTAGATGGGTCGGAGAGGAATTTCCCAGATTTTATTCCCCCCAAATTGGCCTGTGTTTTTTAAATCTGGTTTTTTGCCTCTTCCAGGAGATCCCATGGGTTCGGGTGGGGTGGAGAGTGTATATATTGTGATAGACAAGGTATGGCAATTGTATGGGACAGGCTGGATGGACCTGAGGGTCTCTACCTGTCCATCATTGTTCGTATGTTCGTACACAGTGAGCTGGATCCTAAAGGCACTAGGAATAATTGCCCTTCCAGTTTAGGAATGTCATCCGCTGAGAGTGCGAATCGGGATTCTGGGTGCGCACTTCCAAAACATGCACAAAATCCCGATGTGAGCTATTCAACTGCAGGGGGCATCACGGCCGAGCCTAATCCTGTCCTCAAGCGATGTCGTCACACACACGCACTTTCCAGCCAGGCTCCAAGATAGTGGTCAGGAGCAGGAACCCAGGCCGATTTCTTTTACCCTATCTCTAGCCCAGGACCAATCAGGACAATTGTAGACCCAACTGCAGCCCTAGGCTGAGCACAGTTAACACGGTACAGACTGGGGATGGAACCCCATACTCTGGGGTCACGGCCCTTTAACCCCATACTCCAGGGTCACGGCCCCTCACCCCCATACTCCAGGGTCACAGCCCTTTAACCCCATACTCTAGGGTCATGACACTTTAACCCCATACTCCGGGGTCACTGACCTTTAACCATATACTCTGGGGTCACAGCCCTTTAACCCTATACTCTGGGGTCACTGCCTTTTAACCCCATACTCTGGGGTCATGGCCCTTTAACCCCATACCCCCTGGCTCGAGTAGGTTTGTCAACGTTCCGTAGACATCTGGCCCGATCTCTGTTAGAAAAATTGCTTTTTTACATTCACGAATTACTTTATTTTGAGCTTGAACATTCTCATCTGCACCTTTGGGCTCAATAATGTTATTGGCCTTAAAAAACATCTCCATCCGCTCAATGTAAGAACTGAATGGTTCGTGAGCTCGGTCATACGCGCCGAGGCTTCCGATGAATCCCGCAGGCGCGGCCACGATTGTCCCGATCCCGTTGAACAGTGACTCAGCACGCTACCTGTGTATAGGTGAGAATCAACGCCACTGTTGCTGTGTATACATGCACGTGAAGGTGAAGCACAGATGATTCTGTATGAGCATTAACAGTAAATCATCGCAAAAATTCAGTTTAGGTGTCACAAATTCACCTTAAACTTTTCCACTCGAAGGTTGAGCACTGTGTCCTTCCATGACCCCTAAAAATGGCTTTGATATCCCATCCTTGTCACCAAAAATGTAATGGGCCAGGTACTCACCCGTAAGGCCACCTGAAGTGCCGGTTTCCTGCATGCTCTGCGCATGCGCGGGAAACCGGAACTTCCGTTCCCCTGAAGGGAGGGGTTCAGAAGTCGAACGCGTGCGCGGTAGAGGCTGCGCGCACGCAGCGAACTTCGGGGTTTTTTCAGGTTTCTCCGGGAAGGTAAGTATGGAGAAGCTGCACTTTTAAAAAGGAGGCGCAAGGCCTGTTTTTAACAAGGTAAGTGGTTAATTAATTACAATTTAAACATTTTTTCAACAGGTTTATCTTTTTTAGATACTTTAAAGAAAGGTAAGTTTATTTTTAGCACTGTTAAAAAGTATAATTAATTTTTTCAAAAATTTAAATTTTTGTTTAAAGTAGTTAATTTATGTAACTTATAATTATTTTAAAAAGGTGATTTTTAAAAAAAATGTATTTGAAGTTTAAGAGTGGTTTTGGGGCCGATCTCTATTCATAGATTTGACAGGTCTTCCTGTCAAATCTATGAATGAAAATGCCCTGTTAGGATTGGCTCTCCATGGCCCACGTGATCCCAGGGGACACTTCGAACTAACTGCGCCCCTGGGATACGCAAGCACTGCGCGCCGGCAGCTGCAGGAGGCCCAGGAGCCGAAGTCCTCGTGGGCCCAAAGCACAACAGCAGGCACGGTAGGCAAGTACGCGCGCGATGCTTGCACCAACAGGAAGCCGGAAAGCCGAATTTCTGGCCCAACATATGTGGGTGGAAAAAAGGAAGGACAGAGACACCAGTTGCTGGTAAAGGAGCTTATTTACTAGGCCAGAGCGAACTGAGCATGCTCATACTAAACCATGTGACAATACATTACAATTACCGATACTAGCTTTTTATTCCATATTTATAAATTAACTGAATTTAAATTCCCCAGCTGCCGTGGTGGGATTTGAACTCTTGTACTCTTGATCATTAGTCCAGATCTGGCTGGATTACTAGTTCCGTAACATAACCACTATGCTACCGTTTCCCAAAGGTTGTGGCACTTCAAGTGCCTATCAAGTACTTTTTAAATGCCACCCTTTCAGGCAGTGAGTTCCAGACCCCCACCACCCTCTGGGTGAAAAAAGTTCTCCTCAACTCCCCTCTAACCCTTCTCCCAATTACTTTTAAACAGTTCAGTCTATGAAGGTTACAATTTAATTGAGGCTTTGCTCTGCACCTAAAATTAGAATTTATTTTGCCGCGCAATGGTTTTCTCCTGATTGTTCATTTTCTAGGCCGTGACACCAACAATTGTTAATTAAACCCATTATCCATTGGCTTCATTATGCCCAGATTGAGACTGGTCTGAGATTGGTCAACTCTGTCTGAAGCCAGTGTGGAGTTAATCTGAGTTCAGCATGGGGCTGATCTGAGAGTCTGAGGCTGGTCTGATGGTCTGAGGTCGGTCTGGGGCCAGTCTGGGCTTTGGCTGTTCGCCTCTTCTAAGTCTACAAGACTTGACCTCACAATGCAAGCCGACAGTCCAGCGCTAGTACTGAAGGACCACCGTCAGAGGAGACGTTAATCCAAGTCTGCCCTCTCAGGTGGATGTTAAAGATCCCACGGCCGCTATTAGAAGCAGAGCAGGGAGTTCTCCCGGTGTCCTGGGCCAACATTGCTCCCTCAACTAATATCACTAAAAAAATGCTTAACTGGTTACTTAGGTCAGGCTGGAACAGGCTGCTGTCTCGTGCGGTGGTTGTCGAGTCGCTGAATTCCTTCAAGCAAAAGCTGGACCTGTTTCTGGCTGGGGCGGAGATCACCTCCTACAGAAGGTAGGGACTGCAGGGAATTCAGGGCCAGAATGATCTCCAGGACTAGGTTCCATCGCCTAGATGGGTCGGAGAGGAATTTCCCAGATTTTATTCCCCCCAAATTGGCCTGTGTTTTTAAATCTGGTTTTTTGCCTCTTCCAGGAGATCCCATGGGTTCGGGTGGGGTGGAGAGTGTATATATTGTGATAGACAAGGTATGGCAATTGTATGGGACAGGCTGGATGGACCTGAGGGTCTCTACCTGTCCATCATTGTTCGTATGTTCGTACACAGTGAGCTGGATCCTAAAGGCACTAGGAATAATTGCCCTTCCAGTTTAGGAATGTCATCCGCTGAGAGTGCGAATCGGGATTCTGGGTGCGCACTTCCAAAACATGCACAAAATCCCGATGTGAGCTATTCAACTGCAGGGGGCATCACGGCCGAGCCTAATCCTGTCCTCAAGCGATGTCGTCACACACACGCACTTTCCAGCCAGGCTCCAAGATAGTGGTCAGGAGCAGGAACCCAGGCCGATTTCTTTTACCCTATCTCTAGCCCAGGACCAATCAGGACAATTGTAGACCCAACTGCAGCCCTAGGCTGAGCACAGTTAACACGGTACAGACTGGGGATGGAACCCCATACTCTGGGGTCACGGCCCTTTAACCCCATACTCCAGGGTCACGGCCCCTCACCCCCATACTCCAGGGTCACAGCCCTTTAACCCCATACTCTAGGGTCATGACACTTTAACCCCATACTCCGGGGTCACTGACCTTTAACCATATACTCTGGGGTCACAGCCCTTTAACCCTATACTCTGGGGTCACTGCCTTTTAACCCCATACTCTGGGGTCATGGCCCTTTAACCCCATACCCCCTGGCTCGAGTAGGTTTGTCAACGTTCCGTAGACATCTGGCCCGATCTCTGTTAGAAAAATTGCTTTTTTACATTCACGAATTACTTTATTTTGAGCTTGAACATTCTCATCTGCACCTTTGGGCTCAATAATGTTATTGGCCTTAAAAAACATCTCCATCCGCTCAATGTAAGAACTGAATGGTTCGTGAGCTCGGTCATACGCGCCGAGGCTTCCGATGAATCCCGCAGGCGCGGCCACGATTGTCCCGATCCCGTTGAACAGTGACTCAGCACGCTACCTGTGTATAGGTGAGAATCAACGCCACTGTTGCTGTGTATACATGCACGTGAAGGTGAAGCACAGATGATTCTGTATGAGCATTAACAGTAAATCATCGCAAAAATTCAGTTTAGGTGTCACAAATTCACCTTAAACTTTTCCACTCGAAGGTTGAGCACTGTGTCCTTCCATGACCCCTAAAAATGGCTTTGATATCCCATCCTTGTCACCAAAAATGTAATGGGCCAGGTACTCACCCGTAAGGCCACCTGAAGTGCCGGTTTCCTGCATGCTCTGCGCATGCGCGGGAAACCGGAACTTCCGTTCCCCTGAAGGGAGGGGTTCAGAAGTCGAACGCGTGCGCGGTAGAGGCTGCGCGCACGCAGCGAACTTCGGGGTTTTTTCAGGTTTCTCCGGGAAGGTAAGTATGGAGAAGCTGCACTTTTAAAAAGGAGGCGCAAGGCCTGTTTTTAACAAGGTAAGTGGTTAATTAATTACAATTTAAACATTTTTTCAACAGGTTTATCTTTTTTAGATACTTTAAAGAAAGGTAAGTTTATTTTTAGCACTGTTAAAAAGTATAATTAATTTTTTCAAAAATTTAAATTTTTGTTTAAAGTAGTTAATTTATGTAACTTATAATTATTTTAAAAAGGTGATTTTTTTAAAAAATGTATTTGAAGTTTAAGAGTGGTTTTGGGGCCGATCTCTATTCATAGATTTGACAGGTCTTCCTGTCAAATCTATGAATGAAAATGCCCTGTTAGGATTGGCTCTCCATGGCCCACGTGATCCCAGGGGACACTTCGAACTAACTGCGCCCCTGGGATACGCAAGCACTGCGCGCCGGCAGCTGCAGGAGGCCCAGGAGCCGAAGTCCTCGTGGGCCCAAAGCACAACAGCAGGCACGGTAGGCAAGTACGCGCGCGATGCTTGCACCAACAGGAAGCCGGAAAGCCGAATTTCTGGCCCAACATATGTGGGTGGAAAAAAGGAAGGACAGAGACACCAGTTGCTGGTAAAGGAGCTTATTTACTAGGCCAGAGCGAACTGAGCATGCTCATACTAAACCATGTGACAATACATTACAATTACCGATACTAGCTTTTTATTCCATATTTATAAATTAACTGAATTTAAATTCCCCAGCTGCCGTGGTGGGATTTGAACTCTTGTACTCTTGATCATTAGTCCAGATCTGGCTGGATTACTAGTTCCGTAACATAACCACTATGCTACCGTTTCCCAAAGGTTGTGGCACTTCAAGTGCCTATCAAGTACTTTTTAAATGCCACCCTTTCAGGCAGTGAGTTCCAGACCCCCACCACCCTCTGGGTGAAAAAAGTTCTCCTCAACTCCCCTCTAACCCTTCTCCCAATTACTTTTAAACAGTTCAGTCTATGAAGGTTACAATTTAATTGAGGCTTTGCTCTGCACCTAAAATTAGAATTTATTTTGCCGCGCAATGGTTTTCTCCTGATTGTTCATTTTCTAGGCCGTGACACCAACAATTGTTAATTAAACCCATTATCCATTGGCTTCATTATGCCCAGATTGAGACTGGTCTGAGATTGGTCAACTCTGTCTGAAGCCAGTGTGGAGTTAATCTGAGTTCAGCATGGGGCTGATCTGAGAGTCTGAGGCTGGTCTGATGGTCTGAGGTCGGTCTGGGGCCAGTCTGGGCTTTGGCTGTTCGCCTCTTCTAAGTCTACAAGACTTGACCTCACAATGCAAGCCGACAGTCCAGCGCTAGTACTGAAGGACCACCGTCAGAGGAGACGTTAATCCAAGTCTGCCCTCTCAGGTGGATGTTAAAGATCCCACGGCCGCTATTAGAAGCAGAGCAGGGAGTTCTCCCGGTGTCCTGGGCCAACATTGCTCCCTCAACTAATATCACTAAAAAAATGCTTAACTGGTTACTTAGGTCAGGCTGGAACAGGCTGCTGTCTCGTGCGGTGGTTGTCGAGTCGCTGAATTCCTTCAAGCAAAAGCTGGACCTGTTTCTGGCTGGGGCGGAGATCACCTCCTACAGAAGGTAGGGACTGCAGGGAATTCAGGGCCAGAATGATCTCCAGGACTAGGTTCCATCGCCTAGATGGGTCGGAGAGGAATTTCCCAGATTTTATTCCCCCCAAATTGGCCTGTGTTTTTTAAATCTGGTTTTTTGCCTCTTCCAGGAGATCCCATGGGTTCGGGTGGGGTGGAGAGTGTATATATTGTGATAGACAAGGTATGGCAATTGTATGGGACAGGCTGGATGGACCTGAGGGTCTCTACCTGTCCATCATTGTTCGTATGTTCGTACACAGTGAGCTGGATCCTAAAGGCACTAGGAATAATTGCCCTTCCAGTTTAGGAATGTCATCCGCTGAGAGTGCGAATCGGGATTCTGGGTGCGCACTTCCAAAACATGCACAAAATCCCGATGTGAGCTATTCAACTGCAGGGGGCATCACGGCCGAGCCTAATCCTGTCCTCAAGCGATGTCGTCACACACACGCACTTTCCAGCCAGGCTCCAAGATAGTGGTCAGGAGCAGGAACCCAGGCCGATTTCTTTTACCCCATCTCTAGCCCAGGACCAATCAGGACAATTGTAGACCCAACTGCAGCCCTAGGCTGAGCACAGTTAACACGGTACAGACTGGGGATGGAACCCCATACTCTGGGGTCACGGCCCTTTAACCCCATACTCCAGGGTCACGGCCCCTCACCCCCATACTCCAGGGTCACAGCCCTTTAACCCCATACTCTAGGGTCATGACACTTTAACCCCATACTCCGGGGTCACTGACCTTTAACCATATACTCTGGGGTCACAGCCCTTTAACCCTATACTCTGGGGTCACTGCCTTTTAACCCCATACTCTGGGGTCATGGCCCTTTAACCCCATACTCCGGGGTCACCGACCTTTAACCATATACTCTGCGGTCACAGCCCTTTAACCCCATATTCCAGGGACACAGCCCTTTAACCCCGTACTCCAGGGTCACTGCCCTTTAACCCTATACTCTGGGGACACCGCCCTTTAACCCCATACTCCGGGGTCACCGCCCTTTAACCCCATACTTCGGGGTCACAGCCCTTTAACCCCATACTCCAGAGTCACAGCCCTTTAACCCCGTACTCCAGGGTCATCGCCCTTTAACCCCATACTCCAGGGTCACAACCCCTCACCCCCATACTCCAGGGTCACATCCCCTTAACCCCATACTACAGGGTCACGGCCCTTTAACCCCATACTCCAGGGTCACGGCCCTTTAACCCCATACTCCAGGGTCACGATCCTTTAACCCCATACTCCAGGGTCACAACCCCTCACCCCCATACTCCAGGGTCACATCCCCTTAACCCCATACTACAGGGTCACGGCCCTTTAACCCCATACTCCAGGGTCACGGCCCTTTAACCCCATACTCCAGGGTCACGATCCTTTAACCCCATACTCCAGGGTCACAGCCCTTTAACTCCCTTTTTCCTTACTGTCCGGTTGAGACCTCTTGCGGCTCGGGGTCGGTGTGCGAGGAGGCATCCAAGGCACCCTAGGTCGGGGTGTTCGACTACTCCTTCTCACCGCTCTCTGGGTTTTCGTCATCATCCCACAACATGGGAGGAAAACTTACATTGGTCAAACTAATGATCGTTCCCTGGGCTCTGGTTCATTTTATTCCCCTCTTCCCGGGGTCATAGAGTTTACACTGATTAATGTGGAACCACTTTGTCCGTTTTGGCAGCTGCACTGCATAAACCATAGGGCTTGCCTTGTCCACTATACTGTACGGCCCCATGTACAGTGGCTCGAAAGCCCCTACCCGGGCATAATTTCTCACCATGACCTGGCCCCCTACCTTCCACTCCTGTACTTTCAGTGGCTCTAACTGCATTCTATTCTTCTGGTGCTGGCTTCCCATGTTATTAGCGGCTTCCCATTGTACTTTCCTCAAGGTCTCATACAGGTCTTTTACGAACCTGTCCCGGTTGACCTCCCTCGTTTGAGCTTCGGTCAGGACCAGTACCAACACGAGTCGGGGTCCTCATCGCCCTACCGGTCATCAGCTCATACGGAGAGTGTCCTGTGCTTTTGGAGAGGCTGGCCCTGATATTCATGAGAACTAGAGGCAGGACCTCATCCCATTTCTTCGGGTACCCCCCTATCTCCTTCCTAAGCCTTTCCTTTAAGGTCCGGTTCATCCTTTCCACTATTCCCGATGATTGGGGGTTGTGGGCCACATGCAATTTTCCCTGTATCCCTAAGTGTTTCAGGGTGGTCTGCATGACTTGTCCTGTGAAATGGCTCCCCTGATCTGATTCCACTACCTGGGGCAATCCCCATCGGAAGAACACATCCCTTACTAGGATCTTAGCCGTGTTTAACGCTGTGGCTGTTCGACAAGGGAAGGCCTCAACCCACTTAGAGAAAACGTCCACCAACACCAGACAATACTTGTTGCCTGCTTTTGTGGTGGGCAGGGGCCCAATGAAGTCTATTTGTATAGAACGCCATGGTCCCTCTACCCTCCTAACATGTCTACGGTGGGGGTCTGGATTATTCACAGCGCACACTAGTCACTCACTGCAATATTCCTTCACCTCTTCCCTGAGATGAGGCCACCAGCCCACCTCCTCCACTTTCTTCCAGGTAGTTTCCGGCCCTGGATGTCCAGCTCCCGGACCCCCGTGAGCTAGCTGCATAAATTCCTCCCGGTACTGTGTGGGCACGATCCACCTTTCCCTTTTAAACAGCATCCCCTCTTTGACCACTATATCTGCTGCTCCAAAAGGACCCTCAATTGGTTCCCCATCTACCCTTTTCTTAATCACGGTTTTTAAAACCGCATCTTGTGCTTGAACCTGGGTCAGGTCTGGGGGCAACTTCACCTCCTGTGAGCCCTCCATATCCCTTATGACCGCGATCTGTCTAGATCGGTACGGGTCCCAAAGTACTCCCTCCCTGGCCCTCTTTTTTGCCAACTCGTTGGCCTTCTGGTTACCTTTCCATTTAGGCTCGGTTTTAGAGTGCGCCTTTAATTTTTGAATGTAATACTCCCCTTTATTGCCCGTAACGCCCAGGATTGTGTTCAGCAGTGGGGCGATTACTAACGGTTTCCCGTTGGCGGACTTGAATTCTAATCTAGCCCATATTGCCAGATAGTCAGTGCAAGAATTGCACATGAACATCAAGTCTGAGCATATGGTGTAGGGGGACCTGCTGTGCGCTCAGTGTACTGGGGAGTTTGATGGCTTTCTCTATCCCAGCCCCTGGGTCATAAATCCCACACCCTGTCCTACGCTCTCCGTTTGTCACCGAGCTGGACCCATCCACATATATATCTCTCCCTGTCGGATGTTGCCCGGCCCGGAATCCCACGTCTACATTCCATACCCCTTCTACCGTGCACACGTGATTCGTCCCTGGATAAATCATGTTCAAGGGCAGCTTAGGTTCCTCCAATCTTTCCACCCTCAGGTTCATCTGGGAGAGTAGCAATGTCCAGCGGGCAATACGACTGCTACTCACTGTCCCATCATTTATCCTCCCGTCCAATAGCATCTGTGTCGGGGTATGACATGTCAGTAAGGTTATGAAGATGACCCCATAAATAATTGGAAACGTTTGACGGCCCAATAGCTCGCCAAAAGGTGTCTTTCACAGCTCGAGTAACCCCTCTCTACATCTGTCAGGACTCGGGAGGCATAAGCCACTGGCCTCAACTTGTCATGCCGTTCTTGGAGCAACACTACCCTCAAACTATCCCCAGTAGCTGCTACCTCCAGATAAAAATCTTCGTTCACATTTATTGCTCCTAGTGCAGGTGCAGTTTGTAAATTTTCCTTTAGGTGAGTAAATGCCTCCTTACAACTCTCATCCCATTCCCATCCTACTCCTTTCCTAAGGAGTCTAAGCAAAAGGGCTGCCGTGGCTGCATAGCCTTCAATAAAATCCCTGCAATACCCTGTCATACCAAGAAAAGATCTCACCCCAGTTACACTTTTTGGAGTGGGTAGTTCCTGTACTGCCTCCTCTTCGCCTCGTCTATAGCCCTTTCCCCTGCCCTAATCGTCAATCCTAAGAATTTCACCGCCTCCTGTCCTATTTGGGCTTTCTTGGGGCTTGCCTTAAACCCTGCCTCCCCCAACAGCTTTAGTAGCTCGTCCAGTAGTGGCCCGTGGTCCTCTGCACTTTCTGAGAATAATAATAGGTCATCCACGTACTGGATCAACTGGCTAGGCTGACTGAAATTCTTTAAAGCATTAGCCATACACTGATGGAAAATTGAGGGACTGTTATGAAACCCTTGCGGGAGGCACGTCCACGTATACTGTTGCCCTTTGAATGTAAAGGCAAATTTATACTGATCCTCCCGTCTTACTGGGATAGACCGGAACCTGTTAGCTATGTCCAATACAGTGAACGTCGTTGCCTCCGCAGGGATATTCCCTATTAGATCGGCTACTGCTGCTACCGTGGGCGCGCATGCTGGAATACCTTTATTGAGAACCCGGTAGTCTACCGTGGCTCTCCATGACTGATCGGGCTTCTTAACTGGCCATAGGGGTGAATTTACGTGGGTCGCTATCGGTCTCAGTACCCCTTGTTCCACAAGAGAGCTCAGTGCAGTTTCCAAGTCCTTCTCTGCCTCCCGGGGACAACTATACTGTTTCTGAGGTCGCGACATTGGGTCCCCGTGTACCTCCACCTCTACCCCCGTTACCCTACCACAGTCATGTCGGTGAGTGGCGAACACTGCGAGATTATTTTTCACATACCCCCGATACCTTTCCGGGGTGCTACGGATCAATTGTTCCAAGTCATAGCTACCCTTCGGTTTCACAGTACAGGCGCTACCTTTCACTTTCTCCGCCTTGGGGATAACTAGAACTTCCTCAGGTTTATCTGAACCAACCGCCCCCCATAAACAGTGGTTTCTCATATCCACGATCACATAGTGGGCCAGCATAAAATCAGCTCCGAGGACCCCCACGCCGGGCTGATCCCATTGCATCAGTACGCATTCCCACTTAGTGACAAGGGGTCCTAACCCTATAGACAAAGGTTTCGACACCGCCCCAGTCTGCTCGTTCCCTGTGAAACCCACTAACTTAAACGGGACCCTGCTCGACCATGGAGAAGTGGTCAGGTTTGGTGAGTGAACCACCATACTGGAAGCTCCAGTGTCCACTAGATACTTTCCCCGAATGGCCTCTACCCTGATCTCTACACAAGGTCTGCCCCACTCATCGTAGGTGAGCGGGCACAGGTACTCGGGCTGGGTGCGTCCTAGTCGTGGGAGAAGTGGGGGCGCGCTGGGCTTTTCACTGCATACGGCAGCGCCCAGCTTTCCCTGGTCTTTGCCCATAACCTGCCATAACGCGGTCACTAGAAGTTCCACCGGGTCTTCTCCGCCTCTACTACCCGCGGTTTTGACCCTGAGTGACCCCCATATCCTGGTTTTTCCCTTTTGGGAACTTGCACTCCCTGTTCCAGTGTCCCATTCTCCCACAATTAAAGCACGCCTGGGATCTGTCCACCTTACACCCCTCCTGCTTCCATTCTTTTCTACCATTCACGCTTCCCTTCATCTCGTGCACTTTTCCCTTTTGTTTATTCTCCTCCCCTCGGTCAGATTTAAAAGCCAGAGTCAGTTTCCTTAACACGCCTGGCTCTGTATTATTAACATCCTCGGAGTCGAACCATGATTCCGCCCTAGCCCTGATCCGTGGCAGACTGTTAGCCACTAGGGTCCTCAACCAATGATTCCTGGGAGCCCCTAACAACTGTGCTCGGGCTAGATTTCTCCCCGTCGCTTTCAGATACACGGGCCACAACCTGTCTGCGAATGCATCCGGTGCCTCGCCAGCCAGCTGTCTGATCTGCTCGACCTGCAAGAACGGGCTGCCCTGGCTATTTCCCAGCGCCATTAAAATTTCATCCTTTGCCCTGTCCAGGGTACCCCCTCCTAACTTAGTGGTTGCCGACAAACCCTGGTACAGCTTCCCATCTAGAGAGAACAGTATCAGCTTTTTCCGTTCGTCGTTGTCACAATTATTGATCCCTCCTATCTGCTCTACATTGGCAAAATGAACAGAGGCATCCCCTCCGTGCTTCAGTCTCGGCACACTGGCCAGCATTTCCTGCAACTGAAGGGACGTATAGGGAAGCACATAATCACTCTGCAATGGCCCCTGACCGCCGCCTTGTGGGGGTGGACCGAACTTTTGCTGTCGCAGGGGACACATCGGTCCCTGTGCTTCAGGAGCCGGTCGAACCTCTCTATATTGGATCCCATCATCGGGCTCCTTTTCCTCCTCATCCCAGTCTACCCCAACTTCCCCTGATGCCATGAGACAAACCATACCCCTGGCCCTGGATAATGCTAGGGTCAACTTACGGATTTTTTCATTACAGGACCCGTGATCGGCCTCTTCATGTACCCAGTTTTTGGCGACCCTGTATGCCACCTTTATATCTTTTAACTGCACCTCAGCCTTGTCAGCTCTCTCTGAGTTCCTATTACCTTCCTCACGCTGAGCCTGACACTGCCTTCTACTTTCGGTGACCTGACATTGCAGGTACTCTAACGCGTTTCTAGCTGTTTCTTCCTGCGCTTTTCTCTTCTGCCTTTCAAAGCTCAAATCTTCTGTCAGCCGGTTCACTACGGCCTCTCTCTCTCCTGCCCTACTTTCTGATTCCTGTTTCTCTTTTCCTAAACGCTCAACTTTCTCCGTGAGCATCTGAATTTGTTTCTGCATACATATTAGCCAAATCGCCTTTTCCTTTGATTTCTTATGTATACTACTACACGTCCACGCTATCGCTTTCTCATACGGACTGTCAGAGTGTAACATTTCCTGCACCCAGTGCTCGGAAATGTTTACTTTCCCAAGCACATACGAGGATATCCTATCCTCCATCGCGGGTTTCTTGCACTTAACACTGTTCATAATTTTGCTCTAAACCTTGACGTCCTGCTGCGGTCGCCAGATTCTGTAAGGGGTTCTCTCCGATACTGGTCCCCTGTTACACACAGTTCTTGGACATCAGGATTTATAAGAACAAAATACACACGGCACAGGGTTTTGGCTCAACCTTTGATTCGTTTGTTTATTGAACACACACACACAATTACTTCCCCAGTATAAATCTCTACGATTTATCTCAGGCTAACAACCCCAAAATACAAACCCCTATGCAAGGGTCATTTGCATCGACACAATGGCCCAGAAATTAAACATCGATGGTTTCCCGCGGGGGTAAGGATTCCCCGCGATATCGCACTCCGCGCCTACCTTTTTGTTTCGGGCCCACACGAACTTCAGTTTCAGGGCCTCTCCCTGTTGCAACCGTGCAGTGCTTGCGTGTCCCAGAGGCGCAATTGGTTCGTGCGAGCTCTGGGATCACGTGATTCAGTTAGAGCCAATGGCAGCACACCATCTTTCATTCATAGTTTTGACAGCAAGGGCTGTCAAAGCTATGAATACTACAAGCCCCCAAAAGAACAGCTAAACCTCAATTAAATTTTTTAAAAAAGCCATCACATTAATAAAATAACTATAGTTAAATAAATTAACCACTTTAAACAAAAAATTAAATTTTTGAAAAAATTTAAAATCTTTTTAAAAGTTATAAAAATAAACTTACCTTTCTTTAAAGTCTCTAAAAAAGATAAACCTGTTGAAAAAAATTTAAAATAACACTTAAATAACCACTTACCTTGTTAAAAGGGGGTCCTACACCTGCTTTCTTTATGTGTAAAATCTTCACCACTTACCTGCGCGTTCAAACCTGAAAAAAAAACGAAGTGCACTGCGTGCGCACAACCTGTAGTGCGCATGCAGTTCACTTAGGAACCGCCCCCTTTGCAATACACGAAGTGCCGGTTTCCCGTGCATGCGCAGTGCATGCAGGAAACCGGCAATTCGGGACCTAATACGCGAGAGTACACAGTGCGTACTCTCGCGTATTAGGTCTAATTTTTGGGCCATTATGACACAGTTAAACCCGACCGCGATTTGACTGTTAAATATAAAGTTACCCAGACTCAATCACAAAGCCCTTATTGTGATCTGACTGAAACTCACAAACTTACTCAGACTCAATCACAAAATCTCCCTCTATGATTTGACTGAAACATACAATCACCACTCCCGATCGGCTGTCTCTTGGAGTTGATTGTAGGCCCGAATCTTTCTGTTCGCTGTTCTGCTGTTGGCTTCCCACACCACTGTCTTCGAAGTGATCTTTTACTTAAAACCAAAACCAACTTGCAATCTTGAAACACCTCCCCTTGACATTCAATGGCATTACCATCGCCGAATCCCCCACTATCAACATCCTGAGGGTCACCATTAACCAGAAACTTAACTGGACCAGCCACATAAATACTGTGGCAACAAGAGCAGGTCAGAGGCTAGGTATTCTGCGGCGAGTGTCTCACCTCCTGACTCCCCAAAGCCTTTCCACCATCTACAAGGCGCAAGTAAGGAGTGTGATGGAATACTCTCCACTTGCCTGGATGAGTGCAGCTCCAACAACACTCAAGAAGCTCGACACCATCCAGGACAAAGCAGCCCGCTTGATTGGCACCCCATCCACCACCTTAAACATTCACTCCCTCCACCACCGGCGTACTGTGGCTGCAGTGTGTACCATCTACAAGATGCACTGCAGCAACTCGCCAAGGCTTCTTCGACAGCACCTCCCAAACCCGCGACCTCTACCACCTAGAAGGACAAGGCCAGCAGGCGCATGGGAACACCACCACCTCCAAGTTCCCCTCCAAGTCACACACCATCCTGACTTAGAAGTATATTGGCCGTTCCTTCATCGTCGCTGGGTCAAAATCCTGGAACTCCCTACCTAACAGCACTGTGGGAGCACCTTCACCACACGGACTGCAGCGGTTCAAGAAGGTGGCTCACCACCACCTTCTCCAGGGCAACTAGGGATGGGCAATAAATGCTGGCATTGCCAGCGACGCCCTGATCCCATAAAAAAACAAATTTAAAAAAATGTTAAAATATCCTGGCCCCTCCTATGCACACGATGGCCGTATCAAAATGTGTGATTTGTCCCTCGTATTGTCCATTGATTAGAGATACCTTTCTGACAATGCAACCTTTCCAAGGTGACTGCATATGCAAAGTTGTTGGTTTCTGTTAGCATTCGTATTCAAATGGTTCAAGGCCCAGCCCATTGTCTCGGCCTGCACTGATACTAGTTATTCGGGGGCCATGGTCTTCCTTAACAATGTAACCCCTTAAGGTAAATGAATATGCAAATGTTCTTGTTCAGAAGCATTCGTATTTTAGATTGTCTGTGATCCAGTCGTAGTTTCGGCTGCAATGTTTGAATTAACCCTTTATTGCCGAGCCCTTTTTGCGGGCTCTGCAGTTCTGGGTTTTTATATTTCATAGTCCAATTTTTACCGTTGGGGGGGGAGGAATGGATCCTACACCCCGTTAACCCATTCAGCATTGTGTTGACTCCGCAGATCCCACCGTGGCCTACGATGGCCGAGCCTGTCTTCAGCGAGCAGCCAGACGGGGGCTGGGGTTGGATGGTCGTCCTGGCCGGCTTCTTGAATAACTGCCTGTTGGTCGGTGTCACCCGATCTTTTGGGGTCTTCTTCTTCCACTTCACCCTATATTTCCAGGAGTCGTCCAGCCGTGTCTCCTGGATCACTTCCATCGCTATGGCAACACAACAGTTTGCGAGTTAGTCCCGTTTCCTATTTTGATGTTCTCCAAAGTTACTTAATTTTTTAAGCACATCTCCTCCCAAGTGGGCCAGTGAGTAAATGGCCCAATCAGTGTGGCCGGAGGCATAGATAGGAATAGGAGGAGGCCATTCAGCCCCTCGAGCCTGTTCCGTCATTCAATGAGATCACGGCTGATCTGTATCTTAACTCCATTTACCCACCTTGGTTCCGTAACCCTTAATACCCTAACCCAACAAAAAGCCATCAATCTCAGTTTTGATATTTTCAATTGACCCCCGGCCTCGACAGCTTTTTGGGGGAGAGAGTTCAGATTTCCACCACCCTTTGTGTGAAGAAGTGCTTCCTGACATCACCCCTGAACGGCCTGGCTCTAATTTTAAGGTTCTGCCCCCTTGTTCTGGACTCCCCCCACCAGAGGAAACAGTTTCTCTCTCTCCACCCTATCAACTCCTTTAATCATCTTAAACACCTCGATTAGATCACTCCTTAATCTTCTAAACTCGAGGGAATACAACCCCAGTCTGTGCAACCTGCCCTCGTAATTTAACCCTTTTAGCCCCGGCATCATTCTGGTGAATCTGCGCTGCTCCCCCTCCAAGGACAATATATCCTTCCTGAGGTGCAGGGCCCAGAACTGAACGCGGTCACTCCAGATGGGGTCTAACCGGAGCTTTATATAAACTGAAGCATCCCTTCCTCCCCTTTGTATTCCAGCCCTCTCGAGATAAAGGCCAATGTTCCATTAGCCCTATTCATTATCTTTTATACCTATCCGCTAGCTTTTCGACCAGTGTTCTCACTTTGTTTGCATTGACAGGTCCGGTGGGGAGTGTATTTGGGAAGCACTATGGAGCCCGCCCGGTGGTGATGGTCGGTGGGGTTTTAGCCTCCCTGGGGATGCTCACAGCCTCGTTCGGACAGAGTCTTCTGCACATGTACCTCTCCATCGGACTCCTGACAGGTCAGTGCAGTGATTTTCATATAAGGCCGTCTTTTCGATCTCTTCATTTGGGTTTATTTCTGCTCTCTGAGCTCTCTGTCAGTCCTGTGATCGCACGCAAACCCTCAGCATCAATAATAAGTCACGTTCAAACCAGGAGAAATGCACCAGGGCCTCTTCGGGAGTTGTCCATCCTGGGGCATGGGCCGTGGGCTTTTTTTATTAATTCATGGGATGTTGGCGTCGCTGGCATTTATTGCCCGTCACTAATTGCCCTCGAGAAGCCGCCTTCTTGAACCGCTGCAGTCCGTGTGGTGAAGGTACTCCCACAGTGCTGTTAGGGAGGGAGTTCCAGGATTTGTACCCAGCGTCTATGAAGGAACGGCGATATATTTCCAAGTCAGGATGGCGTGTGACTTGGAGGGGAACTTGGAGGTGGTGGTGTTCCCATGCGCCTGCTGCCCTTGTCCTTCTAGGTGGTAGAGGTCACGGGTTTGAGAGGCCTTGGTGAGTTGCTGCAGTGCATCTTGTAGATGGTACACACTGCAGCCACAGTGCGCCGGTGGTGGAGGGAGTGAATGTTTAAGGTGGTAGATGGGGTGCCAATCAAGTGGGCTGCTTTGTCCTGGACGGTGTCGAGCTTCTTGAGTGTTGTTGGAGCTGCACTCATCCAGGCAAGTGGAGAGTATTCCATCACACTCCTGACTTGTGCCTTGTAGATGGTGGAGAGGCTTTGGGGAGTCAGGAGGTGAGTCACTCGCCACAGAATGCCCAGCCTCTGACCTGCTCTTGTAGCCACAGTATTTATGTGGCTAGTCCATCTCTCTCCAAGTATCTCCTCTCCTGCAGAAAGTGACTCCCTCACTGGGGTAGGGGCTCCACGGGCAGTGTATTCCTCCACTTCCTTGCCCAAGTGGCCATTTTTCATATGGAGCCTTGATATTGAGTGATGCTTGGCTATCCAACTCTGAAGTGCCGTCACAGACGAACCCAAACCTGTCCCCAATACTTGTTCACCCACCCATGCAACTTCAGCAATGATTAGGGGCTCGTGCAGATCCGCTCAGGAATCACTGTTTCCTAGGGCTACCAACTCTGATTGGATGTACTCCTGGAAGTCACGTGACATTTGATCACATGACATTTGATCATAGACTATTACAGCACAGAAGGAGGCCATTTGGCCCGTCGTGCCTGTGCTGGCTCTTTGAAAGAGCTCTCCAATTAGACCCACTCTCCTCTGCTCTTTCCCTATAGCCCTGCAAAATTTCCCTTCTCAAGTATTTATCCAATTCCCTTTTGAAAAGTAGGAGAGAAGATGGAATAGATTGGAAAGCAGTGAATACATGAGGCTAAGCTTGGATTTTAAATGCCCGTAGATTGTACAAGAACAGGAAGACTGAAGAAGGTGAGGACTTCCAGTTTTGAGATCCTGGTGAGTTAGAGTAGAAGACTATGAAATGGCCACACACTAATTGAGAAAACATACTTCACTGTTCCTTGTTTTGCTCTCCAGGTTTTGGTTGGGCTTTGGTCTTCACCCCCACCATGGCCATGATCGCCAGATACTTCAAGAGACGCAGAGCCCTGGCGACTGGTTTGGCGTTTACCGGAGTGGGGGTGGCGTCTTTCTTCTTCTCTCCGCTGTTTCAGCTCCTGATCGATGAGTATGGTTGGCGTGGGGCCCTCCAGATCCTGTCCGCAATGATGTTGAACCTCTGTGTCTGTGCGGCCCTGCTCAGACCCATCGGGCTCCAAGAGGACCTTCTTGTTGCCTCAAGCAGACATCCTGATGATGGAAAGAAATGCGCTGAGTGTTGGGGCAAAGTGACCTCTGCCTTTGATTTGACCCTTTTCCTGCACCGTGGCTTTATGGTGTACACTTTCGCAATGACTCTGATGACCACAGGCTACTTTGTCCCCTACGTCCATCTGGTGGCTCATGGAAAGAACCTTGGATTGAGCGATTATGAGGCTGCCTTCCTGCTGTCTGTCACCGCCATCTCTGACACTGTCGCTCGGCTGTTTTCTGGCTGGGTGGCTGATCTCAAGCTGATCCGGACAATCCACATGTTATTCCTCTGGAGCGTTCTCACCGGACTCAGCCTTCTCCTCATTCCTGTGGGGCAGACGTATTCCAGTCTCATGGGGCTCGGTCTCTTTTATGGCTTCTGTGCTGGAGGCCTTGCCCCGCTCTTCTTCTCCACTCTCCCAGATATCGTAGGAATTGGCCGGATTCTCAGTGCAACCGGGCTCTTTCTGATGTTCCTGAGTATTGGCGGATTACTTGGGCCTCCCCTATCAGGTAAAAAATGGTCTTGTTTGGTGTTTTCTTCCCCCCTGCTCTTTTTTCCATCCTCTGTGGCAGTGTTGACTCGAAGCCACTGTCTTCGGTCCCTGCCACAAACTCCGTTCCCTAGCCACCAACTCCATCCCTCTGCCTGGCAACTGTCTGAGATGAACCAGACTGTTCGCAACCTTGACCCCGAGATGAGCTTCCAACCCCATATCCGCGCCATCACCGAGACCGCCTACTTCCACCTCCGTAACATCGCCTGTCTCCGCCCTTGCTTCAGCTCATAAGAACATAAGAAATAGGAGCAGGAATAGGCCACTTGGTCCCTCGAGCCTGCTCCGCCATTCAATAAGATCATGGCTGATCTTGGGCTCAAAGCCACTTCCCCACCTGCTCCCCATAACCCTTCACTTCCTCATCTGCTGCTGAAACCCTCATCCATGCCTTTGTTACCTCTGGACTTGACTATTCCAACGCTCTCCTGGCTGGCCTCCCACACTCCACCCTACGTAAACTTGAGGTCATCCAAAACTCAGCTGCCCCGTGTCCTAACTCGCACCAAGTCCCGTTCACCCATCACCCCTGTGCTCGCTAAATACATTGGCTTCCAGTTAAGCAACGCCTCGATTTTAAAATTCTCATCCTTGTTTTCAAATTCATGGCCTCGCCCCTCCCTCTCTCTGTAACCTCCTCCAGCCCGACGACCCTCCAAGATCTCTGCGCTCCTCCAATTCTGGCCTCTTGCGCATCCCGATTTTAATCGCTCCACCATTGGCGACTGTGCCTTCAGCTGCCTGGGCCCTAAGCTCTGGAATTCCCTCCCTAAACCTGTCCCGCCTCTCTCTCCCCTCCTTTAAGATGCTCCTTAAAACCTCCCTCTTTGACCAAGCTTTTGGTCACCTGCCCTAATATCTCCTCATGTGGCTCGGTGTCAAGAGTTATCCAATTAGTCCCACTCCCCCCTGCTCTTTCCCCATAGCCCTGAAAATTTTTCCTTTTCAAGTATTTATCCAATTCCCCTTTTGAAAGTTACTATTGAATCTGCTTCCACCGCCCTTTCAGGCAGCGCGTTCCAGATCACAACAACTCGCTGCGTAAAAAAAATCTCCTCATCTCCCCCTCTGGTTGTTTTGCCAATTATCTTCAATCTGTGTCCTCTGGTTACCGACCCTCCTGCCACTGGAAACAGTTTCTCCTTATTTACTCTATCAAAACCCCTCATGATTTTGAACACCTCGATTAAATCTCCCCTTAATCTTCTCTGCTCTAAGGAGAACAATCCCAGCTTCTCCAGTCTCTCCACGTAACTGAAGTCCCTCATTCCTGAGACCATTCTGGTGAATCTATGCACCCTCTCCAAGGCATTGACATCCTCCCTAAAGTGCGGTGCCCAGAATTGGACGCAATACTCTAGCTGAGGCCTAGCCAGTGATTTCTAAAGGCTTAGCATGACTTCATAGAAATCGTAGAAATTTACGGCACAGAAGGAGGCCATTCGGCCCATCGTGTCTGTACTGACTGAAAAAGAGCTATCCAGCCTAATCCCACTTTCCAGCACTTGGTCCGTAGCCCTGTAGGTTACGGCACTTCAAGTGCCTATCCAAGTACTTTTTAAATGCAGTGAGGGTTTCTGCCTCTACCACCCTTTCAGGCAGTGAGTTCCAGACCCCCACCACCCTCTGGGTGAAAAAAGTCCTCCTCAACTCCCCTCTAATCCTTCTCCCAATTACTTTAAATCTATGCCCCCTGGTTATTGACCCCTCTGCTAAGGGAAATGGGTCCTTCCTATACACTCTATCTCGGCACCCATGATTTTATACACCTCAATTAGGTCTCCCCTTAGCCTCCTCTGTTTTAGGAGCTGGGATCCCTGCCCTTGTTCTCTGTCCAGTGGCACTTTGTGGAAACTGTGTGCTGTGAAAAAGAAAGACTTGCATTTCTATCGCGCCTTTCACGACCTCAGGACGTCCCAAAGCGCTTTACAGCCAATGAAGTACTTTTTGAAGTGCAGTCACTGTTGTAATGTAGGAAACGCGGCAGCCAATTTACGCACAGCAAGCTCCCACAAACAGCAATGTGATAATGACCCGATAATCTGTTTTAGTGATGTTGGTTGAGGGATAAATATTGGCCCCAGGACACCGAAGAGAACTCCCCTGGTCTTCTGCGAAATAGTGCCTTGGGATCTTTTACATCCACCTGAGAGGGCAGACGGAGCCTCGGTTTAACATCTCATCCGAAAGATGGCACCTCCAACAGTGCAGCACTCCCTCAGTACTGCCCCTCCGACAGTGCAGCACTCCCTCAGTACTGCCCCTCCGACTATGCAGCGCTGCCTCAGTACTGCCTCTCCGACAGTGCAGCACTCCCTCAGTACTGCCTCTCCGACAGTGCGGCGCTACCTCAGTACTGCCCCTCCGACCGTGCGGCGCTACCTCAGTACTGCCTCTCCAACAGTGCGGCGCTCCCTCAGTATTGCCCCTCCGACAGTGTGGCGCTACCTCAGTACTGCCTCTCCGACAGTGCGGCGCTACCTCAGTACTGCCTCTCCGACAGTGCAGCGCTCCCTCAGTACTGCCCCTCCGACAGTGCGGCGCTACCTCAGTACTGCCTCTCCGACAGTGCGGCGCTACCTCAGTACTGCCCCTCCAACAGTGCAGCACTCCCTCAGTACTGCCCCTCCGACAGTGCAGCGCTGCCTCAGTACTGCCTCTCCGACAGTGCAGCGCTGCCTCAGTACTGCCCCTCCGACAGTGCGGCGCTACCTCAGTACTGCCCCTCCGACAGTGCAGCGCTGCCTCAGTACTGCCCCTCCGACAGTGCAGCACTGCCTCAGTACTGCCTCTCCGACAGTGCGGCGCTACCTCAGTACTGTCCTGAAGGGATATTTACTAGTCCTAGCCCCTTTAGGGCTACCCCGGATCAGGCGTATTTCTCAGACGTTCACTTTCAACTAAAGTTTGAGGTAGCCGAATCCTAAAGACACTTAATTGGGTCTAAAGGTCTGGACTATCTCTCCCTAAAGGAAAGGAACAACCCGAGAATGTTACCGTCCTCCAGATAGCACTTTTAATAAGTTTAGCTAGACTGTAACGTTCCGGATATTATGAGGGTCCGGAAAACTCCCTCAGAATTCTGCAACTCCTCACCAGTGTACAGAGATTGAGTTCGCGAGTTTTTGATACAGAAGTCTTATGTGAGACAATTCTAAAAATATATAGATTTATTAAAGAACCAACATGCAACTTACAGTTGGTGAATCAGTCAATCGCAACATTAGCAATTTTAAAAAGAGAAAAAATGCTATCTTATTATTAACAGAGAATCTTACTTTTAAATCTTAACTTCACTACAGTATTACAGTTCTTAAAGTGTTCTACAGGATATCCATCAATATCAAATACCTTTGATCCCCGAGGTACAAAGAGTTGGAGACTACAGAGCTGCCTCTGAAGCCGAGAATCACTTTGCCGGATTACAGCGAGTCTGTTATCCCATTTGAGAGTTCAATATTTAAACCTTTTTCCAGTGGCATTTCCTTTAAGGTTTTCTGCTGATGCAAGCTAATTATCTCTAGTCATTTTTCTGCCGACCTCTGCAACTCTTACTGCCACCTCAGCCAGACTCGTGTCTCATCTCTAGGTGTTCTAAGTTTACCATATAAAAAACAGTGTGACGGCAGGTGTTCCTTACTTTATGTCATCTTTACGAGGGCAGATGTTCCTTATCTTATGTGCTTCTTTACAAAGTGTAAATAAGAACACCTTATCCAGGGTGAACCATTGTTTTGTTCCCAAAAGTTCAGCTTGTTGGAGCCATTCACCTTCTGTTTCAATAAGGTTATTTATTCAGGGTCAACAACTGTCTTATCTCAATAGCCAGAATGCTTTCATAGCTATTTCATAATTAGGTTTCTAAATTTCCAAACCCAGTTTGTCATGTTTTAATAGGGCCAGAATTCTTTCATAAGATAGTGTATTTTTCTGAATAGGTTATATGGCTTATTCCTTCACAGCCCCTTCGACAGTGCGGCGCTCCCTCAGTACTGTCCCTCCAAAAATGCAGCGCTCCCTCAGTACTGCCCCTCCGACAGTGCGGAGCTCCCTCAGTACTGTCCCTCCAAAAATGCAGCGCTCCCTCAGTACTGCCCCTCCGACAGTGCGGCGCTCCCTCAGTACTACCCCTCCGACAGTGCGGCGCTCCATAGAGTCATAGTCACAGAGTTATACAGCACAGAAAGAGGCCCTTCAGCCCATTGTGTCCACGCCGGCCATCAAGCCCTGTCTATTCTAATCCCATTTTCCAGCACTTGGTCCGTAGCCTTGTATGCTATGGCGTTTCAAGTGCTTATCTAAATGCTTCTTGAATGTTGTGAGGGTTCCCGCCTCTACCACCCTTTCAGTCAGTGAGTTCCAGATTCCAACCACCCTCTGGGTGAAAAAGTTTTTCCTCAAATCCTCTCTAAACCTCCTGCCCCTTACCTTGAATCTACGCCCCCTGGTTATTGACCCCTCTACTAAGGGGAAAAGTTCCTTTCTATCTACCCTATCTATGCCCCTCATAATTTTGTACACCTCAATCAGGACCCCCCTCAGCCTTCTCTGCTCTAAGGAAAACAACCCCAGCCTGTCCAGTCTCTCTTCATAGCTGAAGCGCTCCAACCCAGGTAACATCCTGGTGAATCTCCTCTGCACCCTCTCCAATGCAATCACATCCTTCCTATAGTGTGGCAACCAGAACTGCACACAGTATTCCAGCTGTGGCCTAACTAGCGTTTTGTATAGCTCCATCATAAGGAGGGGAGCAGAGAAATGGAGACGGCCGATGTTATGACGGCAGTTTGCAATGAAAAGATCTAGAGAGGGTAAGAGGCCAGAGGGAGGGGTCCAGGTGGAACAAGAATTCTGAAAGCGGGAGAAAGGGTCAGCCGTGCGGGGGGAAGACTCCTGGCCAAAGAAGTGGGCACGGAGACGAAGGCGGCGGAAAAAGAGCTCAGCATCGTGCCGAGCTCGAAATTAATTGAAGTGGGGACTTTCTCCCGCTTTCAGAATTCTCGTTCTACCTGGACCCCTCCCTCTGGCCTCTTACCCTCTCTAGATCTTTTCATTGCAAACTGCCGTCGTGACATCGGCCGTCTCCATTTCTCTGCTCCCCTCACTCACTCCAACCTACCTCCCTCTGAACTTGCAGCACTCTATTCTCTCAGATCCAACCCCGACATTGTCATTAAACCTGCTGACAAGGGTGGTGCTGTTGTTGTTTGGCGAACCGACCTCTACCTAGCGGAAGCTGAACGCCAACTCTCCGACACCTCCTCCTACCTCTGCCTGGACCATGACCCCACTACCGAACATCAAGCCACCGTTTCCAAGACTGTCACTGACCTCATCTCCTCTGGAGATCTTCCCCCCACGGCCGCCAACCTCATAGTTCCCCAACCCCGCACAGCCTGCATCTACCTCCTTCCCAAGATCCACAAACAGGACTGCCCTGGTAGACCCATCGTTTCAGCCTGTTCTTGCCCCACAGAACTTATCTCTTCCTATCTCGACTCTATTTTTTCTCCCCTTGTCCAGTCTCTTCCCACCTACATCCGCGACTCCTCTGACGCCCTCCGCCACTTTAACAGTTTCCAGTTTCCTGGCCCCAACCGCCTCCTTTTCACCATGGACGTACAATCCCTCTACACCTCCATCCCCCACCAGGATGGCCTGAGGGCGCTCTGCTTCTTCCTTGAACAGAGGCCCAACCAGTCCCCATCCACCACCACCCTCCTCCGCCTGGCTGAACTTGTTCTCACATTGAACAACTTCTCCTTTGACTCCACTCATTTCCTCCAAATCAAAGGTGTTGCTATGGGAACCCGCATGGGTCCTAGCTATGCCTGCCTTTTTGTGGGATATGTGGAACACTCTTTGTTCCAGTCCTACTCGGGTTCCCTCCCTCACCTCTTTTTCCGGTACATTGATGACTGTATCGGTGCCGTTTCCTGCTCTCGCCCTGAACTAGATAATTTCATTCACTTTGCTTCCAATTTCCACCCTTCCCTCACCTTCACATGGTCCATCTCCGACTCTTCCCTTCCCTTCCTCGACTTCTCCGTCTCCATCTCTGGGGATAGGTTATTGACAAACATTCACTACAAGCCCACTGACTCCCACAGCTACCTGGACTACACTTCCTCCCACCCCGCCTCCTGTAAGGACTCTATTCCATTCTCCCAGTTTCTCCGTCTCCGCCGCATCTGCTCTGACGATGCCACCTTCCATACCAGTGCTTCTGACATGTCTTCCTTTTTCCTCAACCGAGGATTCCCCTCTACTGTGGTCGACACGGCCCTCGACCGTGTCCGTTCTATTTCCCGCACTTCTGCTCTCACCCCTTCCCCTCCCTCCCGGAACCACGATAGAGTTCCCCTTGTCCTCACCTTTCACCCCACCAGCCTCCACATTCAACGGATCATCCTCCACCATATCCGTCAACTCCAGCGTGATCCCACCACCAAACGCATCTTCCCCTCACCTCCCCTTTCAGCATTCTGCAGGGACTGCTCCCTCCGCAACACCCTAGTCCACTCCTCTATCACCCCCAGCACCCCTTCCCCTTCGCCTGGCACCTTCCCGTGCAAGCGCAGGAGATGCAACACATGCCCTTATACCTCCCCCCTTCCCACTGTCCAGGGCCCCAAACACCCCTTCCAGGTGAAACAGCGATTTACTTGTACTTCCTGCAATCTAGTATACTGTATTCGCTGCTCACGATGCGGTCTCCTCTACATTGGGGAGACCAAACGCATATTGGCTGACCGCTTTGCGGAACACCTCCGTTCAGTCCATAAGGGGGACCCCGAGCTTCCGGTCGCCTGTCACTTTAATTCTCCGCTCCATTCCCACTCAGACCTCACCATCCTCGGCCTCTTGCATTGTTCCACGGAAGCTCAGCGTAAGCTCGAGGAACAGCACCTCATCTTTTGATTAGGCACTTTACAGCCCTCTGGACTCAACATAGAGTTCAACAATTTCAGATCATAACCTCGGCCCTATTATATGTATATTTTTTATCCACACTTTTTGTTTGTGCCTTTTGTTCTTCTCTCCCACATGGCAGCTGTCTTTCATTCTGCCAGCGCAATTTACACTTCATCTAGAGCCATCCTTTGTTTCTTAACCTGTCCCATTACCATCTCCTTTTGCCTTGAATATCTCTTAATGTCTCTTTAATTTTCCTGCCTTTTATCCTACCACAGACCTTCCCTTTTGTTCTTTCATCTCCTTCCCCCTTTCCCAGCCCCTAAACTTGCTTAAAAATCTGTTCCATTTCCTGTTTTTTTCCAGTTCTGATGAAAGGTCATCGACCTGAAACGTTAACACTGTTTCTCTCTTCACAGATGCTGCCTGACCTGCTGAGTGTCTCCAGCATTTTCTGTTTTTATTTCAGATTTCCAGCATCTGCAGTATTTTCTTTTTGTTTCCATCATAACCTCCCTGCTCTTATATTCTATGCCTCGGCTAATGAAGGCAAGTATCCCATAAGCCTTTTTAACCACCTTATCAACCTGTCCTGCTGCCTTCAGGGATCTATATACATGCACACCAAAGTCCCTCTGATCCTCTGTCCTTCCTAGGGTCCTACCATTCATTGTGTATTCCCTTGCCTTGTTAGTCCTCCCAAAATGCATCACCTCACACTTTTCAGGGTTAAATTCCATTTGCCACTGTTCTGCCCTTCTGACCAACCCGTCTATATCGTCCTGTAGCCTGAGGCTTCCCTCCTCGCTATTTACCACTCCACCAATTTTCATGTCATCTGCGAACTTACTGATCATACCTCCTACATTCATATCTAAATCATTAATGTACACTACAAACAGCAAAGGACCCAGCACTGATCCCTGTGGTACACCACTGGACACAGGCTTCCAGTCACAAAAACAACCTTCGACCATCACCCTCTGCCACTAAGCCAATTTTGGATCCAATGTGCCAAATTGCCTTGGATCCCATGGGCTCTTAACTTCTTGACCAGTCTCCCATGCGGGACTTTGTCAAAAGCCTTACTGAAGTCCATGTAGACTACATCAACTGCACTACCCTCATCCACACACCTAGTCACCCCCTCGAAAAATTCAATCAAATTGGTTAGGCTTGATCTCCCCCTGACAAAGCCATGCTGACAATCCTTGATTAATCCTTGCCTCTCCAAGTGGAGACTAATTCTGTCCCTCAGAATTTTTTCCAATAATTTCCCTACCACTGATGTTAGGCTCACTGGCCTGTAATTCCCTGGTTTATCCCTACTACCCTTCTTGAATAATGGTACTACGTTAGCTGTCCTCCAGTCCTCTGGCACCTCCCCTGTGGACAAAATTGAGAGGTCGCACAACACCAGGTTATAGTCCAACAGTTTTATTTGAAATCACAAGCTTTCGGAGTTACAACTCCTTCGTCGGGTGAAGTGAGGAGATACAGAATCGTCAAAGCATATATAGATAGAGAACAATGCATGCGTAACTTACAATTGCAGACAACTAAATTCAATCATCCTGACTGTTTATCTGCCGAGGTGTGATAAAGTTAATCAGGTCAGCCAGGAAGGTGCCACATCAAAGACATAGCAAGATACAACTGAGACAATGAAAGCTTGTGATTTAAAATAAAACTGTTGGACTATAACCTGGTGTTGTGCGACCTCTCAATTTTGTCCACCCCAGTCCAACACCGGCATCTCCGCATCACCTCCCCTGTGGCCAGAGAGGTTCTGAAAATTTGTGTCAGAGCCCCTGCAATCTCCTCCCTTGCCTCACACAGCAGCCTGGGATACATCCCGTCTGGGCCTAGGGATTTATCCACTTTTAAGCCTGCTAAAACCGCTAGTACTTCCTCCCTCTCAATACTAATTTGTTCAAGTATATCACAATCCCCCTGCCTGATTTCTATGCCTACATCGTCCTTCTCCATAAGGAACACAGATGCAAAATATTCATTTAAAACCTCACCCACATCTTCCGGCTCTACACACAGATTGCCACTTTGATCCCTAATGGGCCATACTCTTTCCCTGGTTATCTTCTTGCCCTTAATATACTTATAAAACACCTTGGGATTTTCCTTTATTTTGCCCACCAGTGTTTTTTCATGCCCCCTCTTCGTTCTCCTAATTTCTTTTTTAAGTACCCCCCCTGCACTTTCTATACTCCTCTAGGGCTTCCACTGTTTTTAGTCCTTTGTATCTGCCAAAAGCCTCCCTTTTTTTCCTAATCAATTCTTGTATATCCCTTGACATCCAGGGTTCCCTGGGCTTGTTGGCCCCACCCTTGACCTTTACGGGAACATGTTAGCATTGTACTCTCTCTATTTCCTTTCTGAAAGACTCCCACTGCTCTGATGTGGATTTTCCTACAACTAGCTGATCCCAGTCCACTTTGGCCAGATCCTGCCTTATCATATTAAAATCGGCCTTCCCCCAATTTAGAAGCTTCATTTCCGGTCCATCTTTTTCCTTTTCCATGACTACCTTAAATCTCACCGAATTATGGTCACTGTCACCAAAATGCTCTCCTACTAACACTTCTACCACTTGCCCGGCTACATTCCCTAGAATTAGGTCCAGTACCTCTCCCTCTCTTGCAGGACTTTCTACATGCTGGCTCAAAAAGCTCTCCTGGATGCACTTTAAGAATTCCGCACCCTCTAAGCCTTTCACACTCTGACTATCCCAGTTAATATTGGGGAAGTTGAAATCCCCTACTATTATTTCTCCACTTCTCTGAGATTTACCTACATATCTGTTCCTCTATCTTCCCCTGACTGTTTGGGGGCCTATAGTACACTCCCAGCAAAGTGCTTGCCCCCTTTTTGTTTGTAAGTTCTACCCATATGGCCTCATTAGAGGAACCTGCTAAGATATCATCCCTCCTTACAGCAGTAATTGACTCCTTGATTAATATTGCGACACCCCCTCCTCTTTTACACCCCCCTCTGTCTCGCCTGAAGATTCTATACCCCGGAATATTGAGCTGCCAGTCCTGCCCCTCCCTCAACCATGTCTTTGTGATAGCAACAATATCATACTCCCATGTGTTCATCAACACCTTCAATTCATCTGCCTTACTCGCAAAACTCCTTGCATTGAAATAAATGCCATCCAGCCTTGCCATACTCCCTTGTGCCGTTACATATTTGCTCTGCCTTCCAGGCTGACTTATTTTTTCCTCTATATTTGGCTGGGCATCACCCCCTACTATAGCTCCACTCCTTATCCCATCCCCCTGCCAAGTTAGTTTAAACCCCCCCCCAACCCCCCCTAACAGTACTAGCAAACCTCCCCAGAAGGATGTTGGTCCCGTTCCGGTTCAGGTGCAACCCGTCCGACTTGTACAGGTCCCACCTTCCCCAGAAGCAGATCCAGTGATCCAGGAAACTAAAGCCCTCCCTCCTGCACCAACTCTTTAGCCATGCATTCATCTGCTCTATCCTCCTATTCTTATACTCACTAGCACGTGTTGCAGGACCTCATCCCTCTTTCTACCTATGTCGTTGGTACCAATGTGAACCATGACCTCTGACTGTTCGCCCTCCCCCTTCAGAATGCCCTGCAGCCGTTGAGTGACATCCTTGACCCTGGCACCAGGGAGGCAACATACCATCCTGGAGTCACGTCTGCGGCCACAGAAACGTCTATCTGTTCCCCTTACGATAGAATCCTCATCACTATTGCTCTCCCACTCTTTTTCCTCCCCTCCTGTGCAGCTGAGCCACTCGTAGTGCCACGGACTTGGCTCTTGCTGCATTCCCCTGAGAAACCATTTCCCCCAATAGGATCCAAAACGGAAAATCTTTTGGAGAGGGAGATGGACCCAGGGGACTCCTGCATTACCTTCCTAGTTATTTTACTCTGTCTGGCGTTCACCCATTCCCTGTCTGCCTGTGCACTCTTTACCTGCGGTGTGACCACCTCTTTAAACGTGCTATCCACGAAGATCTCAGCTTCGCGGAAGCTCCACAGTGACTCCAGCCGCAGCTCCAGCTCCGAAACGTGGATTTCGAGTAGCTGCAGCTGGAGACACTTCCTGCACATGTGTTCGTCCTGGACACCGAAAGTGTCCCTGCCTTCCCACATAGCACAGGAGGAGCACTCCACGCTGCCAAGCTGCCCTGCCATGTCCTACCCTTAATTTACTCCCTTTACTTCCTTTAAATTAAAGAATATTAAATTCCCTCAGTACTGCCCCTCCGACATTGCAGCACTCCCTCAGTACTGCCCCTCCAACAGTGCAGCATTCCCTCAGTACTGCCCCTCCGACAGTGCAGCGCTCCTTCAGAACTGTACTGGAGTGTCAGCTTGGATTTTTGTGCTCAAGTCTCTGGAGTGGGACATGAACCCACAACCTTCTGAGTCGGAGGTGAGAGAGTGCTACCCACTGAGCCACGGCTGACACTATACTACTGTGGGCATCAGGCAAGGCCAGGATTAGGCTTGGTTGCGATGCCCCCTGTAGTTCAATAGCCCATCAACACTCACTTTCTAGGCTCACACATGAAGGGTGGCCATTTTAAGTGAAAACATACCCCAGTGACACGAGGGACGGGGCGTGTGCGGGGAGTTAGAAACTGGCACAGCAGGAAAGACTAAGCAGTGAATTTGGTGACTTTATGTGATTCTGTCTTGCCTTTCTCCACTCAGGGTTTCTGGAGGATCAGACGGGAAGTTACACCATCTCCTTTATGACTGCAGGTGGCTTCATCCTGGCGGGATCTCTCGTCCTGCTGTTCCTTCCCAGCTTCTTCGTCTGCACAACGATCCTTTCCGGGCGACGGACTGGCAATCCAGCCCGCGCCGAGGGTAGCGGAGAGCGCCCTGCTCCGGAGACGGACCGAAGCTGATCCAACGAACTGGTGGGGCTGGGCCGTGGGGGGCTTGCGGGACAGTAACCGTTTGCTGATTCACAAACGCAGCTGGAAGATTCCCGGCCCCACCGCTCGTCAGAAAGTTCCCCTCGACTTAATTTCATCCAACGTGGCACCACGGGACCTCACCAACCCAGACACTTGCAAAGGGAAGGGGGTAAATCAGTCAGGGTCACCCCTGCTTGCCGGCCCGAGACCCAAGCAGCGAGTCTGTTTGTTCGCTATGGATATAACGAGCAGACCTCCCCTGGCATTGCTCACCACGAGTCGGCGGATGCGGCAACCGAGCGAATCAAATTCTGTTCTGTCAAATCAACAAAGTGTGACAGGAAGTAAGTGTGACGTTCCCAGGAAGCGAGTGACAGTGAAAATCCAGAGTGAGCAAAGGCCATTCGGCCCCTCTATCTCACTCCATCCAGACTCCAGCTCTGACTTTAACAATCATGTCTGATTATTCTATCGTGGGCTCAATAAAGTAAAGAAAGAACTTGTATTTCTACAGTGCCTTTCGCCACCTCAGGACGTCGCAAAGCGCTTTACGGCCAATGAAGCACTTTTTGAAGTGTAGTCACTGTTGTAATGTAGGAAGCGCGGCAGCCACTTTGTGCACAGCAAGCTCCCACAAACAGCAACGTGATAATGACCAGATCATCTGTTTTTGTGATGTTGATTTTTTTTTATTCGTTCCAGGATGTGGGCGTCGCTGGCAAGGCCAGCATTTATTGCCCATCCCTAGTTGCCCTTGAGAAGGTGGAGGTGAGCTGCCTTCTTGAACCGCTGCAGTCCCTGTAGTGAAGGTACTCCCACAGTGCTGTTAGGGAGGGAGTTCCAGGATTTTAACCCAGCGACGATGAAGGATCGGCCGATATATTTCCAAGTCAGGATGGTGTGTAACTTGGAGGGGAACTTGGAGGTGGTGGTGTTCCCATGCGCCTGCTGCCCTTGTCCTTCTAGCTGGTAGAGGTCGTGGGTTTGGGAGGTGCTGCCGAAGAAGCCTTGGCGAGTTGCTGCAGTGCATCTTGTAGATGGTGCACACTGCAGCCACGGTACGCCAGTGGTGGAGGGAGTGAATGTTTAAGATAGTGAGTGGATGGGGTGCCGATCAAGCGGGCTGCTTTGTCCTGGATGGTGTCGAGCTTCTTGAGTGTTGTTGGAGCTGCACTCATCCAGGCAAGTGGAGAGTATTCCATCACACTCCTGACTTGTGACTTGTAGATGGTGGAAAGGCTTTGGGGAGTCAGGAGGTGAGCCGCAGAACACCCAGCCTCTGCCCCACTCTTGTTGCCACAGTGCTCATCCTTCTGATGAACCAAGGACCAGGAGACACGGGCTTCCACCCAACAGGCCCCAGATTAGCCTCTACAGGGCTCGGCAGCACCCTGAGGGGACGGGCCCTGGACAAGCAATATTAAAACAAGTTCAGGCGGTGGGGTGACTCTGGGATCAGGGCAGGGGCGGTGTAGCTGGATTCGGCTCAGCTCCCCCACTGGAGTCCCCAACTCTGGTCAGACATATTCCTAGAGGATTCATCACATGACCTCCCACCTCCGACTGCCCCAACTCCTACTCTTCCGCCATTGGTCGCCCAACACACCCACCCTCGCAAGGCCCCACCTTCCCGCAGCCAATCAGAAAGCGAACAGACTCATTAGCTGATTGGATGATTCTTGACCATCAGTGAAACGTCTCTTTCTCGCCCGCCATTGTCTGATATTTTACAACTAATAAACAAAGGCCTTCAAAAAAATTTAAATACAACACAATTTTTAGCGCCCCTGTGATTTTTCTCCCACGTTTTTGCTCGCAGCAGTGTCCTGGATATTAATTTCCAATTCCAGGAGACTGCAGGAAAATCCTGGAGTGTTGGCAACTCAATCCCCCACAGCAACACAGTCGGGATCATGCAGGAAGCTGTCTGACATGTAGAGGGAGCTTTACTCTGTATCTAACCCGTGCTGTACCTGTCCTGGGAGTGTTTGATGGGACAGTGCAGAGGGAGCTTTACTCTGTATCTAACCCGTGCTGTACCTGCCCTGGGAGTGTTTGATGGGACAGTGTAGAGGGAGCTTTACTCTGTATCTAACCCGTGCTGTACCTGCCCTGGTAGTGTTTGATGGGACACTGTAGAGGGAGCTTTACTCTGTATCTAACCCGTGCTGTACCTGCCCTGGGAGTGTTTGATGGGACAGTGTAGAGGGAGCTTTACTCTGTATCTAACCCGTGCTGTACCTGCCCCGGGAGTGTTTGATGGGACAGTGTAGAGGGAGCTTTACTCTGTATCTAACCCGTGCTGTACCTGCCCCGGGAGTGTTTGATGGGACAGTGTAGAGGGAGCTTTACTCTGTATCTAACCCGTGCTGTACCTGCCCTGGGTGTGTTTGACGGGACAGTGTAGAGGGAGCTTTACTCTGTATCTAACCCGTGCTGTACCTGCCCCGGGAGTGTTTGATGGGACAGTGTAGAGGGAGCTTTACTCTGTATCTAACCCGTGCTGTACCTGCCCCGGGAGTGTTTGATGGGACAGTGTAGAGGGAGCTTTACTCTGTATCTAACCCGTGCTGTACCTGCCCTGGGTGTGTTTGACGGGACAGTGTAGAGGGAGCTTTACTCTGTATCTAACCCGTGCTGTACCTGTCCTGGGAGTGTTTGATGGGACAGTGTAGAGGGAGCTTTACTCTGTATCTAACCTGTGCTGTACCTGCCCTGGGAGTGTTTGATGGGACAGTGTAGAGGGAGCTTTACTCTGTATCTAACCCGTGCTGTACCTGCCCCGGGAGTGTTTGATGGGACAGTGTAGAGGGAGCTTTACTCTGTATCTAACCCGTGCTGTACCTGCCCCGGGAGTGTTTGATGGGACAGTGTAGAGGGAGCTTTACTCTGTATCTAACCCGTGCTGTACCTGCCCTGGGTGTGTTTGACGGGACAGTGTAGAGGGAGCTTTACTCTGTATCTAACCCGTGCTGTACCTGCCACGGGAGTGTTTGATGGGACAGTGTAGAGGGAGCTTTACTCTGTATCTAACCCGTGCTGTACCTGCCCTGGGTGTGTTTGACGGGACAGTGTAGAGGGAGCTTTACTCTGTATCTAACCCGTGCTGTACCTGTCCTGGGAGTGTTTGATGGGACAGTGTAGAGGGAGCTTTACTCTGTATCTAACCCGTGCTGGCTCCAGACATTCTATCTTAGAGCTGAGGGGAAAAAAATTTTAAAGTGAAGAACTATATTTTTCGCTGGGTAAGCAGCACGGAATCTTATCCTTCAAAAAGTACCTTTGCACTCTCCAATCTGCAGTATTTTATTACTTAAACTGCAATGCGAATAAATGGGATGAGCTAGTCGAACAGAGCTGATACGAGGGAGGCTGCTAATGTGTCAGCATTACCCAGTTGGTAGCACGTTGACCTCTAGGTCACAGGTTGTGGGATCGACGCTTCCAGTCCTGGACTTGAGCTCATAACCGACACTGAGGGAGTGCTGCATTGTCAGAAGTGACATTCTTCGATGAGACATTAAACCGAAGCCCCCTCTGCTCGTTCATGTGGGTGCTGGAGATCCCACGGCACCAGTGGAAGAATCATAGAATCATGCAAGACAGAAGGAGGCTGTGTCTAATTGCTTGCCGCTCTGGTCCCCAGCCTATCTCTTTTATTTCCTCGTGGCCGCACTCGCCCTTCTCTCCTGTCTCCGCATCACACAGTCATGCCATATCAGCCCTTTGTCTCCTTTCCCCCCTCCCGCTCACCTAATCATGCCACACTCCTTTCCTCTTAGGTACCAACGCACCCCCAATCCCCCGGTGAGAGTCAGTACCCGCGGAAATGTACCCCAGTGAGAGTCAGTGTCTGTGGAACTGTACCCCAGTGAGAGTCAGTGTCTGTGGAACTGTACCACAGTGAGAGTCAGTGTCTGTGGAACTGTACCCCAGTGAGAGTCAGTGTCTGTGGAACTGTACCCCAGTGAGAGTCAGTGTCTGTGGAACTGTACCCCAGTGAGAGTCAATGTCTGTGGAACTGTACCCCAGTGAGAGTCAGTGTCTGTGGAACTGTACCCCAGTGAGAGTCAGTGTCTGTGGAACTGTACCCCAGTGAGAGTCAGTGTCTGTGGAACTGTACCCCAGTGAGAGTCAGTGTCTGTGGAACTGTACCCCAGTGAGAGTCAGGTACAGAGAAACTAGCTCTTCTGATGGGGGAATGAAGAACGAGGGGACCTAATCTTAAAGCTAGGCTGTTCAGGAGCGAAATCAAGAAGCACTTTTTCACACAAAGGGTAGTGGGAATCTGGAACTCTCTTCTCCCAAAAGGCTGTGGATGCTGGTGGTCAATTGAAGCTCTCCAGAGTGAGATCGATAGATTCTTGTTGGGTAAAGTACAGTAAACTCCTTCGTATCCGGCACCTACAGGACCAGGATCGTGCCGGTTGATGAAAAATTCTGGCTAACAGAGAGATAGGCAATTTTTAAACACAAAAAAATAAAAAAACAAGTGCTGGATGGATTCAGCAAGATTACCGGTTATCTATTTTGCCGGTTATTAAAGAATTCCGGATGATTAAGTGCCTTTTAAACAAGAGTTTACTGTATTAAGCAAAGGTGGGCAAATGGAAGTCAAGTACAGATCAGCCAGGAACTACAGGAAACTCTTGTTTAAACGGCACCTAAATATCCAGAATTCTATTAACCGGCAAAATTGAGGAGTAGGTTCAGGTAAGTTTTACTATATATTAGTGGCCGTGTAACCGGGGCTCCTGCACCTGTGTAACGGGGCTCTCGTACCTTGGTAGGTATACATCTCCGTTATCCGGAATTTTTAATAAACCGGCACCATCCCGGTCCCGTACGTGCCGGATACCAAAAGAGTTTCCTGTAATTGAATGGCGGAAGAGGTACGATGAGCTGAATGGCCTCCTCCTATTCCTACTCATTCCCGAGACAGTTAGGCAGAGTGATGGGTGGACGGAAGCTGGGGGAAAACCGTCGCCATCGGTATCGGAAGATCTTGAGTGGGTGCAGTTTTCCTTCACAATCTGTTTTAGTGATGTTGGTTGAAGAATTAATGTTGGTCCAGGACACTTGGGAGAACTCCCCTGCTCTTCTTCCAATAGTGGCCGTTGGATCTTTTACGTCCACCTGAGAGAGCAGACAGGGCCTCGGTTTAACGTCTCACCTGAAAGATGGCCCCTCCGACAGTGCGGCGCTCCCTCGGTACTGCAGCACTCCCTCAGTACTGCCCCTCCAACAGTGCGGCGCTCCCTCAGTACTGCCCCTCCGACAGTGCGGCGCTCCCTCAGTACTGCCCCTCCGACAGTGCGGCGCTCCCTCAGTACTGCCCCTCCAACAGTCCGGCGCTCCCTCAGCACTGCCCCTCCGACACTGCGGCGCTCTCTCAGTACTGGCGCTCCCTCAGTACTGCCCCTCCAACAGTCCGGCGCTCCCTCAGCACTGCCCCTCCGACACTGCGGCGCTCCCTCAGTACTGGCGCTCCCTCAGTACTGCCCCTCCAACAGTGCGGTGCTCCCTCAGTACTGCCCCTCCGACAGTGCAGCGCTCCCTCAGTACTGCCCGACAGTGCAGCGCTCCCTCAGTACTGGCACTGGGAGTGTCAGCCTAGATTATGTGGTCAAGTCTCTGGAGTGGAGGAGGCCATTC
Organism: Squalus acanthias; assembly: GCA_030390025.1. Taxonomy (NCBI): domain Eukaryota; kingdom Metazoa; phylum Chordata; class Chondrichthyes; order Squaliformes; family Squalidae; genus Squalus; species Squalus acanthias. The sequence continues at coordinate 2,114,276 of JASTWF010000040.1, forward strand.
AGCCTCTTGTGCCTGTTCCACCATTCTATTCGATCACAGCTGATCTGCACCTCAACCCCAAGGGTGCAGGTCCCCTCTGGCACCTCACAGAAGTAGCCAGTGTTCAAGTCCCTGGATAGCGACCAGGAGCAGGAGCTCTAGCTAATCTTCCCGTGGGCCAGCTATGCCGGGGTCAATTGAGATGAACTAACCCAGCACCACCCGGGGATCGGACTTAGGGCCTCGCAGGTGACAGGAGCCCGAGTTTGAACAAAGAGAAGAAAGCACAAGTCTATTAAAAATTATTTTATTGTTTCAACATTCTGTGTTTCGGTGAAATGCAACAACGGGCAGGCTTTTTGGGAGGGGTCAGGAGCAGGGGAATTCCTGAGAAATTGCACTGTGTAGGCCACCAAAAGCCCCTTTTTCAAATCAGCTCCAGTACCCCCCAATCGCCCAGCCCAAGTCACAGTTAAACCCGACTCCCGAGCTCCAAGGCACAAAACCGGCGCGACTCTGAAGCGAGAGAGAAGAGGCAGTGGGAACCGGAACATCAGCGAGGTCCAAGAAGCAAGATCTCCATCTTCAGATGTTGCTCCCTCTCCAGGCACCAAATTCACATCGCTTGTTTTTACGGGTGTAAACTAATATCAAGGGGGAAAAAATTAACCTTTGGATAAACAGAGGGATTCCAGCATCGCTGAATCCCCGTTGCTCTGTGTTATTGAACACAGTTTCTCTGTGACTGTATCAGTTGTTCAGCGGCCTCTGGCAGGGGTTGGCAGGCCTCTTAGTTCAGGGGCCCCCCGAGCAGGAGACGACGTCTGGAGAGCTATTGGGGGGGGGGGGCGGGGGTGGCGGGGGGCTTAGCTGAGTTACAGCAACAAAGGGCTGGACTGTCCTGCTCCTCTAGGAACGGCAACCACTGGGGCACGTTCCTGAACAAAAACTGGAGTCGCAATCGCGGCTTCTTTCTAGGGAGAGGCAATGTGGCCTCGCCTTGGGGAAGGAGGTGGTGGGTGGGTGGAGGTGGTGGGTGGGTGGAGGTGGTGGGTGGGTGGAGGTGGTGGGTGGGTGGGTGGGGGTGGTGGGTGGGTGGTGGAGGTGGTGGGTGGGTGGGTGGAGGTGGTGGGTGGGTGGGTGGAGGTGGTGGGTGGGTGGGTGGAGGTGGTGGGTGGGTGGGTGGAGGTGGTGGGTGGGTGGGTGGGTGGAGGTGGTGGGTGGGTGGGTGGAGGTGGTGGGTGGGTGGGTGGAGGTGGTGGAGGTGGTGGGTGGGTGGAGGTGGTGGGTGGGTGGAGGTGGTGGGTGGGTGGAGGTGGTGGGTGGGTGGGTGGAGGGGTGGAGGTGGTGGGTGGGTGGGTGGAGGTGGTGGGTGGGTGGGTGGAGGTGGTGGGTGGGTGGGTGGAGGTGGTGGGTGGGTGGAGGTGGAGGTGGGCGGGTGGTGGAGGTGATTTCCTGGCCACACTGCTCAAACACACCCAACAAGCAGCAGTTATAGCAAAGGCTCCAGCTCGCTGATAGTGTGGGGAAGGGGGTCTTCTCGTCCGTGTGGCTCAGTGACTTGTCAAAACAGGCATCGGGGAGGAAGCAGACCCCTTGCCTGCTGAACTCCCGTCTCTGCCCCGATTGCGATACTCCGACAATCCCCACTTTGAGGGCTCCGAGTTACTGGCTGCAGCGTCCACACCGGGTACAGCTGCCTGTGCAACAGCCCCGAGCTGAGCGCCTCGCAGTCTTAAAGTCCTCCACGCTGCTGCAGGAGGCTTCGTCCCTCCCGATTCTCTCCTCCCCTTGCAAGGGGGTGGCTTGCCCCAGGCATCAGTAAGCGCCGACGGGCTAATCAATAGCAGTGGCCATCACGCCTGATCTTATCCTCTCTCTCACACACACACACACACACAGACTGTCCAGCAGACGAATGCCCTATTCCTTCGCCCCTCACATAATCTACAGGGGCGCTGAGGCCAACTGTAGCCCCACCCACCTGCTGCCCGGGCCGAGATCAGCTGACTCACGCACAGACGGGAGTGGAACCGGGAACCCTGCTGCCCTGCCTGGGTCCGTTATACCGTGCCTTTAAAAACTGAGGCATCGCTGAAACAGAACATGATGTTGCAACCTGAGCTTCAATTGCAAGAGATTTTTTTGGGGGTTTGGGGGGGGGGGGGTTTGTGGGAAGGGGGAGGGGAGGGAAGAGGGCGAGGAAAGTCGGCCATTTTTAATTGGCTGCCTATCGTAACACTGCAAGTCCCGGCCAGAATGGAGATGATTGGGTAATTCCCCCGTCAATTACACCCAGAGCCCGCACTGCTGTCAGTGACTGGGACTGATTTTACCCACATCATTTGTATTCTGTAACTATCCTCCACTCTCAGCTATTTGCTGGAGAAATAATCCTGCTTTTATCGGGAAACTTTGCTGTAGTTTCGGTCATGAGCCCGGTTTGCTGTAGTTCGTAGAGGCTCCGTTTAAATAGACTCTGTTTGCCATAAGTTCCGCCCCACCTCCAACTCATCGACGGACACAGTGGTGTCAATACCCACTCCGCTTTTAATTTGAGTTGGAGAGAGAGGTCGATTTAAACGTCACCGATGGCTCCCGGCATCAGCGCAGGTCATCTCTACGCTCAGGCAATCTCTACGTTTGTCGAGGCAGCGTCACTGGGCTCGTTCGGGGGGAGCTGCGGCTCCAAGCCGGATCCATTCAAGACGGCCATGGGCTTGCATTCCTCTGCCTCCTCCTCCTCCGTCCGGGGCTGGCTGGCAGGCGGGTAGAAGGAGCAGGACAAAGCATTGGGGAGAGCAAAGAGGACCAGGCTGCCGAGCAGGAGGAAGATGCCCGCCACCACAAACGAAGCCGTGTAGTTACCAGTCGCGTCGTGCAGCCAGCCTGGAAGTGAAAGTTGCGAAAGGTTAGGTCAGTGCACGTCTGCTTCGAGTGGCAGCTTTAAAAGGCCGAGGGCTACGGTAGCATAGTGGTTATGTTACTGGACTAGTAATCCAGAGGCCTGGACTAATCATCCGGAGACGGTCTGGCAAGCCACTCAGTTGTACACCACCACCTTTTCAATGGCAATTAGGGATAAGCAATATATCCAGGGGGCATAGTTTCAAGGTAAGGGGCAGGAGGTTTAGAGGAGATTTGAGGAAAAACTTTTTCACCCAGAGGGTGGTTGGAATCTGGAACTCACTGCCTGAAAGAGTGGTAGAGGCAGGAACCCTCACAACATTTAAGAAGCATTTAGATGAGCACTTGAAACGTCATAGCATACAAGGCTACGGACCAAGTGCTGGAAAATGGGATTAAAATAGACAGGGCTTGATGGCCGGCGCGGACACAATGGGCCGAAGGGCCTCTTTCTGTGCTGTATAACTCTATGACTCTATATCCTTGCTTTGCCAATGACGCCTGCATCCCCTGAATTAATAAAAAAGACTAGTCAATATTGGCGGCGCAGAGCCTCGACCACGAGCCTGTCAGTGTCAGCTGTGGCTCAGTGGGTACCACTCTCATCTCTGAGTCAGAAGGAGACTTGAGCACAAAAATCCAGGCTGACATTCCAATACAGTACTGAGCGATTGCAGCACAGTCGGAGGGGCAGTACTGAGGGAGCGCCGCACTGTCGGAGGGGCAGCACTGAGGGAGCGCCCCACTGTCGGAGGGGCGGTACTGAGGGAGCGCCGCACTGTCGGAGGGTCGGTACTGAGGGAGCGCCGCACTGTCGGAGGGGCAGTACTGAGGGAGCGCCGCACTGTCGGAGGGGCAGTACTGAGGGAGCGCCGCACTGTCGGAGGGGCAGTACTGAGGGAGCGCCGCACTGTCGGAGGGGCAGTACTGAAGGAGCGCCGCACTGTCGGAGGGGCAGTACTGAGGGAGCACCGCACTGTCAGAGGGGCAGTACTGAGCGATTGCCGCACAGTCGGAGGGTCAGTACTGAGGGAGCGCCGCACTGTCGGAGGGGCGGTACTGAGGGAGCGCCGCACTGTTGGAGGGGCTGTACTGAGGGAGCGCCGCACTGTCGGGGGGGCAGCACTGAGGGAGCGCCGCACTGTCGGAGGGGCAGTACTGAGGGAGCGCCGCACTGTTGGAGAGCCAGTACTGAGCGATTGCCGCACAGTCGGAGGGTCGGTACTGATGGAGCGCCGCACTGTCGCAGGGGCGGTACTGAGGGAGCGCCGCACTGTCGGAGGGGCGGTACTGAGGGAGCGCCGCACTGTCGGAGGGGCGGTACTGAGGGAGCGCCGCACTGTCGGAGGGGCGGTACTGAGGGAGCGCCGCACTGTCGGAGGGGCGGTACTGAGGGAGCGCCGCACTGTCGGAAGTGGCAGCACTGAGGGAGCGCCGCACTGTCGGAAGGGGCGGCACTGAGGGAGCGCCGCACTGTCGGAGGGGCGGCACTGAGGGAGTGCCGCACTGTCGGAGGCGCCGTCTTTCTCATGAGATATTATACCAAGGTCCCGTCTGCACTCTCAGGTGGACGTAAAAGATCCCGTGGCACTGTTCAAAGAAGAGCAAGGACCAATATTTAACCCTCAGCCAACATCACTAAAAACAGATCATTATCGCGTTGCTGTTTGTGGGAGCTTGCTGTGCACAAATTGGCTGCCATGTTTCCTGCACTACAACAGTAACTACACTTCAAAAGTGCTTCATTGTTTGTAAAGCGCTTTGGGACGTCCGGTGGTCATGAAAGGCGCTGTAGAAATGCAAGTTTATTGCATTTGGGAGTATTTTCTAACTGGTAAGAAACTAGAGACTGTGGAGGAGCAGAGATTTGGCATTCCATGTACACAAATCATTTCAAGCTAGCGGACAGGTACAAAAAGTAATTAAAAAGGCTCATGGAATGTTGGCCTTTAGCTCGAGGGGTCTGGAATACAAAGGGGAGGAAGGGATGCTTCAGTTTATATAAAGCTCCGGTCAGACCCTATCTGGAGTAACTGTGTTCAGTTCTGGGCCCCGCACCTCAGGAAGGATATATTGTCCTTGGAGGGGGAGCAGCGCAGATTGACCAGAATGGGCTTGTATTCCCTCGAGTTTAGAAGATTAAGGGGTGATCTAATCGAGGTGTTTAAGATGATTAAAGGAGTTGATAGGGTTGATAGAGAGAAACTATTTCCTCTGGTGGGGGGAGTCCAGGACAAGGGGGCAGAACCTTAAAATTAGAGCCAGGCCGTTCAGGGGTGATGTCAGGAAGCACTTCTTCACACAAAGGGCAGTGGAAATCTGGAACTCTCTCCCCCAAAAAGCTTTGAGGCTGGGGGTCAACTGAAAATTTCAAAACTGAGATTGATCGATTTTTGCTGGGTAAGGGTATCAAGACATGTGGAACAAAGGCGGAATAATTGGAGTTGAGGTGCAGATCAGCCACGAGCTAACTGAATGGCCGACTCATAGGAACAGGAGGAGGCCATTCAGCCCCTCGAGCCTGTTCCACCATTCAATTAGATCAGGGCTGATCTGCATCTTAACTCCATCTACCCGCCTTTGCTCCACATTTCTTGATACCCTTGCCAGACAAAACTCCTGTAACCTACTGTTCCTAAAGGAAAATCCCGAACGGGATTGCCTGTACCTGATATGGGCGCTCCCAGCAGGCCCCCCACACTCTCCAGCATCTGCAGCAGTCCCAGGGCTCCGTAAATCCTCCCGATCCCAACGATCTCCGGCAGCAAGGAGAAGACCACGGGCGTCAGGGCGCCGGAGAAGAAGCCGTAGGCGATGCTGATGACCATCAGCGCTGGGTAGGTGCGGCCGAAGGGGATGGCGATCAGGCTGAGCCCCGTCAGCGAGGTCCAGAGCGCCAAGATGTGGACCAGGCGCATCCTGCGTAGGTCGGAGAACCAGCCGGACAGGAGCCGGGCGACCAGGTCCGTCACAGCCGCCGCCGACATCAGGAAAGCCGCCTGGTACTCATCGAAGCCGATGGAGCGGGCGTGCGCCACAAAGTGGACGTAAGGCACAAAGTAGCCGGCGTTGATCAAGGTGATGGCCAGCACGAAGGTCAGGAAGGGCCAGTGGCGGAGCAGGGTCAGGTCCAGCAGGTCGAAGATCACGCTGCAACGGGAGCGCCCCGCCCCCCGCGTCACCACGCAGGCCAGGTCCTCCTTCAGGGTCAGGGGTCGGATCAGCGCCCCGCAGACGATGAGGTTGAGCATCATTCCCGCGATGATGAGGAGCGCCCCCCTCCACGTGTACTCGTCCAGCAGGTACTGGAAGAGTGGGGAGAAGACGAAGGAGGAAATGCCGACCCCGGTGAACGCCAGCCCCATTGCCAGAGTCCGCCTCTTGGTGAAGTACCGACTGACCGCCGCGACCGTAGGGGTGAAGACTAGCGCCCAGCCAAACCCTGCCAAACAACAGGAGGACACAGTGTTCACACACAGGCAGTTCAACAGCAAAACTTAACCGCAATAAAAAAAAACAAAGTCTTGCATTTCCACAGCGCCTTCCACGACCACCGGATGTCCCAAAGCACTTTACAGCCAATGACGTACTCTTTTTTTTTTGTAAGTGTGGTCACTGTTGTAATGTAGGAAATGCAGTCGCCAATTTGTGCACAGCAAGCTCCCACAAACAGCAAAATCTGTTGCACTGATGTCGATTGAGGGAAAAATATTGGACAGGACACCGGGAAGAACTTCCCTGCTCTTCTTCGAATTGTGCCGTGGGATCTTTCACGTCTACCCGAGGGGACAAAAATCCAGGCTGACACTCCCAGTGCAGTGCTGAGGGAGCGCCGCACTGTCGGAGGGGCAGTACTGAGGGAGCGCCGCACTGTCGGAGGGGCAGTACTGAGGGAGCGCCGCACTGTCGGAGGGTCGGTACTGAGGGAGCACCGCCTTGTCGGAGGAGCAGTGCTGAGGGAGCGCCGCACTATTGGAGGGTCAGTACTGAGGGAGCGCCGCACTGTCGGAGGGGCAGTACTGAGGGAGCGCCGCACTGTCGGAGGGGCAGTACTGAGGGAGCGCTGCACTGTCAGAGGGGCAGTACTGAGGGAGCGCTGCACTGTCAGAGGTGCCGTCTTTCGGATGAGATGTTAAACCGAGGCCCCGTCTGCCCTCAGGTGGATGTATAACATCCCATGGCACTATTTTGAAGAGGCGCAGGGGAGTTCTCCCCGGTGTCCTGGCCAATATTTATCCCTCAACCAACATCACTAAAAAAAAAATGATCTGGTCATCATCATATTGCTGTTTGTGGGATCTTGCCTACGCCTATTGGTTGACGTATTTCCTACATTACAACACTTCAAAAGCGCAAAGCGCTTTGGGACACCCCGAGGTCAGGAAAGGCGCTATATAAATACAGAAAGTACAGAGGAGAACTGAAGCAGGAAATAAGAGGGGCAGAGAGAGTGAGAAAAGATTAGCGGGTAACATAAAAGGAACGCTAAAGTATATTATAAAGATACAAAGAGTGAAAGGATGGGTTGGGCCAATTAGGTACCAAGAAGGAGATCTTCCTGTGGGGGCAGAGGGCATGGCTGAGGTACTAAATGAGTACTTTGCATCTGCCTTCACAAAAGAGGATGCTGTCCATGTCACAGTAAAGGAGGAGGTGGTAGATAAATTGGATTAAAATAGATAAAGGAGGTGGTACTTAAAAGGTTGGTAGCGCTCAAAGTAAGAAGATCCTCTGGTCCGGATGGGATGCATCCTGGGTCGCTGAGGGAAGTAAAGGGTGGAAATTGCGGAGGCTCTGGCCACAATCTTCCAATCCTCCTTCAACACAGGGGTGGTGCCAGAGAACTGGAAGATTGCAAACGTTACACCCCTGTTCATAAAAGGGGAGAGAGAGATAAACTCGGCAATTACAGGCCAATCAGCCTAACGTCGGTGGTGGGGAAACTTCTTGAGGCAATAATCCAGGACAAAATTAATTGTCACTTGGAAGAACATGGGTTAATAAGCGACAGCCAACACGGATTTGTTAAAGGCAAATCGTGTTTGACAAACTTGATTGAGTTCTTTGATGAAGTAATGGAGAGGGTGGATGAGGGTAGTACGGTCGATGTTGTATATGGACTTCCAAAAGGCGTTCGATAAAGTGCCGCATAATAGACTTGTTAGCAAAACTGAAGCCCATGGGATTAAAGGGACGGTGACAGTGTGGATACAAAACTGGCTCAGGGACAGGAATCAGAGAGTAGTGGTGAACGGTTGTTGTTCCAGACTAGAGGGAAGTACAAGGTGGTGTTCCCCAGGGGTCGGGATTAGAACCACTGCTCTTTTTGATATATATTAATGACCTGGACTTGGGTACACAGGGCAGTTCGCAGATGACATGAAACTCGGAATGTAATAAAAAGTGAGTAGGATAGTAACATACTTCAGGAGGACATAGTCAGACTGGTGAAATGGGCAGACCCATAGCAGATGAAATTTAATGCAGAGATCTTTAAGGGTTGGCGTAAAGAACCATAAAGCAAGGAAGGGCAGAGAGAGACAGAAGTCAAACTGCTACCTTCAGCTAAAAGTTCTATGTATTGAGAGCATCGACCTTTAATTAGAATCTGTGCTAAATTTTTGTACCGAAGATCATTTTAAAAGCTGCCCATTGAGCGGCTGAATTGAAACCTTCAAATCTTCTGTGGATCCTCCACGGCTCCCTCCTGCTACTGCACCACTCCTGTCTTTTAGAACTGCCACCAAATGTTGGGAGCTTTGGTGGTCGATTCACAAAGATGATATCGGAACCGAGAGGTTCTACCTACCAGGAAAGGTTGACCAAGCGGGGATTCTTTTCTCTAGAAAAGAGAAGGCTGAGGGGTGACCTGATAGAAGTCTTTCAAAATTATGAAAGGGTTCGATAGGGTGGACGTAGAGAAGTTGTTCCCATTTGCCCAACCCTGACCCAGCTAATTCAGCACACATCAGCAATCTTCTGGGAAAGGGGCAGGAATACAAGGGCTGTATTCCCTGGAATTTAGAAGTTTAAGAGGTGATCTGATCGAAGTTTTCAGATATTAAGGGGAACAGATAGGGTAGAGAGAGAGAGAAACTATTTCCGCTGGTTGGGGATTCTAGGACTAGGGGGCAGAGTCTAAAAATTAGAGCCAAACCTTTCAGGAGTGAAATTAGGAAACACTTCTACACACAAAGGATGGGAGATGTTTGGAACTCTCTTCCGCAAAACGGCAATTGATGCTAGATCAATTGTTAATTTTAAAGCTGAGATTGATAGATTTTTGTTAACCAAAGGGATTCAGGGATATGTGGCAAAGGCGGGTAGATGGAGTTAGGTCACAGATCTGCCATGACCTCACTGAATGGCGCAACAGGCTCGAGGGGCTAAATGGCCGCCTCCTGTTCATAAGAACATAATAATTAGGAGCAGGAGTTAGCCGTACGGCTCCTCGAGCCTAGTCCGCCATTCAATATCATGGCTGATCTTCAACCTGAACTCCACTCTCCCGCCCAATCCCCATATCCCTTAATTCCTCTGGAGTCCAAAAATCTATCGATCTCAGCCCTGAATATACTCAACGACTGAGCATCCACAGCCCTCTGGGGCAGAGAATTCCAAAGATTCACAATCCTCTGAGTGAAGAAATTTCTCCTCATCTCGGTCTTAAATGGCCGACCCCTTATCCTGAGACTATGCCCCCTAGTTCTAGACACTCCAGCCAGGTTCCGAAGTTCCTAAATGAGACTGCAGTAGGCAGTTCCAGTTGAAGAGCTAGCACCAGCACAATGGGCCTAATGGCCTCTTTCTGTGCTGAGTGTTCTATGAGGCCATGTTGTTGTGTGCTGCACTGGGTGGTAAGTTTATTCCCGAGCGGTGCTCAGCGACCTAGTACCTATCCACGCGGCATCTGTTGCCAATCGCCCAATATCTTCCCCGTTGTAGAGAACACCTTCTCATTAGTGAGCTGCAGCCAGTTTCCACCTCACCTGAGAGAAGTCCGATAGAGAGGTAGAGGTGAGTCAAGCTTGTAGCTAAACAAGCAAATACCAGCCCCACGCTGGCAATAAATCCGCCCAAAATCACCACGGCCCGAGCTCCAAAATAGCTGCTGAGTGCGCTGGCAATGGGACCTGGAGGAAAAACAACAGAGTTATTTCTCAGGGCTGAATCCAACTCGCTATCTCCAGCTGCCCTGATCCAGCATTGTACTGTTTTGTTCATCTATTCCACAAGTAACACTTACCCTGCTGAATAATCAACTCTGTACTTAGACAGAGAGTAACCCTTACCCTGCTGAATAATCAACTCTGTACTTAGACAGAGAGTAACCCTTACCCTGCTGAATAATCAACTCTGCGGTTAGACAGAGAGAGACACTTACCCTGCTGAATAAACAGTGACTCTATACAGTTAGTGAGTGACCCTTACCCTGCTGAATAAACAGTGACTCTATACAGATAGTGAGTGACCTTTACCCTGCTGAATAAAGTGACTCCGTACAGTTAGTGAGTGACCCTTACCCTGCTGAATAAACAGTGACTCTGTATAGTTAGTGAGTGACCCTTACCCTGCTGAATAAACAGTGACTCTATACAGTTAGTGAGTGACCCTTACCCTGAATAAACAGTGACTCTGTACAGATAGTGAGTGACCCTTACCCTGCTGAATAAACAGTGACTCTATACAGTTAGTGAGTGACCCTTACCCTGCTGAATAAACTGTGACTCTGTAGTGAGTGATCCTTACCCTGCTGAATAAACAGTGACTCTGTACAGTTAGTGAGTGACCCTTACCCTGCTGAATAAAGTGACTCCGTACAGTTAGAGTGACCCTTACCCTGCTGAATAAACAGTGACTCTGTATAGTTAGTGAGTGACCCTTACCCTGCTGAATAAACAGTGACTCCGTACAGTTACAGTGAGTAACCCTTACCCTGCTGAATAAACAGTGACTCTGTACAGTTAGTGAGTGACCCTTACCCTGCTGAATAAACAGTGACTCTGTAGTTAGTGAGTGACCCTTACCCTGCTGAATAAACAGTGACTAGGTACAGTTAGTGAGTGACCCTTACCCTGCTGAATAAAGTGACTCCGTAGTTAGTGAGTGACCCTTACCCTGCTGAATAAACAGTGACTCTGTACAGTTACAGTGAGTAACCCTTACCCTGCTGAATAAACAGTGACTCTGTACAGTTAGTGATAATCCTTACCCTGCTGAATAAAGTGACTCTGTACAGTTATACAATGAGTGAGTTACAAATGCTGTTGCACACTCCGCGTTGCTTGTGAAAACAGCGGTGCTGGCCTCCACGTGCGGTCAGAGGTAAAATCACAAGACGTCCCGCCCCCGGCGTCGCTACTCACTGGAAAACTGCTGCACCGCGACAGCCATCGACGTGATCCACGACACCGTGCTTGAGACTTCCGAGAAGTAGTCCACGAACGCCACGAAGAAGACGCCGAACGAGCGGATAACTCCAAAGACCAGGGCCGACTGGATGAACGCCGCCAGCACGATCATCCATCCCCAGCCGCCATCAGGCGCCTCACCTGCGACCCTGACCGCCATGTCAGTGACCTTTCACCTGTTACAAATAGAGCGGGTGGTGGGGGGGGAGGGGAGGCGGTAGTGACAACTTTATTTTACAAACAGCATAAAAAGATTGGGATCCTAAGAAAGAAAAAGACTCCCATTTCTACAGCGCCTTTCAGGACCACCGGACGTCCCAAAGCGCTTTACAGCCAATGAAGTACATTTTTAAGTGTGGTCACTGTTGCAATGTAGGAAAGGCAGCAGCCAATTTGCACAAAGCAAGATCCCCTCCCCGTAGGTGCAAATAGCCACACACCCCACTCCGCTCCCATAAGATCAGAAATAGGAGCAGGAGGAGGCCATTCCGCCCTTCGAGCCTGCTCCGCCATTCAATAAGATCATGGCTGATCTTCGACCTCAACTCCACTTTCCTGCCCCATCCCCATCTCCCTTGATTCCCCCAGAGTCCAAAAATCTATCGATCTCTGTCTTGAGTATAGTCAGCGATTGAGCCTCCACAGCCCTCTGGGGTAGAGAATTCCAAAGATTCACCATCCTCTGAGTGAAGAAATCTCTCATCTCTGGCCGACCCCTTATTCTGAGACTGTGACCCCTGGTTCTAGGCTCCCTAGCCAGGGGAAACATCCTCCCAGCATCTACCCTGTCAAGCTGCTTAAGAATGTTATACATTTCAATGAGATCACCTCTCATTCTTGTAAACCCTAGGGAATATAGGCCTAGTCTCCTCATTGGACAATCCCCCCATCCCAGGGTACTCCCTCTAAGGCAAGAATGTCCTTCCTTAGGAAAGGAGACCAAAACTGCAGACAATACTCCAGGTGTGGCCTCACCAAGGCCCTGTATAATTGCCCAAAGGTCCTGGCTCTTGCTGGGGTGCGGGTTGCCCAGACCCTCGGGGACCTCGCCCAAGCGGCTGTTCACCAGCGGTCGGCAGGGCGGTGGGGAGTTATCGAGGGTGCGAGCGCAGCTACAGATTCTGCCCACTCTCTGCCAGCTGTGAAAACGGGCACACGATTGCCTCAAGTTGCGGCGAGCGAGTGGGAATCCGCGGGATCTCCCAGGAGCCGCATTCACACGGCGAAGGAGGAGGCAGTGGGCTGGAACCCGTAACGTTTAAGGCGGGCGCACCGCGCTAATCCGCGGGCGACGTTACACCCAAGAGCATGCCTGCCACGCAGCACGTCAGCGCCCCCAGGCCGGGGGTCCCTGCCTCGCCACTCAATGGTCGTGTGCTCCGACATGTGGCACAGTGGGCTTCTCCTTGTTCCACGATCGCCCTGTTTAATATCCCCCCCCCCTCCAAGGTGCGAGGACGCGCAGCCGCACACCGATCGGGCCGCACGCAAACCGCTCACCAGCTGCTGCCCCTGGAAAAGATACCGCGCGTGCATGGCCGCTGCAGCTGATTTAATGGGACCGCGCACCAAAAAAAATTAGAAGGAACATTGGCTCTGCTCCCCTGCTCTGTGGGACACCCCCCCCCCCCCACCCCGTCCCCTGCTCCGTGGGACACCCACCCCTGTCCCTCTGCTCTGTGGGACCCCCCCACCCAATCCCCCCCGTTCCTTGGGACCGCCCCTACCCCTGCTCTGTATACCCCACCCCCCACCGTCCCCCTGCACTGTGGGAACCCCCCCAGCTCCGTGGGACCGTGCCTCACAATGCAGGGGACCTTGAACCCGGCTGTGCAGAAAGCTGCTGTGTCACGGTGGGAACAGTGTGTCTTGTTTCCAGCCGGATAAGCAGCAGACCGAGACCGTTACATGCAGGGTTGGCACTGATCGAGAAAACCCTGGCGCCAGGCCAGAGACCTCTTCTGTCCTCGGCAAGGCCACTGTCGGGTGATTTAGAATCCGACAATCTTTCAGCGACAGAGACCTTTCCTCTCCTCCACCCCCCCCCCCCGCCCCCCCCACACACACCCCCCCTTTCGAAGCCGCTGCCTCCCGCCTTGGGCTCCGCAGGCACTCAGTCCTCCACAACCCTCCTGAAGATCCATTCTTCACCCGTGACCCTAGAGAGAGGGCCCGATTCCCCTCCTCACCTGAAATCCAAACGCTCTCCAGCAGGCGTTCTCGGACAGGGATCAAGACGTTGGCCGATTTTCCCTTTCCCGAATGGAAGGGCGCTGTGGACAATTGTCGCCCCCTCTCAAACTTACCTTCAAATCGTCAACGGCACCAGAGAATCTGACAGCGCAAGAGGCCGTTCGGCCCATCGTGCCTGTGCCGGCTCTTTGAACGAGCTCTCCGATTAGTCTCACTCTCTCCTGCTCTTTCCCCACAGCCCTGCAATATTTTCCTTTTCAAGTATTTATCCAATTCCCCTTTTGAAAGTTACTATTGAATCTGCTTCCACCGCCCTTTCAGGCAGCGCGTTCCAGATCACAACAACTCACTGCGTAAAAAAATTCTCATCTCCCCTCTGGTTCTTTTGCCAATTATCTTCAATCTGTGTCCTCTGGTGACCGACCCTCCTGCCACTGGAAACAGTTTCTCCTTATTTACTTTATCAAAATCAGTCATGATTTTGAACACCTCTATTAAATCTCCCCTTAACCTTCTCTGCTCTAAGGAGAACAACCCCAGCTTCTCCAGTCTCTCCACGTAACTGAAGTCTCTCACCCCTGGGTGACAGTTTATTAATATTCAACGTATAAACGACAGAGAGACATTAAGACCCTCGGTCCTCACTATCGAATCCTCCCACAGCCTCGGCTCCAGTCGGGCATCACTGCACGCGATCAGCCTACCGCCGACGCTGCCTCGCACCTTATCCCCAGCTTCCTCCGCTCTATCACGGGTAGCCCCCTACACCCTCCCCAAAGCTCCCAGTCTCGTCGCCTCCCTGCCAGCTTCGCAAAGACCCCCCCCCCCCCCCCCCCCAAAAATACCTTCCGCCAGGCTTTCGATCACCCACCTGCCTTTTCCCGCTTGCCCTCCGGCTCCCACCACGCAGGAGGTCGCTTCCCGACGACTTTCCGTGGGCGAGGAGCTCTGCTGAAATGCTTTTGAAGTCAGCCAGGAGGAAGAAACAGAAGTTAGCGGATAGAGAGATACAGAAACTGCAAGCTGCAGAAACACGAAGTGTAAATCTAATAAAATCCAAGAATGTTACTGAAGGACAGCCGCACGTGAGGGGAAATTCCGACGGGAGGATGGCGTGGGATTTGTGGTGGATTTCTTGGCTATTTTGGGGGAGAAATGTTATCTGAAACAGCAAGTGAGTAAAGGTTTTCTTCAAATGGAAGTGATTTTATTCATTTACTGAGACAGACAGACAGAGAGAGAGAGACAGGCAGACACACAGAGACAGACACAGACAGAGAGAGGGAAAAAGAGGAACTTAATGTCTTAACACCAACATTCGAAAACCACTAATAATTCAGTTTTGAAAAGCCATCTGCGTTTCGTTTCCTGACAGTCACACTCAGCTGACCATTCATTCATTGCTGCCACTGCCTCCTTTTAGCTGTTAGATCCCAATTTCTCCCTTTTCAACCCTCTGCTTTTAAATTAAAAAAATTCTCGGGTTGCAGACTGACGTACGCAGACACCCCTCAAAGAACAATTGGATAACCCTTTCAAAGAGCCGGCATAGACAGGATGGGCCGAATGGCCTCCTTCTGTGCTGCAAGAAGCTATGATTCTAGGTGGTGTATCGGTGTACACTCACAGCCACACATCCCACTTACCTAAAGTCAGAGAACATAGGGACAGGTTGACGGAACTAAGACTTGGGGTCAGCAAAATGCAGCACGGGGGTCCAGGAGTTAACTGGCTAAGACTTCACTGGGAAGATTCTTGCTGCTTGTCCAGCGTAAATTTCATTTAATTTAAGGCTAATTAACAAGGAGAGGTTACACAAACGAGGGTTGTATTTCCCTGGAATTTCGAAGGTTAAGGTCTGATCGAAGTTTTCAAGATATTAAGGGGAACTGATAGGTTAGATAGAGAGAAACTATTTCCGCTGGTTGGGGATTCTAGGACTAGGGGACATAGTCTAAAAATTAGAGCCAGACCTTTCAGGAGTGAAATTAGAAAACACTTCTACACACAAAGGGTGGTAGAAGTTTGGACCTCTCTTCCACAAACAGCGATTGATGCTGGGTCAATTGCTACTTTTAAATCTGAGATTGATAGATTTTTGTTAACCAAAGGTATTAGGGATAGGGGCCAAAGGTGGGTAGATGGAGTTAGGTCGCAGGTCAGCCACGATCTCATTGAATGGCGGAACAGGCTCGAGGGGCTGAATGGCCTCCTCCTGTTCCTATGACTACTCATTAGCCCACTTGTCTGCAGGATTATGTGGAGGCGGCAGAAAGACTCGCAGCCCGCCCCTCCCACCCCCAGTGACAGGTGTACCCCCTCCCAACTCCCGTCATTGAGACAGCCCACACTGGCTAACAGCACCCCGGAGCGCTGCGGCCTGGTCTGGTTCGTGGTGTCACAATCTGACATCAATAATCACAATCATCTGGTGTTTGGAAGAATGAGAGGCGACCTCATTGAAACCTGTAAGATTCTGAGGGGGGATTGACAGGGTAGATGCTGAGAGGTTGTTTCCCCTGGCTGGGGAGTCTAGAACCAGGGGTCACAGTCTCAGAATAAGGGGTCGGCCATTTAAGACTGAGATGAGGAGGAATTTCTTCACTCAGAGGGTGGTGAATCTTTGGAATTCTCTACCCCAGAGGGCTGTGGAGGCTCAGTCGTTGAGTATGTTCAAGGCTGAGATCAATAGATTTTTGGACTCTAGGGGAATCAAGGGATATGGGGAGCGGGCGGGAAAGAGGAGTTGAGGTCGAAGATCAGCCATGATCTTATTGAATGTGTGGCCGACTCCTGCTCCTGATTCTTATGTTCTCATAAGCAGCCATCGAGAAAAGAAAACACGACACGACACTTTCCCCTCTCCCACTACGATTTTACACCGAGAGTTTCTGCATCATACCGACAGCACAGGAACTTAGAAACAGAAACGCTGTCTCCTGACCTGAATATAAATCGAACAGAAAAAAGGGATAAATAATACAACACGGCGAATACGAGGATGACTTTGAAAGAGAGATATCATGACGGGGGAAACAGAAACAGGAAAAACTGGAAATACCTGCGGGACTTTACAGGCGTACCAGGGCGGATCAGACCAAGGATCTACACCCGACACTTTAAAGCTGCCTGCTCGCTCTCGCTCGCTCTCTCTCCGCCTGCTGCCAGACCTGTGGGAGCTTTCTACAGAGTGTCAGAGCTGATAGAACGACAGGCCACCAGCTGAGAAAGCAGGAAGTGCGAGATTTCTGGAGCAGCTGGTCGAAGGTTCGACTCCTCGCAGTCTGCCCTCCGGGGGGGGGGGGGGGGGGGGGTGAGGGGGGGGGGGGGGAATTCTAACGAACTGTTACATGGTGATAGCCAGAAGGAGGCGAGGCAGGTCATAACAGGAGACGGCCCACACGTTTCGCACCCTGGGGGCGTGATTGGCTGCAAGGGATCGGAGAGGAATTTGGGGTTTAATTCCTGAATTGCCTCTCCGTTTTCCTGCCTCTCCTCAGGGGGGCGGAGGTGGGGGGGGGGAATAAGTGGGAGCACTTGAGGATGAAATCCAACAAAAATCAGTTGGAGTGCGGTCCCTATTCTCGTGCTTTTTTAAAACATTCATTCACGGGATGTGGGCATCGCTGGCAAGGCCGGCATTTATTGCCCATCCCTTATGTAATTAAAACATACAAAATTACCCGGATTAAATAAACGTGCTGTAGGGTCTGAAATGTGGCTAGCTAACTTTTAGCAAGAGGAACATTCAGCCCCTCCACACCATTAAGAACATAAGAAATAGGAGCAGGAGTCGGCCATTTGGCCCTTCGAGCCTGCTCCGCCATTCAATAAGATCATGGCTGATCTTCAACCTCAACTCCACTTTCCTGCACTATCCCCATCTCCCTTGATTCACTTAATATCCAAAAATCTATCAATCTCTGTCCTGAATATACTCACAACACCAGGTTATAGTCCAACAGTTTTATTTGAAATCACAAGCTTTCGGAGCTATCGATCGCCCCTTCCTCAGGTGAAGTGAAGAAATACAGACTCGACAAAGCATATATAGATAGAGAACAATGCATGTGTAACTTACAATGGCAGACAACTAAATTTAATCATCCTGACTGTTTATCTGCCGAGGTGTGACAAAAGGCAATCAGGTCAGCCAGGAAGGTACCACATCAAAGACATAGCAAGATACAACTGAGACTGAGGTGGAGTTACAGGGGGTCTAATGTGTCAAAAGCAGGAAAGAATGCACCGTGGCATGGTACATCGGCGAGACCATGCAGACACTGAGACAACGTATGAACGGACACCGCGCAACAATCACCAGGCAGGAGTGTTCCCTCCCAGTCGGGGAACACTTCAGCAGTCAAGGACATTCAGCCTCGGATCTGCGGGTAAGCGTTCTCCAAGGCAGCCTTAGAAACACACGACAACGCAAAATCATCGAGCAGAAACTGATAGCCAAGTTCCGCACTCATGAGGACGGCCTCAACCGGGATCTTGGGTTTATGTCACGATACATGACGTGATCCAGACTCGAGTCGTCGTTGGCTTGTTCACAGATGTGATTCCCAGTAAAAAAGTAAAAATTTTAAAGTTTATCGTTTTACATACTGACTGCAGCTTTTGACATATTAGACCCCCTGTAACTCCACCTCATTGTCTCAGTTGTATCTTGCTATGTCTTTGATGTGGTACCTTCCTGGCTGACCTGATTGCCTTTTGTCACACCTCAGCAGATAAACAGTCAGGATGATTAAATTTAGTCATCTGCCATTGTAAGTTACACATGCATTGTTCTCTATCTATATATGCTTTGTCGATTCTGTATTTCTTCACTTCACCTGAGGAAGGGGCCATGTAAGCTCCGAAAGCTTGTGATTTCAAATAAAACTGTTGGACTATAACCTGGTGTTGTGCGACCTCTCATTTTTGTCCACCCCAGTCCAACACCGGCATCTCCGCATCCTGAATATACTCAACAACTGAGCCTCCACAGCCTTCTGGGGTAGAGAATTCCAAAGATTCACCACCCTCTGAATGAAGAAATTTCTCTTCATCTCAGTCCTAAATGGCCGACCCCTTATTCGGAGACTGTGACTCCTGGTTCTAGACTCTCCAGTCAGGGGAAACATCCTCCCTGCATCTACCCTGTCAAGCCCTGTAAGAATTTTGTATGTTTCAATGAGATCACCTCTCATTCTTCGAAACTCTAGAGAATATAGGCCTAGTCTACTCAATCTCTCCTCAGAGGGCAATCCCCCCATCCCAGGAACCAGTCTGGTGAACCTTCGTTGCACTCCCTCTATGGCAAGTATATCCTGATCCTTGCAGCACCCCACTCGTTACAGCCTGCCAACCCAAAAATGACCCGTTTATTCCTACTCTCTGTTTTCTGTCCATTAACCAATCCTCAATCCATGCTAGTATATTACCCCCAATCCCATGAGCCCTAATTTTGTTTAATAACCTCTTGTGTGGCACCTTATCGAATGCCTCCTGAAAATCCAAATACACCACATCCACTGGTTCCCCCTCATCTATTCTGCTAGTTACAACCTTAAAAAATTCTAACAGATTCGTCAAACATGATTTCCCTTTCATAAATCTGTGTTGACTCTGCCCAATCCTATTATTATTTTCTATGTGCCCTGATACCACGTCCTTAATAATAGATTCTAGCATTTTCCCTACGACTGATGTCAGGCTAACTGGTCTGTAGTTCCCCATTTTCTCTCTCCCTCCTTTCTTAAATAGTGGGGTTAAATTTGCTACCTTCCAATCCGCGAGAACCGTTCTAGAATCTATGGAATTTTGGAAGATGACAACCAATGCATCCACTATCTCTTTAAAAACCCTAGAATGTAGGCAACAGGTCCAGGGGATTTATCGGCTTTCAGTCCCATTAATTTCTCCAGTACTTTTTTTTTTTTTACTAATGCTAATTTCTTACAGTTCCTCATTCCAGCTAGAGCCTTGGTTCACCACTATTTCCGGGAGGTTTTTTGCGTCTTCTTCCGTGAAAACAGACACAAAGTATTTGTTTAATTTCTCTGCCATTTCCTTATTTCCCACTATAATTTCTCCTGTCTCAGCCTGTAAGGGACCCATGTTTACTTTCGCTAATCTTTTCCTTTTTATATACCTATAGAAGCTTTTACAGTCTGTTTTTATGTTTCTCGCTAGTTTACTCTCATATTCTATTGTCCCTTTCTTTTTTCTTGGTCCTCCTTCTAAAATCCTCCCACTCCTCAGGCTTACTACTCTTTTGGCAATATAAGCCACTTCCTTTAATCAAATACTATCTTTAACTTCTCGTTAGCCACGGGTGGACCATTTTTCCTGTGGTGTTTTTATTCCTTAAGGGAATGTATATTCGTTGCGAATTATGAATTATTTCTTTAAATATTTCCCATTGCTTTTCTACTTTTATCTTTTAATCTAGTTTCCCAACCTACCTTAGCCAACTCGTCTCCCATACCTACCCAGTGAGAGTCATGCCCTGGGAACTGTACCCCAGTGAGAGTCAGTGTCTGTGGGACTGTACCCCAGTGAGAGTCAGTGTCTGTGGAACTGTACCCCAGTGAGAGTCAGTCTGTGTGGAACTGTACCCCAGTGAGAGTCAGAGTCGGTGGAACTGTACCTCAGTGAGAGTCAGTGTCTGTGGAACTGTACCCCAGTGAGAGTCAGTATGTGTGGAACTGTACCCCAGTGAGAGTCAGTCTGTGTGGAACTGTACCCCAGTGAGAGTCAGTGTCTGTGGAACGGTACCCCAGTGAATGTCAGTCTGTGTGGAACTGTACCCCAGTGAGAGTCAGTGTCTATGGAACTGTACCCCAGTGAATGTCAGTCTGTGTGGAACTGTACCCCAGTGAGAGTCAGTGTCTGTGGAACTGTACCCCAGTGAGAGTCAGTCTGTGTGGAACTGTACCCCAGTGAGAGTCAGAGTCAGTGGAACTGTACCCCAGTGAGTGGAACTGTACCCCAGTGAGAGTCAGTGTGTGTGGAACTGTACCCCAGTGAGAGTCAGTGTGTGTGGAACTGTACCCCAGTGAGAGTCAGTGTGTGTGGAACTGTACCCCAGTGAGAGTCAGTGTCTGTGGAACTGTACCCCAGTGAGAGTCAGTGTCTGTGGAACTGTACCCCAGTGAGAGTCAGTGTCTGTGGAACTGTACCCCAGTGAGAGTCAGTGTCTGTGGAACTGTACCCCAGTGAGAGTCAGTGTCTGTGGAACTGTACCCCAGTGGGAGTCAGTGTCTGTGGAACTGTACACCAGTGAGAGTCAGTGTCTGTGGAACTGTACACCAGTGAGAGTCAGTGTCTGTGGAACTGTACACCAGTGAGAGTCAGTGTCTGTGGAACTGTACCCCAGTGAGAGTCAGTGTAAGGCTTTCCAAAATTTACAAATCCCCCAAACCTAAGGAAAAAGGACTTTGGAACTACCTCAGTGTGATAAAAATGCATTTGGGCCTAACATAAGGAATCTAAGACCAAAGACCAAGTTTTGGCATTTTAAAAACATGTCTGGGCCTGTAAAGGGAGAAAAGGCTGTGAAGGAAGTTGGGATTGACCTCTGTAAAAGCAGTTTTGGTTATTGCAGTTAATTGCACTGTCTGGGGAACCGGGATGACCCTACTCAAGCCCCAGCAGGCATTAACATTTTGACAATAGACCCTGGGAGAAGACAGTCCCACCCAAAATAACAGGCCCCATCAAACCGATTACAGGGCCCATCAGAAACATGCATAACAAAACCCACTTAGGACCATACTCTATAGAAGTCCTAGACCCAGTCAAGAAACCCAAAACATGAGGACAATTCAAACTCCGATTAAACAACAGATCGACAGGATGGAGCTATCCTGAAACCACTTCACACATTTACAAACCAGTTAACACGCTAGTAAAGTCGTTACTGTTAACGAGGCCTCCAAAAATCTTACAATGACCGGGATTTGATTTGGTTTTGATAAGGAAGCTTCAATTAGTATAATTGAAAGGCTATTTTCTCAAGAAGCCAGTTCTCCAGTAAAACAGTTCAAGTTCAACAGAAGGCAGTTCTGTAGTTTTGAGTTCAATTGAAAGTCTGTTTTCAGCAGAAGTGAGGGCTGGAGTTAGAGTTCAGGAGAAGCAAAGAGAAGCAGTACAACAGTTCTGCAAGAAGACAGCCACAGTTCCACAAGAAGGCAGTTCCACAAGAAGGCAGTTCCGCAGCTCGGAAGAAGACAGTTTAAACAGAGGCAGAGTTCAACAGGAAGAAGTTCAACAAAGAAGGCCAGCAGCTCCAGAAGTAGGCCGACACGCAAGAAGAGACCATGGCGACCGCCTCAGTGACCATCGGACACCTCGCGGCAACAAGGGCCTTAGAAACTTTTTACTCAAAAGACTCTAAACCCTAACTCTCAACTGTCAAGGATTGGTTTGGTGAGCGTTATCCCTGGTTCTCCGGAGTCCAACCTAGCTAGTGAAGTGGGATTGGGAGGGGTGAAGTATTCTTCTAATGTTATTTCCCTCGCTTGTACCGAAGTGTTCCCCACTTTTAGAGTGTTAAGAGTGTCTGTGTTGTGTTTTTACTTTCTTAAATAAAGATCAAAGTTCTTGCATCAAACCCAGTTGTCTGCTGCACTTTTCATCACAACCCCCAAATAAGTCCAGGGTCGAGAACCAAGGGAGTGGGATTCGAACCGCTCAGAAGTCAGAGGCGAAGCTGACACAAAACACCACCCCCTACAGAATGGCGACCGTGGCGGGAGCTTGGCAAAAGGGATATGATGCAGTGGACACTGTTTTTGAGGAGAGAACCAAGATGGAAGAGAGGATTTCCTCCTATGTGTTCGAAAAGGTGAACATAACTAAGAAGTGGGTACCCAGTCTGCTACGTGCTGAACGTCCAATAGACGCTGCAGCTCAGTGGACTGAGAGCAAAGACCACAGGAAATCTGTGGAGAAAGCCATCTGGTTGATCTGCTTCCTGAAACAGATACAAT
The DNA here is from genome assembly GCA_030390025.1 of Squalus acanthias. NCBI lineage: Eukaryota > Metazoa > Chordata > Chondrichthyes > Squaliformes > Squalidae > Squalus > Squalus acanthias. The sequence goes on from JASTWF010000040.1 coordinate 2,136,750, forward strand.
TGTTAGACAAACGTGTCGAGACACTCAAAGCAGAACTGCAGGAGTCTGCTCAGCTGTCTCAAGCAAGGGCCCTAGCAGGGGAAACATTACTGAATGAGCTAACAGCCCGAGTTCAGGAAAGGATGCAGCTAGTGGAAACACACAGAAACAGGCAGGAATACTTTCGGTGTCAGTTCACCGAAGCTAAAACCAGTGAACTAGTGTTGAGGGAAGAGAACACCTGCCTTGCCAAGTAAAGGAACTAGAGGAGAGGTTAAGAGATGTCCAGGCAGCTTACAAGGTAGCAAGCACAAGGGGGTATGAAGCGGGAGAGCACGGCCCCTGCCAGAAACAAACAAAAAGTTTGAACCTTGCTCTGTCCAGAGCCAAAGGCATGGTATGCCTGTTAAGCCCGGGTGGACCTGGAAGTGCAGGGGGAAACTGTTTGGACGCCACCTGTGGCGCCGGGGAACGACCCGGTTGGGCAGCAGGAGGGAAGGGCGATTTGAGAGGCTGGCAGGGAGTGCACACCACCACCACCTGTGGCGCCGGGTTTTAACTCGGTTTGGCAGCAGGGAGGGGTGGGCGAACCAATGCAGGAAAGGTCGGAGCCGGGGCCGATGTGCCCGGTCCGGCAGCAAAAGTTTGGCCCACCCGGCAGTGGTGGGGGTCAAGGACCCCTTGAAAGCCAATTCGTGGCTCCCCACGGTACCCAACAGCTTAGGGCTATGATAAGTCACCTGGGTAAGCTCACTCAAGAAGGGGACCCCTCGGTCCACTTCATGGAAGTGGAACAGGCAGCAGGCATCAACGACTGTGATGATGCCAAGATGGCAAAAATGCTCCTGTTCTCCCTAGACAGTAAAATCTACCAGTCCCTCTCCGCAGAGAGTAAAAGAGGGCAGGGTGGATACGCTGCCATCCGAGAGGGAGTTCTGGAGGCCATGGGAATGAATGATGGTAGTCCCTTCTCCCGGGTGAAGAGGACGACACAACTAGCAGTGGAGACCCCACAGGCTTTCGCAGACCGACTGTGGCCTATGTACAGGAGTGCCTGTAATGGGGTTCTCAACCGGGCTCACCTGAATCAGGATGAGCTGGTCCACTGGCTCCGAAGCCTAGTGGCAAACAGCTTGCCACGGATCAGAGCCAAGGCCGAGCTGTGGTTTGACCCAAGGGACCCCCGGGGCACCGAAGAGACAGTGGTCAGACAACTGACCCTGGCTTACCGGAACAGTAGAGGGACAGAGGAGCATCCTCCCAAGGGGAAGGTGCATGAGATAAAACCCGGCCAGGGTAAGAAACAGTGGCACCAGGAAGGGGGTAACCCTTCCGACACGAAGCGTAACTGTTTCGGGTGCGGGAAGAGTGGGCATTGGAGGAAGGACTGTAGGAATCCGTGGAAGGATAACCTAGGAAAGAATTCCCCAGCCCCTGCCCCAAAGGTAGAAACCCCGACCTCTCCCCACACATTAGACTCGGTCGTAGAGGCGATCCGAGCCTTGTTAACTGGCCCAGGAAAGGTAGCCACAGCCACTAGGACAGCAACCCCATCTGCCCCACCAAACACAGACTTATGACTAGAGCCAGCGCAGCCTGTCTACCTGTGTCCCCTGGAGTTCGATGCTTGGAAGAGGCCACTTGTTAGGATCGAGGTGGAAAAGGTGAAAGGGACTTATCTGTGAGATACTGGAGCCTCCAGCACCATAGTCTATTCAGAGAATCCCACAGCCTCACCTCTGTCTAACGGGGTCCCGTACAGTTTAGTGGGATTCACAGGGAACAAGCAGGCTGGGGCAATGTCCAAACCTTTCGACATAGATTTAGGATCCCTCCATACCACGTGGGAGGGCAACCAAAAGGCCGACAAGTTGGCCAAGCAGGGGGCCAGGGAAGGAGAGTTCTGGGATCCCTATAAAGCAGGTCCGGTAGCCGCAATCCGGGACAAGGGATTCACGGGGTAGCTTTGCCCCCGGACTTAAAGCAGGTCCAAGCCCAGGATCCTGTCCTTAAGGCCGTCCTGGTAAAGAGAGAGAATGGGGAGTCCATAGAAGGTCCGTTCAGGGCAGCGGACGAGATTTTAAAACAGATTCACTGGCAAGCAGCCAGTAACCTGGGGAGCCAGCACAAGAAAAATCGGCTGCTGTTAAAACCCCAGAGAACCCACGAGTGGGAGATTAACCACTGTAAGCTGTTCAAACCGAAAAGGGAACAGTCAGCAAAGGTAGACCACCCCAAAGTTAGAAATCCCCAGCCAGCAGCTGTGGCAGACGCACAGGCTGCAGCGGCGGGGACAGTGGCTTGTATCACAGGAGGGTACACTCCACCGATTATGTGGGACTCGGGCACACCCCCAGTGGCCAGAGTCCTGAGAAGGTCTCCTTGCACACCACAGCCAAAACTACCGTGGTCACCAGAGCTTCAATGCTTCAGTCCAGCAGGGGCTGCGACCCGAAAGAGAATACCCAAAGTCAGGGGTCATTCTAAGAAGAGGGATCCCCAGCTTGCGGCCTCAGGCTACGAGGAACCCACAGGACAGGACAGGGACTCAGCAGCCACACCAAAGGGGGCAGCTCATATCCCATGAAAAGGCAGGCATAGCTAGGGCCCATGCGGGTTCCCATAGCAACACCTTTAATTTGGAGGAAGTGAGTGGAGGCAAAGGAGAAGTTGTTCAATGTGAGAACAAGTTCAGCCAGGTGGAGGAGGGTGGTGGTGGATGGGGACTGGTTGGGCCTCTGTTCAAGAAAGAAGCAGAGCGCCCTCAGGCCATCCTGGTGGGGGATGGAGGTGTAGAGGGATTGTACGTCCATAGTGAAAAGAATAGCGGTACTGTACCCCAGTGAGAGTCAGTGTCTGTGGAACTGTACCCCAGTGAGAGTCAGTGTCTGTGGAACTGTACCCCAGTGAGAGTCAGTGTCTGTGGAACTGTACCCCAGTGAGAGTCAGTGCCTGTGGAACTGTACCCCAGTGAGAGTCAGTGCCTGTGGAACTTTACCCCAGTGAGAGTCAGTGCCTGTGGAACTGTACCCCAGTGAGAGTCAGTGCCTGTGGATCTGTACCACAGTGAGAGTCAGTGCCAGTGGAGCTGTACCCCAGTGAGAGTCAGTGTCTGTGGAACTGTACCCCAGTGAGAGTCAGTGTCTGTGGAACTGTACTCCAGTGAGAGTCAGTGTCTGTGGAACTGTACCCCAGTGAGAGTCAGTGTCTGTGGAACTGTACCCCAGTGAGAGTCAGTGTCTGTGGAACTGTACCCCAGTGAGAGTCAGTGTCTGTGGAACTGTACCCCAGTGAGAGTCAGTGTCTGTGGAACTGTACCCCAGTGAGAGTCAGTGTCTGTGGAACTGTACTCCAGTGAGTGTCAGTGTCTGTGGAACTGTACCCCAGTGAGAGTCAGTGTCTGTGGAACTGCACCCCAGTGAGAATCTCCATTGCCCTGAGCTGATTCTTAACATTCACCTCCCGCACACAGTCCAACCCATCTCCCTCCTTACCTCATCAGCACTGAGGGGACATCTCCATGGCAATCACTACACTTCGCTTTTCTTCTCCACACTCTCCTCCTGTGAAAGAAACGAACATGAGAAAGAAAAAACTGCAGGATGCTACTTTATAGATCGAGGGCTGAGGGCCAGCCAGGAGACAGAGCCCAAGTCAGCACTTGGTTTAGATACAGACCACACCAGCTCCTACTGCAGAGGAAACTGCCAAGTGTTTAGACGGATAATGCCTCCCGACACTTCACTCCTCTTCAACCAGATATGTGTACATTCCGCTACTCTGCAACTTCTGGCCCCCGCCCCGGCCCCAGCCCCACTAGCCTGCTCTCTGATCATCTGGTCGCTCGTGTTAAGGATATGAAAGCCCCTAGAGCCTTTTACCTGCCTCGCTCTCTCTCGCCTCAGACTGTGAACCTGCTGTCTGCAATAAATCTTTTAGACGCCAAGTCGAATTAGTGCAAATAGCACCACCTTGCCAAGGGACCGTCTCCAAAGTCCTCGCTCCAATGACAAACGCAGTGTGTCTCAGTCGGGTTCTGTGATGGGGTTCCTCCTCAGATTTTGTCGCTCCGCTCCTGAAGGGCCCCCCGAACTCTTCACCTGCCAGCCTCGGTCCAGTACGGGAGAGCGAGGGAACGCAGCAAACCCATCGCCGCTCCTCCTCAGATCTCCCCAGGACTGCCGAAGGTCAGGGAGCAGCTCCCACGCCCGGCTGGGGAAACGGTGGGCGGCAAGAGATTGACGAACACCGAGTGAAACCCGAACCACACAAACCGATGGGACGGAATAACGAGCGGCTCGGGTACTCCAACTAACGGTGTCGTGGATCAAAGATCGCTCGGGTGTTTGAGCTGACTCGACGCTCACGTCCAATCAATGCAGAGCAGCTCCGGCATGGCCAATAGAATTGGACAACACAGAAGGAGGCCATTGGGCCCATCGTGCCTGTGCCGGCTCTTTGAAAGAGCTCTCCAATTAGTCCCACTCCCCCCTGCTCTTTCCCCACAGCCCTGTAAATGTTTCCCCTTCAAGTATTTCTCCAATTCCCCTTTTGAAAGTTACTATTGAATCTGCTTCCACCGCCCTTTCAGGCAGCGCGTTCCAGATCACAACAACTCGCTGCGTAAAAACATTCTCCTCATCTCCCCTCTGGTTCTTTTACCAATTATCTTAAATCTGTGTCCTCTGGTTACCGACCCTCCGGCCACTGGAAACAGTTTCTCCTTATTTACTCTACCAAAACCCCTCATGATTTTGAACACCTCTATTAAATCTCCCCTTAACCTTCTCTGCTCTAAGGAGAACAATCCCATCTTCTCTACTCTCTCCACATAGCTGAAGTCCCTCACCCCTGGGTGACAGTTTATTAATATTCAACGTATAAAGGACAGAGAGACATTAAGACCCTCGGTCCTCACTATCGAATCCTCCCACAGCCTTGCCCTCGACCCCTTTGGTGGACTGATCGTAAACCCCTCATAATTTTGAGCACCCCTGATAAATCTCCCCTCAACTCCAGAGACTGGAGCCCATAATCTAGGCTGACACTCCCAGTGCAGTCCTGAGGGAGCGCAGCACTGTCGGAGGGGCAGTACTGAGGGAGCGCCGCACTGTCGGAGGGGCAGTACTGAGGGAGCGCCGCACTGTCGGAGGGGCGGTACTGAGGGAGCGCCGCACTGTCGGAGGGGCGGTACTGAGGGAGCGCCGCACTGTCGGAGGGGCGGTACTGAGGGAGCGCCGCACTGTCGGAGGGGCGGTACTGAGGGAGCGCCGCACTGTCGGAGGGGCGGTACTGAGGGAGCGCCGCACTGTCGGAGGGGCGGTACTGAGGGAGCGCCGCACTGTCGGAGGGGCGGTACTGAGGGAGCTCCGCACTGTCGGAGGGGCGGTACTGAGGTAGCGGCGCACTGTCGGAGGGGCGGTACTGAGGGAGCGCCGCACTGTCGGAGGGGCGGTACTGAGGGAGCGCCGCACTGTCGGAGGGGCGGTACTGAGGGAGCGCCGCACTGTCGGAGGGGCGGTACTGAGGGAGCGCCGCACTGTCGGAGGGGCGGTACTGAGGGAGCTCCGCACTGTCGGAGGGGCGGTACTGAGGGAGTGCCACACTGTCGGAGGGGCGGTACTGAGGGAGCGCCGCACTGTCGGAGGGGCGGTACTGAGGGAGCGCCGCACTGTCGGAGGGGCGGTACTGAGGGAGCTCCGCACTGTCGGAGGGGCGGTACTGAGGGAGTGCCACACTGTCGGAGGGGCGGTACTGAGGGAGCGCCGCACTGTCGGAGGGGCGGTACTGAGGGAGCGCCGCACTGTCGGAGGGGCAGTACTGAGGGAGCTCCGCACTGTCGGAGGGGCAGTACTGAGGGAGCGCTGCACTGTCGGAGGGGCAGTACTGAGGGAGCTCCGCACTGTCGGAGGGGCAGTACTGAGGGAGCGCTGCACTGTCGGAGGGGCAGTACTGAGGGAGTGCCGCACTGTCGGAGGGGCAGTACTGAGGGAGCGCCGCACTGTCCGAGGGGCCGTATTGAGGGAGTGCCGCATTGTCCGAGGGGCAGTACTGAGGGAGCGCCGCACTGTCGAGGGGCAGTACTGAGGGAGCGCCGCACTGTCGGAGGGGACGTTAAATCAAGGCAAGTGGACATAAAAGATCCCGCAGCATTATTTCTAAGATGTAAGGGGATTCCTCCCCAGTGTCCTGGCCGATATTTATCCCTCAACCCACACCGAAAAACAGATTAGCTGGTTGCCATCACATTGCTGTTTGTGGGGCCTTGCTGGGTGCAAATTGGTTGCCGCGTTTCCTACATTACAACAGTAACCACAGGAAATCCGAAAACGCTTCACAGCCAATGAAGTATTACAGCACAGAAACAAGCCATTCGGCCCCACTGCTCCGTGCCGGTGTTTCTGCTCCACACAAGCCTCCTCCCACCCCTCTTCATCTCACCCTATCCTTCTGTTCCTTTCTCCCTTATCTAGCCTCCCCTTAAAAGCATCTATACTATTCGCCTCAACCACTCCCTGTGGTAGCGAGTTCCACATTCTCACCACTCTCTGGGAAAAGAAGTTTCTCCTGAATTCCCGATTGGATTTATTAGTGACTATCTTATATTGACGGCCCCTAGTTCTGGTCTCCCCCACAAGTGGAAACATCTTCTCTACGTCTACCCTATTGAACCCTTTCAGTTTCTTAAAGACCTCTAACAGGTCACCCCTCAGCCTTCTCTTTTCTATGAAAAGAACCCCAGCCTGTTCAACCTGTCCTGATAGGTAGAACCTCTCAGTTCTGCTATAACCATAGAAACATAGAAACATAGAATCTAGGAGCAGGAGTAGGCCATTCGGCCCGTCGAGCCTGCTCCACCATTCAATACGATCATGGCTGATCATCCAAATCCAGTACCCTGTCCCTGCTTTAATCCCCACAGTACACACATCCCACCCTACCCCTGTAACCCCACGTATTTAATTCCCCCGAACATATCCCATCCTATCCCCATAACCCCACATATTTAATCCCCCCCTAACACTAAGGGTCAATTTATCATAGCCAAATCAACCTAACCCGCACATTTTTGGACTGTGGGAGGAAACCGGAGCACCCGGAGGAAACCCACGCAGACACGGGGAGAATGTGCAAACTCCACACAGACAGTCACCCGAGGTCAGATTCGAACCCGGGTCCCTGGCCACATCAACGGCCAACATTTGGCGGCAATGTATAAAAGCAGAAGTGGTTCAGTAGCAGGAAGGAGCAGTGGAAGATCTACCTAAGATTTTAAGGAACAATTCAGCCGCTCAACGGGCAGCTTTTAAAATTATCTTTAGTAAAATAATTTAGCACAGATTCTAATCAATTTTATTTGAAACTAGCAGTTCTCCTTCTATCAACCACTGTGCCTCCTCCGTTTATGGCTCTTCAAACCAACTCTTAAAGATTACTTTTGAAGTGTAGTCGCGGTCATAAAGTAGGAAACGCGGCAGCCAATTTGCGCACAGCAAGCTCCCATAAACAACAATGTGATAATGGCCAGATTCATCTATTTTTTTTTTTAGTGATGTTGGTTGAGGGATAAATATTGGAGAACTCCCCCGCTCTTCTTCGAAATAGTGGCCATGGGATCTTTTACGTCCACCCGAGAGGGGGTAGACGGGGCCTCGGTTTAACATCTCACGCGAAAGACGGCACCTCTGACAGCGCAGCGCTCCCTCAGCACTGCACTGAGAGCGTCAGCCTGGATTATGGGCTCAAATGCTCCCGATGGTCGGAGAGTCCAGAACCAGAGGTCACAGTCTAAGGATAAGGGGTAAGCCATTTAGGACTAAGATGAGGAGGAATTTCTTCACCCAGAGAGTGGTGAACCTGTGGAATTCTCTACCACAGAAGGTAGTTGAGGCCAAGTCATTAAATATATTCAAGAAGAAGGAGTTAGATATATTTCTTAAAGCTAATGGGATCAAGGGATATGGGGAGAAGGCAGGTACAGGGTACTGAGTTTGGATGATCAGCCATGATCTCATCGAATGGCGGAGCAGGCTCGAGGGGCCGAATGGCCCACTCCTGCTCCTATCTTCTATGTTTCTATGTCTAAACCCACAACCTTCTGACTCAGAAGTAAGCGCGCCGCCCAACAAGCCCTTTAATCTGTTTGCCTCACTCTTTGCTCACAAGTTGCAGCTCTCACTGGCCGTTTCAAACACGGATTTGTGGTCAGTGAACCCATTAATCCCTCTCTGTGTCAGGACGTATCAGTCCTCCGCCCGCCCCTACTCCCCCCCTCGACTTGTTCAGTCTCAGTAAGGGGCCTCCAGTGAAACCCACGGCATAGCCGGTTAATGACAGGGCACTAGACAACCGATAAAGCCGAGGCGAGAATCGTTACATGTTGGCCTTTTGTCCGCCAGGATTATGAAGCATGACGTTAAAGCAGCACAATCTATTCTGTGCAATCCCCCAGGCACGGTGGAACAGAAAATCCTCACCCCGTGACCTCTCCGCTGCACACACTAGATTCACTGCTGTTATAGGAGCTCAGCAGACTGATCCCGGAACTCAGAACTCTCGGCAAGGCATTAAGACGCCGGCCAGCGGGTCCGGCTGCGATGGCGCCCCCACCCCCACCCCCAAAACATATTTGAAAGCCCCGCTTAACACCAGCGGCAAGCTCGCGCCTGAAGAGAGGTGCCACGTGGGTGAGGCGGCTGTGAAACGTGTACTGCAGGGTTGGGGGGGGGAAGGGCAGTGCTCTTCCGCTCTTCTCAACTATGGATTATGGTCGAGTTTGCACTGTCTCCCCATGATTTTATACTCACTCTTGGAAGAATAAAGTAATGCAGCGCGCGCCAATGATTGTATGTCGCCCTGCTGTGCAAAAGTCGCTGACCGGTCAATCAATCATTACCCAACTTCAGTTAGAATTATCAAATCATACACTGCTAGTGCACAGGTGGCCATTCGGCCCATCGTGCCTGTGCCGGCTCTTTGAACGAGCTCTCCAGTTAGTCCCACTCCCCCCTGCTCTTTCCCCACAGCCCTGTGAATTTTTCCCCTTCAAGTATTTCTCCAATTCCCCTTTTGAAAGTTACTATTGAATCTGCTTCCACCGCCCTTTCAGGCAGCGCGTTCCAGATCACAACAACTCGCTGCGTAAAAACATTCTCCTCATCTCCCCTCTGGTTCTTTTGCCAATTATCTTCAATCTGTGTCCTCTGGTTACCGACCCTCCTGCCACTGGAAACAGTTTCTCCTTATTTACTCTATCAAAATCAATCACTTCTCATCTGCACACCAGTTCCCATCCGCTCACCCCATCCCCTCACTCTCATCTCACCCCACCATCCCCTGGACCCCCTCAGCCCCCATTCCCCTCTATTCCCAACATACTGCGTTCCGTTCCCCAAATCGCTATGCCCCGCACACCCATGAAACACATATTTCTCACACACCCTCTCCTCACACCCCCTCCCCTCACACACCTTCACCCACCTCCCCTCATACACACTCCCCTCGCACCCCCTCCCTTCGCCCCCTCACACCCACTCCCCCACCCCTCACACACCCTCTCCTCGCACCCCCACCCCTCACACCCCCTCTCCTCGCACCCCCACCCCTCACACCCCCTCTCCTCGCACCCCCACCCCTCACACACCCTCCTCCTCCTCCCCTCACACACCTTCACCCACCTCTCCTCACACCCCCTCCCTTCGCCCCCATCGCAGCCCCTCCCCTCACACACCCTCCTCCACCTCCCCTCGCACACCCTCCTCCACCTCCCCTCGCACACCCTCCTCCACCTCCCCTCGCACACCCTCCTCCACCTCCCCTCGCACACCCTCCTCCACCTCCCCTCGCACACCCTCCTCCACCTCCCCTCGCACACCCTCCTCCACCTCCCCTCGCACACCCTCCTCCACCTCCCCTCGCACACCCTCCTCCACCTCCCCTCCTCCTCCACCTCCCCTCGCACACCCTCCACCTCCCCTCGCACACCCTCCTCCTTCTCCCCTCGCACACCCTCCTCCTCCCCTCGCACACCCTCCTCCTCCCCTCGCACACCCTCCTCCACCTCCCCTCGCACACCCTCCTCCACCTCCCCTCGCACACCCTCCTCCACCTCCCCTCGCACACCCTCCTCC